>JAFEMH010003436.1:0-266111 GCA_022495995.1 Adenophora triphylla var. japonica
TTCTTTGGTCCAACCTTTGATTCAACCTGGTCAAGATACTCCAGGATGTCGACATACTGCATTGGAAGACGTTGCCCCCTTTTGTGGAGTCTTCGTAGGTTGAGGTTAGGCCGAGACCCGGTCTGAGGTGGTAACAAGCTGGTTCTACCTCCTGATGTGGGAACAACGGCGGGACCTTTGCCGGCGGTGGACACATTGGGGGGTGCAGACATAGTGAATTTGATTAGGAAATGTTTCAAATAACCGATAAACCACGAGGCCCCACGGTAGGCGCCAAATTGTTTTGGTAGAAAAAACAATAAAGTAGAATCTTAACTATGTTTAGTGTGTGGATTGAACAATAAGGAGGGAACTATGGAATTCGATTATATGGAACAAAAGAATGAAAAAGAGATAATGACACCACGATTTGTTAACGAGGAAAACCTTGGAGGTGATAACCTCTTTGGAAAAAACCCCGGGAGTTAGGTCTCCAACCTTAAAGGTTTCACTATAATGATCACAAATACAACTTTGGAAGATAATGGAGAGGATTACAAGAGCTTTTTGTGTAGAGTGTGTGCGTATGAGCATGAATGTGTTTTTCCGTCTCCATTTCCCCTTAAATACAAGTAGATATGAAAGAGTCAATATGGTTCCTATAATCTCGGCATTTTTGTTTATCACTTCAACCTCCGTGAGACCAAGTCGCCCTAGCCGTTTGAAGGTCTGTTGAACGTGCTTGGAGATTGTTCCGCATTCCTCTCTTAATTACTGAAAAATAAGAATAAGAATATTAGGAAATATTGAACAAGTAAATATTAAAACAATACTTACAGTGTAATGACATCTCGATATGCAGGATCAATTGAAGATGTCGCCATGTTGAAAAATGCCCACAACAGTTATCAAAGCTAAAATTAACTTCTGTAAATGAGAATACCTGGTCTCTGCATCTAAAAGTGTCTTACTTATATAGTAGATGGGTTGCTGACTACCATCTCATTCTGTCACCAAGACTGCACTAACAGTGCCTTCTGATACTGCCAGGTAGATGTAAAGATGTTCCTCCTCCTGAGGCTTGGCCAATAATGGAGGTGTCGACAGGTAAGTTTTGAGATCCTGAAAGGCTTCATCATGTTGGTTCTCCCACTGGAACTTCTTGTTCTTCCTTAGGATGTCATAGAAAGGTTTGCATCGATCGGAGGATTTTGAAATGAACCTGGTGAGTGCAGCAATCTTCCCTGTCAATCTTTGGACGTCCTTGACAGATTGAGGTGACAACAGGTTAATAATAGCACGTATCTGTTCTGGGGCAGCTTCAATGCCTCTTTTAGTAACCATGTAATCCAAAAACTTCCCTGCCTTCATTCTAAAGTTGCATTTAGCTGGATTAAGTTTCATATTGAAACAATCCAAGATGTCAAAGGCTTGAGATAAGTTGCTTATGTGATCTTCGGCTTTCTTGGATTTTACTACCATGTCGTCAATATATACTTCCATTGTGTCCCCAATCTGATCTTTAAACATTTTGTTGACGAGCCTCGATATGTTGCACACCGCATTTTTAGTCCAAAAGGCATAGCAATATAACAATAAATACCTGTTGGCGTTATGAAGGCGGTGTCCTCCTGGTCAGATGGTTCCATCTGGATTTGCTAGAATCCTGAAGATGCATCCATGAAAGTGAGGAGCTCATGTCCGGATGTGGCATCAACTAACGAATCTATGTGAGGCAGAGGGAAAGGATCTTTTGGACAGGCTTTATTTAAGTCGGTGAAGTCAACACAGACTCGCCATTTCCCATTCTTTTTCTCAACTACAGCCACGTTTGCTAACCATCTTGGATAATCTACCTCTCGAATCATATTGGCTTTGAGTAAGTGCTCTACCTCTTCCTTGATGATCTGGTTTCTTGTTTCTGCAAATTTTCTGCGTTTCTGGTGCACTGGTTTAAAACTAGGATCGATGTTAAGTTTGTGAGTGATGACATCTTTGCTGATGCCGGTCATGTCATCATGTCTCCAAGCAAAACTCTTTACTCTACTTTTTAATAAGTCCACAAGCTTCTCTTCTATATCTGATGGAATGTCACTGCCAATGAGTACCTTGATGTCCGGGTTGGAAGGGTCTAGCAATACTTCTTTCACATCGTTCTCCCTAGCTTCCAGGACTTCACGTACTTTCCTCTGTAATTGCTATGCTTGTTTTGGAGATGTCGACACCTTCATTGAAGTTTTATAACATTCCTTGGCCACCTGCTGATCACTGTATATTTTGGCGACACCCCAAGGTGTTGGGAACTTCACACACTGATGGTAAGTGGAGGGGACAGCCTTCATCCCATGAATCCATGGTCTTCCAAGAATGACATTGTAGGATGTTGCACAATCAATTACACAGAACCGCTCCATGGTGTTGAGGCCCTTTGAGTATATTGGAAGCTTTATTTCCCCCACCGTTTCTTTGACTTCACCACTGAAGCCTTCCAATACTGAGGATTTCTTGATGATCTCCGATTTTGGGATGTTCATTTCCTTGAGGGTGCTCAACATAATGAGATTGACAGAGCTACCCCCATCAACCAGGATACGTCGGATTGTACAATTGGCGATCTGCAAGGAAATAACTAGGCCGTCGTGATGGGTTTCCAGCAAGTTATCTCGATCACTCTCATCAAAGGTGATTGGATCATGGCAGGGTGTCGACATTCTTGGTTGTCTTTCTGGCCTCTCCTCTTTTGACTCCTTAGCATGTCGTTTTGCGGCAGAATAGGATGTGCCACATATTTCTGAGCCTCCACTAATGAAATTGATCACCTTTGTTGATGCTGGGGGGAAGCTGGTCTCTCGAATTCATGAGGAGCTTACGCACTTTTAGCCTTCTTCTTTCTGGATCCCAGCAACTCCTTAAGATGTCCCTTCGAGAGCAAGTAACTGATCTCCTTTCTTAGTGCGATGCAATCTTCAGTAACATGCCCAATGTCTTCATGGTAAGTGCACCATTTTGATTTGTCACGCCATCCCGTAGGCTTATCCGTCTTCTTTGGCCATCTGGCTTTGTCCCCTAGGTTGCCCATTGCACATAGTACACCTGAAATGTCAACAGAAAAACAATAATCAGAAATGTTAGGCACATTATCACTATCTTCATCCTCACCGTCTATTGAATTAATTTTGCTAGTATCAATTCTTGGGTAAGGATTGGAACGGTTGTTCCTGCGATGGGATGATTCAGTCTTCCTGTCAGGGTGGTCATATGTCGACAACTTGGACGAGGACTTTGATCTTCGCGGCTCATCTTCCTCCAATCTTATGAATCTCGATGCCACTGCTCCTGACTTCTTCCAACCGCTTACAAGGAGTCATCACCAAATCTTGATAATACTGTGAATCTTTCTTCAGTCCCATTTTAAATGCTTCTGTGGCTGTTGACATGTCAAGATTGGGAATTTCCAGCACTTCCTTATTGAACTGGTGAACATAATCTTTTAGAGTTTCATTAGGCTGTTGGGTCACATTGTAGAGGTCACTTGTCAGCTTCTCAAATTGTCGACTACACGAGAATTGGTTATAGAACATGTTGATAAGCTGGGCATATGAACCAATTGAACCTAGGGGCTGCCTAATCAGCCATTTGAGAGCTGGTCCAACCAAGGTCGATCCAAATCCTCTGCATAAGCAAGCCTCCCGGAATTGAAGTGGAATATGGATTATGTCCATCTTCTCCTGATAGTGAGCAACATGCTCCTGCAGTGCAATGGTGCCGTCATACAACTTCATAGATGGAACGTTGAAACGCCGGGATGTCAACATTTGCAATTCTTTGGGACAAAGCGAGATTGATTGTAGCGGTTCGAGTCGCTTTGGTTGGATTGGAGGAGTTATGCCAAGGCACGTTCATTATCAGCTCCTTGAGATCCTGCATCTGTTTGGCTAGTGGGTTTCCTGCAAAAGGGTCAGCCATAGGAATACGATTGAAAATATTATTATTTAAAAGATTATTCAGCAAACCAGAGTTATCCGTGGTAGTTGTAATAGTGGTGTTGTCAATGAATGGAATGAACGGGGTGAATCTACCTTAGAAGGTGGCGTCATTAGGGTGTCCCCGGGTAAGGATGTCGGTGAGGAGTTTGAGGTGGACTATTCGTTGGAATAAATTCATTACGGAGCGTAGATCCTTCGGTGTTGTCGAAGTTGAGGTTCCTTGCACTTGATGGTGAGACGTTTTCAAGCCGCGGAACGATGAGTGTGATCCCTCTGCATCTTGATCATGGACTTGGCCAACCCCTTGGAATTGCTATCTTGTTGATCCAACCTCTGATTCAACTTGGTTAGGATAGTCCGGATGTCAGCATCTACATTGGAAGAAGTCGCTTCCTTTTGTGGAGTCTTTGTAGGTTGAGTTTTCTGAGGTCCGGTCTGAGGAGGTGGCGGCAACAAACTGGTTCTACCTCCTGATGTTGGAGTGACGGCGGTACCCTTGCCGGCGGGGGACACATTGGGAGGTGCAAACATGATGAATTCGCTCAGGAAATGATCCAAATAACCGATAAACCACGAGGCCCCTCGGTGGGCGCCAAATTGTTTTGGTAGAAAAAACAATAGTACAGAATCTTAACTTTGACAAGTGTGTGGATTTAAATACTAAGGAGGGGACTGTGGAATTCGACTAAATGGAACAAAGAGATAAAAAGAGATAATGACACGGTGATTTGTTAACGAGGAAAACCTTGGAGGTGATAACCTCTTTGAAAAAAACCCCGGGAGTTAGGTCTCCAACCTTAAAAGTTTCACTATAATAATTGGGTTACAACTGTGGAAGATGATGGAGAGGATTACAAGAGAGATGTGCGTAGAGTGTGTGAGCATGAGTGTGTTTTTCCGTCTCCATATCCCCTTAAATAAAAGAAAGTATGAACGGGTCAAAGTTGTTCCTACAATCTCGGGATTTAAGTTTATCTTCTCAACGTCCGTGAGACCAAGTCTTCTTCGTCGTTGAAGATGTGTTGAACATGGTTGGAAATATCCCGCGTTCTTCTCCCTTATTTACTGGAAAATAATAATAAAGATATTAATAAAAATCAAACAAGTAAATATTAAACAATACTTACTACGGAATAACATCTTGGCATGCAGGAGCAACTGAAGATGTCACCATGCTGAAAAATACCCACAACAGAACACATAATCACAACAAGTAGCATAAAAGGCATAATATAATATACCACCACCCGAACCCCACGTACTCAACGAGTGATTAAATAGTGCCTAATATTAGGTTCGTGACACTCACTCCCCCTTAAAGAAAATTTGCCCCGAATTTTAGATAGACTTACTTGCACTCTTAAACAAAGAAGGATACTTCTCCCTCATCTCCGACTCTAACTCCCACGTAGCCTCTTCAATTGTATGGTTTCTCCACAAGACCTTCACTATCGGAATACTTTTAGTTCTCAATTCTTTCACTTGAAATTCTAACACTCTCAATGGCTCCTCAACATAGGACATATCTGCTTGAATCTCTTCGGGAGGTGAACTCAAAATGTGAGAAGGATCGTGGCAATATTTCCTCAACATTGACACATGGAATGCATCGTGAAGCAAGGAGAAAGATGGAGGTAACGCTAATCGGTAAGCTAGTTCCCCAATCTTCTCTATGATCTCAAATGGCCCAATGAATCTTGGAGCTAACTTTCCCTTATTTACAAACCTTTTAATACCGGTCCTCGGAGAAATCTTCAAGAAAACCAAGTCACCAACTTGGAAAGCTAAGTCCCGTCTTCTGTTGTCGGCGTAGCTCTTCTGCCTACTATGTGCCGTCTTCAATCTATCTCGGATCACCTTGATCTTCTCTGTCGAATCCTGAACCAAATCCGAACCCCATAACTTGGCTTCACCCACTTCATCCCAACACATAGGAGATCTACACCTTCTACCATACAATGCTTCATAAGGAGCCATCTCGATACTAGATTGATAACTGTTGTTGTAGGCGAACTCAACCAATGGTAGATGATCTTCCCAAGACAACTGAAAATCCATCACACAAGCTCTAAGCATATCCTCAAGTATCTGAATAGTTCGTTCCGTCTGCCCATCTGTCTGAGGATGAAACACCGTGCTGAAACATAACTTGGAACCTAAAGCTTCATGTAACGCTCTCCAAAATCTCGAAGTAAACCTCGGGTCTCTATCTGAAACAATACTAACTGGAACCCCGTGGAGTCTAGCAATCTCTCTCATATATAACTGAGCTAATCTCTCCATCAAAAACTTAGTTGACATGGGAAGAAAGTGAGCCGATTTTGTCAATCTATCCACTATAACCCAAATGGCATCCATCTTCTTCGCTGTAAGAGACAAACCTGTCACAAAATCCATCGAAATCCCTTCCCATTTCCACTCTGAAATGTCTAATGGTTGAAGTAATCCCGCCGGTCTTTGATGTTCAGCTTTGACTTGTTGACATGTTAGGCACTTAGATACGAAATCCGCTATCTCTCTCTTCATCCCATTCCACCAATATCCACGTTTCAAGTCTTGATACATTTTCGTACTACCCGGATGAACAGCGAACTTAGACTTATGACCATCCTCTAAAACACGTCTCTTGATCTCCGGTGATGAAGGAACACAAATACGACCTCGGAAAGTTAGAAGTCCATCTCTATTCAACGCAAAGTCCCCGGCTTGCCCCTCTTGAACTTGTCCCAAAATTTTCTTCAACTCCGGATCAATAGATTGAAATTCCATCAAATCTCCATATAAAGTTGGAACGGCTCGGACATTCGCAAAAATCAACTCATGTCTTGCCTCTCTAGAACTCAAAGTTGACAAGTAAGCCTTTCGGCTAATCGCATCCGCAACCACATTTGCTTTCCCCGGATGATAAGAAATCACACAATCAAAGTCTTTCAAGAACTCTAACCATCTTCGTTGTCGATTGTTCAACTCCTTTTGTGTAAATAAATATTTCAAACTCTTATGGTCCGTGAAGATCTCAAATCTCGCCCCATAAAGATAATGCTTCCACTTGTGCAACGCAAATATAATCGCAGCCAATTCCATGTCATGAGTAGGATAATTCTGTTCAGCCGGTGACAACTTTCGAGAAGCATAAGCAATCACTTTCCCACCTTGCATCAACACACATCCCAAACCTTCCTTCGAGGCATCACTGAAAATCACAAAGTTCTCGCAACCGTCTGGAAGGGTAAGAACAGGAGCTGATGTCAACCTTTTCTTCAACTCTTCAAAACTAGCTTCACACTTGGAATCCCACACAAAAGATACATCTTTTCGAGTCAATCGAGTTAACGGAGTTGCAATACGAGAAAACCCCTCAATGAATCTTCGGTAGTACCCCGCTAACCCAAGAAAGCTACGAACCTCAGTCACCGTTGAAGGTTACTTCCAACTGACAACGGCTTCAATCTTGGAAGGATCAACTGATATCCCCGAACTAGAAACAACATGCCCCAAGCAAGATATCTGCTCTAGCCAGAACTCACACTTACTGAACTTGGCAAACAATTGCTTTTCACGGAGAAGAGAAAGAACAATCCTCAAATGAGTCTCATGCTCCTTCCGGGACTTAAAATACACAAGAATGTCTTCAATGAACACCACGACAAAGCTATCAAGGTATGTCTTGAAGATACGGTTCATCATATCCATAAATACGGCCGGAGCGTTAGTCAACCCAAAAGGCATAACCACGAACTCATAGTGACCATATCTCATCCTGAAAGCTGTTTTAGAAATATCATCGGGCCTAATCTTCAACTGATGGTATCCGCTTCTCAAATCGAGCTTTGAGTAAATAACGGAACCTTGGAGCTGATCGAACAGATCATCAATATGCGGAAGAGGATACTTGTTCTTGATAGTTGCTTGATTCAAAAGACGGTAATCAATAAACAATCTCAGAGTACCATCTTTCTTTCGAACAAATAAAATCGAAGCTCCCCACGGTGACACACTAGGACGGATAAATCCCCGGTCTAACAACTCTTGTAACTGAGTCTTCAACTCTTTTAATTCAGCAGGAGCCATTCTATAAGGCGCCTTAGATATAGGTGTAGTACCAGGCACTAGATCAATGCAAAACTCTACCTCACGATCAGGAGGCATAGAGTACTCGGTAGAAAACACATCACCAAATTCATTTACTACGGGAACATGAGCTAAATCAGGGGACTTTTTACTTGAATCTACCACATAAGCCAAATACCCCGCACACCCCTTAGAAAGCAATTTTCTAGCCTTTATAGCAAAAATGACATGAATACCAAACATAGACTTGTCGGCATCAAACACAAAAGAAGGCATATCAGGTATATCAAATAAAACCTTCTTCCTATGACAACCAACCATGGCATGGTAATGACTCAACCAATCCATACCAAGAATAACATCAAAGTCCCGGATTTGTAACTCTACTAAATCCGCCGGTAACACATGCCCACAAATAACCACATCACAACCATTGTATATCAAAGAAGAAGTGAGGCACTCTCCCATAGGATTCAACACCTCTAGCACATAAGGCATGAAATCAGGTAGTTTATGCAATGCAAAAGCAAAATGAGATGCAACAAACGAATGGGAAGACCCGGGATCTATGAGAATGCGGGCATTAACTCCTGAGACAGGGACAATACCTCTAATGACTGCATTAGGATCAACCTCTTCTCTTCCTAAGGCAAACACACGACCCTGAACTTTATCTTTAGGTTTCCCTTCATTTTCTCTTTTTATTCCACCTCGTGGTCCGCCTTGCCTACTACCGGATGTCTGCCCTCGCAGCTTGGGACAGTTCTTTCTAAAGTGACCATCTCCTCCACATTCAAAACACTTACCCAACTTGCTCCAGCATCTATCTTCTGAGTGACCCAGCTTCTTACAAAAACCACAAACAGGCCCCGGACTGTCTTGAAGGAGTACGAGCCACTGGAGTAACCACAATTCCGCCTCTTGCTACACCAGGATTTGAGAACCTTGGTTGTCCTCTACCTTGTCCCGAACCTTGTCCTTGTAACCGCTGCTTGCTTCCACTTCCACCGTCTGACCTTCCCTTATGCTCTTCAATATCATTCTCTATTCTATAGGCTCTGTTCACTGCCGCCTGGAAATCTGTGAAGTCGTGCATCAAAAGTTGTTTACGAAACTCCAGTCTTATCCCGTTCACAAACCTATAAACCCGTCTCTCCTCATCTGGCACCAAATGTGGACAATACCGAGCTAGCTCCGTAAACTTGGCCGAGTACTGTGCTACCGTCATAGTCCCTTGCTCCAATCGAAGAAACTCAACCTCTTTTCTATCCCTTGTCACCATCGAAATGAAGTGGTCCCGAAAATTGCGCGTGAAATTCTCCCATGTCTGTGGTGTATGATCTCGGTCCCAACTGTCCTTGACTATATTCCACCAATGCTCTGCTGCTCCCTCTAACTTAAAGACCGCACACCTAACCTTTTCATCATCCGGGCTCTCCATTGCCGCGAAGATTTTGTTCATTGCCTCTAGCCACCTCTCTGCCTTTACCTGATCCGGATCCCCATTGAAACTTGGAGGTGTCATCTTCACAAATTTCTCAAGTCCGTACCCTTGCCTCCCTTCCGGTTGTTTTTGAGCTCTACCTTGGTTGGCCATATTCTGTAAAAAAACTCTGAACATATCCATCATCTCTGCATTCTGATTACCATTGCCCCCTTCATTACCAACATTCCCCTGTGCCCGATGCTGATCATCCTCATTCCCAGCCATTGAAACAAACACCTGCATCAAACACTCGGCGTCAGTTATCACACACTCCCCCTTAAACTAGACATCTACCCTTGACCTCTAGACGAGGCTCTGATACCAACTGTGGGCACCCCAACCCGGAACCTAACACGTATCCCGAGCCGGAGCGTCCAAACTACGAAAGACCACCTGTACTTTTTGAAAACATTTGAACTACTTGAACTTTAACATTTAAATACTAGCTTGGGGACATCTCCACTTGGAGGAAAAGGGATAAACACTTAACAACTTCAAACCAACTTATGTACAAACATTTACAAAAGTTCCCATCTACAACTACTTGCTTAGTTCCCATATTTACAAAAGTTCAAGTTCACAATCACCTCTTTACATGACTTGTTTTATCAACAAACTCCAACAAAGGAGTAACAACCAAAATACAAACTATCTAAACACAAACATACCCGACAACCCAAAATATAAGTACAAACTCCGCACCGTCCTCACTGGCCGGGTCCTCCTGTCTCAGGGCGATCTAAAACATTAAAGGGAGAAGGGTGAGAATAAATCTCAATAAGTTATTATGAATGCATAATATGCCAAGTAAAATGCAACACATACAAGGTGCATATAACACATTGGAAAAGCCGTAAACACATTCTGTTACCTTGGTTTACCTTTTCCCGTCTGATCAATAAGTCGTACAATATTGGAGGATACCACTCCATCACAACCAATAACATATAACAGAGAGAGCTATTATAATAACTCCTCTCTTGTGAACTGCTTAAGCATATTCACATCTTATAAGACCCATTTTTCAGGGAACCATATAAGATATTAGCAACTCTGTAAGGCTTTTGGCTCAATACTGATGCTATAACCCCAATCTGTGACCACAGAAGGGAACAGTCACAGGTATAACGTAATCCGATCACATTAGGTAACACTTTCCATAATTGATCGTATTTCGTTATACCCCTTAACATCAGCTGATTAACACTAGTCAAGCACATAGTAGTTACTTGAATTAAAATCCACCAAAGGTATGAGAATATAA
The DNA here is from genome assembly GCA_022495995.1 of Adenophora triphylla var. japonica. Classification (NCBI taxonomy): domain Eukaryota; kingdom Viridiplantae; phylum Streptophyta; class Magnoliopsida; order Asterales; family Campanulaceae; genus Adenophora; species Adenophora triphylla. Next base: position 10,787 of record JAFEMH010003436.1, read on the forward strand.
CAACATGGTAAAGCATACTCATGTTCAATCCATAATATAGTGCAACATTCATTTCATACACTATATAGATATCAATCAATGCATATGAAACCAAATAAAGTAGGAAGGTATCATTGACTATCCCTACATAACCAATATGCAATAACATATAACTTCTATAAAGGTCCAAGTTCCATTTACCAAGTAGGAGTTACTTTGGCTAAGGAACAATTCAAGGTTACGAAGCATTTTCACAATAATATTTAAAGTACTTCCACTATTCCATTTTGATCAACTAAGGCATCATTGCGTAGCTAAAGTGTTCTACTTTAATCTAAGTTAAAGAGTGTTCACTTTGGTTCTTGTTTGGATAGGTTTCTAGGCCTTAGAAAATTGTTCAGTGACTGTAGGTTAGGGCACGACTCGTGCCCCAGGGCACGACTAGTGCCCCTTATAACCTCCTTCAGCTACAGTCGTCCCAGCATAGGCACAACTTAGTTCAATTTCAGGGGACGACTCGTGCCACGACTCGTGACACGGAGCACGAGTCGTGCCCCCTGTACAGAAATCAGAGCAGAATTGATACTACTTCAGCCACTACACCAAATTGACCCAAACTAATCTTCTTCTGTTTTCCAAGTGACTAAAATCAGTACCAAACTTAGCAATACAACTCCAAACTCACCCATACTCATTCCAATATAAATTAACACCAACCCACATCATTTAATATCCCAAAACTTTAGGTAAAATTCCATGCAACCATTTATCTCCATGAAATAACACCATAAAATGACCCTTAACCCATTTTATTGACATTACACAAACAACCCAACTCATTTAAACTTTCACTTTTCCAAAACCCATTTTATTCCATAAAAGTTGTTCCAAATTACCCAAAAACTTGTTTATAACCATTAATAACAACAAGAATCAATGAATGAACAAGTTTGAAAGGAATCCATAATAACTTACCCAAATGGTGAAAAATAAAATATTTATTTGAGTAGCTCTAAACGATCTCCTCGCCGTCAGGAACACGAATCCGCATCTGTTCCGAAAACGAAAAAGTATTGAAGGGTGGGGAATTTTTGGAAGGTGGAGGTTAGGGTTTGGTTTTCTTTCCCATGAATTTTTCTTAAAAGACATACTGAGAAAGAAGGAATAACAAAATGAGGTTTCTTTTTATTTCCCATGGATAAATATAAGATAGTTACTCTAAAGCTCCTCTAAGGCTAAAATAAAATAACTAACACTTTTAACTATTCACTTTTACACCCAAGCACCTTAACCAAATATAATCAATTTATTAAAATTTCAATTATTATAAAAGCATTTTACACTTTATAATTTATTCCCTTTAGGCCCTTTTATCATTAAATTTAATTCAATTTCATCCTAACCTCACATAACTCATCCAAAACATAAAATGAACACATAATCACAACAAGTAGCATAAAAGGCATAATATAATATACCACCACCCGAACCCCACGTACTCAACGAGTGATTAAATAGTGCCTAATATTAGGATCGTGACATATATACCACTACTACAAAATTGTAAGAGACTCCAAAATAAATTATTGAAAGCATGGGTTTAGGGGCTTAAGCCATTTAAGGTTATCTATATCGGACATCTCAAATTTATGGAGGTAGATTTGGGTGGACGATATTCGAAAATACAAACTTTAGATGAAATTGTCCCGTAAAATTTGGGCAATAGATCTAGAAACCAAAAACAATGATTGAATATCAATTCGACTGTTTCGCAGTTGAGTAGGTCTGCTGAGAAACGCGTTTCTCCATAACTATGGAGAAACGCGTTTTTAATAACCAGAAGCTATACGTTTGATAACCAGAAGAAAATTTCTGGATATCAGTCTCAAAGGGTTCTGGATATCCAGAAGCTTTGGAACGGATATCCAGAAGCCTTTGGGCGGATATCCAGAAAAAATAGATTTGAAGCCAAATCCAAGGCCAAGACCAGAAATTGCTTATTGAAGGTTTCTGGATATCCAGAAACCTTCAAATGTATATCCGAGAAACCATCAAATGAATATCCGAGAAACATTTTGAAAGTTTACGGATATCATTTGAAGGTTTACGGATATCACTTTCATAAGCTTCTGGATATCCTTTCAGAGGGTTACCGGATATCCAGTAACCTTTGAGGCCGATATCTCGAAGTAACCATGGGACAAGGTCATGGCCAATACAAAAAGTTTCTAGATATCCTTTCAAAAGGTTCTGGATACCCGTAACCCGTTTCTTAATAACTTATGGAGAAACGCGTTTCTCCCTAGATTTATTTTAAGTTCGCAGTTGGCCTCCGTTGCACAATCCTAGCATATGTTACAATTAAAATAAAGCATTGTAAGAAAATCAGTGAGCAAGGTCATTCCCTAACTTAATCACACTTTTACACCTTCTGTGTGTGACTATTGGGACATGCTTACAATAAAGTATACTTCATCCTTTCCAATAAAAGCTTTACCAATTTTTTAAGAGGGCATTCTGTTAGAAGAAGCTTCACTTTTTTTTAAAATGACAAATAATCTTTACTATTTCACCCTCTCATTCTCTCTCCTATTTTACTATTATACTCACAATATTTTTTAAATTTATTATTTCCTCCACTCATTCTCTTTCCTATTTTAATATTACACTCACAACATTTTCTCCAGTTACCAATTTCCTTAATTTGTGTGCCGAACCAAAATGATGAAGTATTCATCGGGACGGAGGGAGTATATATATACTTCGTACCAATTTAAAAGGTACTATCTCTATCCTAAAATGAATGAAAATTCAAATCTAACTTTATGAGTTAGTATTAAAAAAAATTAGTTTTTTCTTAAATACGAGTTTTCCTAATTCGCGTGATTATGTTAAAATAGTGTCGACTAATTTTTCAATACAGACAAAAGCATCTTCAGGAGTCGAGCATTCTCATCACCGTCCAATTAACAACTTTTTTTTCAATGTTTAATATTTTATTTTATTAGAACAAATACATTTTTTTGTTTTTTATCCAAAAAATAAAAACTTATGTTGAGAGGGATGGAATGGTATGATTTATATAGTCGGTTGTCATAATTAGGGTTTAGAATATATATATATATATATATATATATATATATATATATATATATATATATATATATATATATATATATATATATATATATATATATATATCCTTCCTTTTTTTATTGATGCAATTTCAGTGAAAAACCTAAAATAATAAATAAGTGCATTAATGAATATGATTTAGAAATTTTAAGTTGACCATCAACGACAACTTTCCAACACCACCTCTTCATTACCATCACCGCCACTCACCACTACCATCAACACCACCTTCACTACAACTTTACCTCCACCGCTACCAAAACCACCATTTCACCACCATTATTTTTAATCTGTTTTTTTTTTTTTATATATATATTGATGGTGATGTTAATGTTGGTGGCATGCAATGGTCTTAGTTAGTGGTGAGAGTTGTGTTGGTGGTGGTAGTGATAGTGATGGTGATAAGCGATGTCAATCGCAGTGAAGCGATAGTAGTGGTGGTTGGTGACCGTGGTGAGTGGTGGATTATTACCAATTATTAATAATAGTCATAAGTGAGGATTATTACCAATTATTACCAATTATTATTATTATTATTTTATTATTATTTACAAGAATTATTACTGATTATTATTAGTAGGAAGTATGTACACAAATTATATAATATAAATTATTAAGTACTATTATTTGTTTTTTATGAACTTATATATTATTATTAATTAAATTTTAATAAGTATCATTATTACCAATTATTACCAATTATTATTATTATTTTTTTATTATTATTTACAAGAATTATTACTGATTATTATTAGTAGGAAGTATGTACACAAATTATATAATATAAATTATTAAGTACTATTATTTGTTTTTTATGAACTAATATATTATTATTAATTAATTTTTAATAAGTATCATTATTACCATTTATTACTACTAAATATTCAATTGCTATTATTAAAAATGTATTACTTCTGATAAGTATCATTATAATTACCGAATACTTTCAATTATTACTTCTAATAATAATACTAATAACAATAGTAATAAACTATAATAAAAGTGTAGAGGTGCATCTTTTCATTGTTTATTAAAGGTGCACATGAATCATCACGTTACCTCTTTACTACTCAATCTCAACCTTCATTTCATTAACATCAAATGTCCACAATTATCCGGTCAAACAACCCATTTCTCATCCCCACTTTCTGCTCTTCCTCTCTACTACCTCAACTCAGACAAACACATACACACACTCACCATCACCATCTTCCACCATCTCCTTATGTCGTCTCCTCCGTCTTCACTCTATATCTTCTACCTATCTCTCCTACCCCTCCCTCACACACACATATTAACATACCCATTTCTTTCTCTATATTTAACTCTATCATTCAAACAAAAACATACACGCACACACACACACAGCATCACCATCTTCGAATTCCACCACCTCGTCTACCTTGTCCTCTGTCCTTGTTGCATCCACTCTTTCTTTCCTCCCTATCTCCCCTTTCCCTCTATCTCACACACATGCTCAACTTCCACGTTCTTAGATCTATTTTTTTTGTACATATTTTTAGGTCTAAATATTACAAAGCTTATTGATGTGTGTTCGGGTATTCTACTCTTGATTGAATGTGTTTGTGGACGAAAATGGTGGGCTGAGGATGGTGGTTTGGTGGGCTGATGGTGGTGGTTTTGGTGGGTTGATGGTGGTGGTTGTGATAATGGAGTTAGTGATGGTGGTGGTTGAACATGGTTAGGTAATTTAAACTCAAGAGAGAGAAATTAGCCTAAATATATATTGAATTTCAAAACACAATTATTGTTATAAATCAAATAAATTTTTAAATCGTAAATATACATTTAAAATAATATATATATATATATATATATATATATATATATATATATATATATATATATATATATATATATATATATAATATAAAATGAATATTTGCTGATTTTTTACAAATATTTTTTAATATTTGGCGACTATTATATGGTCGCTATATTGAAATTCTGATTGATACTCGAAAACTATCGACGATGATGTTTTTGGTCGCGAAATTGGCGACCACGTTTTGGCAATCGTTTTGTGGTAGCAAAATAACGACGAGCTTTACAAAAGGCGACCAACTACTGGTTGCTAAATGACGACCAATAAAAGTGGTAGCTATTATCTATTAGAAATCCGCTACCAACCGTGTGATCGCAAAAACTGATTTTAACTACCATATTTGCATAGTTACCTTTTTATCTGTAGCTAAATTTATTTATTATATTAGTGACCTTTGTTGTGTGTTTTTTGCGAATAACAATTATATCAATGAAAACTTTGAGTGATGGATTGGAACTTATCACTGATATATAATGTTGATACAAAGGAAAGGAAAGTGGTGATTAATTGAAAGTGGTGTCTATTGTTAGAACATGAATTAATTAATATGTGTCATTTAATTTCATGTGTTATAATCATTTAAATAATGTTAAAATATAGACAAAATATGTAGAATTCCATTAGGTATACGACTACCATTAAATGATGGGCATAATGGTAATATCTTATACATCAATAGGTGTAGTCCCTAAATGAAGTGCCCCTTGAATTCCTTTATAAAGGCCTTTCCATCAGCCTATGAAACCACTAGTTTTACATTCTCATTCATTCCAAAATCTTCCATAGTACTTGAAGACTAAAGAGAATAAGGGCACTCATCATTTAGAAGATCTACTCTTTCCTACTTAGAAGTACTATCTTCATACTTCCTCCTTCTACTCAAGAACAAGACTAAGAACATAATCATGGAATCACAAGGTACACGCTTCTGTCTTCATCTTCTTCTCTTCTTAATCTAGTTATGAAACGATTCTTGTTTAATGGATCATTTTGTTCCAACAATTGGTATCAGAGCCTGCTCATATACTAGATTAAGTTTGAAATTCTTATAGAGCCTTATGCTTTAATTTATTTCATATTTGTAATCCTTGTGTGATTTCATTTGATTTTGTTCTTGTTTATGATACTCATCTTGTCTAAGAGTATTATATTCATAACTTCATTCTATTTCTGATTTTTTGGTTTTACTCAAAAGGCTTTCAACCCTTAATGTAAGATTATCCCATTTTTGAACATAGCCACCATCCTTGGATGCGTTGTGAGTTTGTTCATATGCATAGCCACGCATTTTTTAAATGTGATGTGAGTATGCGGATCTACTTACTTTGGTTGAAAATTGAGCCACCATTAAATTAAGGACTTCATTCAATTTCTGAAAATAATGGTAAAATCAAGTTTTAAGAGACACAATGGTTCATACAAGATTACCCCATTTACATAGCCAACATTGTGTAAAGTTTGGAGTGTGTAAATCTAGGTCTACTTGTTTGAATCATGTTAATTGAAGTGCAAACTTGTCCCATTTACATAGCCAGCATTTTACAATGCATTGAGTATGGAAAATTGGATGTTATGGCTCGATGTCCTGGCAAAGGGCCCGCATGGCTCTCTATTTGGTTCAAATCTGTTCATAAAAGGGTGTAAAAATGGTGACTTTTCGTCATTCTGGGCAAACTGTGATCTTGGGCGGTCGCCCATATTCTCTGGGCAGTCGCCCACTTGAATAGAAAATTTGGCGTCGTTTGAAATTTGGTCTTGGGCGGTTGCCCATTTTTTTGCCCGGCGGCAGCCCACTGAGCAGAGACTTTTCATCAACGATTGAACATTGGGGTTGGGCGGTCGCTCACCTTGTATGGGCGGTCGCCCACCTGTACAGTGTTTTCAGGTTCATTTTTTGCCCATAATTTTGTGATAATTTATTAATAAATTATAATATTTGGACACCAGTCGCGCTTCGGTGGTTCTTAGAGTTATCAAACTTTAAGAATGGACGGGTAGAACGAAAAGATGTTGTCTTTTATTAATAAATTTCGTTTGTTTCTTTACCCTTTAAATTTTCAGAAATTACCTTAAAGTCTTAAGTGTCCTAAAGTATGATTAATTATATGCTTAAACAAATTTATTCATTGTTTAAATAATATTGTTGCCAAAGCAATTTACGTTATTTAAATACAAATTTGTTAAAGTGATGAATGTAAATATTGATATGTGATAACATGCTTGTTTCCCAAATGAGACCTTGTTGTTGACTAAGTATTTGCATTCATAGGGTAATAATTGAACTAAACTTTTGGTCATTTTAAATGCTGTGAACCATCCCAAATGAAGGCGGGTGTTTAAAGTGAATTGTTTATATTCTTTATTATCGGGGAACAAGTACCTTAAACTTTAGGACATTTTTTGTATTTGATCCGGCCTAAAGGAAGGCAAGTATTTAAAGTGTGTTGTTTAAGCTATTTGTTTACCCTAAGATAAATCAAATTGTGAGTCAATTCGCAATTCAAAGATTAGTCTTGATGTCATATTGATTATATTTTATTTTGATGAAATTCAATTTGATATAATTAATCATTGTGTAGTTTCTTATATATATGTTTTGTTTCATTCTTTTGTTCTCTTCATTCAGATTTGATCAGTGCTTCATCTGTTACTACTGCCTTAAACTCAATTCCTTTGCTAACTGGGACAAACTTTAAAACTTGGAAAAATAATATAACAATGATCTTAGACAATATGGACATCGATCACGCATTAGGGGAATCAAGTCCCCTGCTCTCACTAAAGGAAATACCGTTATAGAACGGAAAAATGTTGAGCAATGGGAACGGTCCAACCGCGTGAGTCTAATGATCATGAAAAATGCAGTTTCAAAGACATTTTTGGACAATGTCTCTGAGATCGAAAATGCTGAGTTTTTCTTTGAATTCTTGTGGAAACTTGTTTCCATACGGTACAAAAGTGACGAAAATATTCGGGAGTACATTATTGAATTATTTCATCTTTCGATCAAACTAAAGGCACTTAAGTTAGAGATTTCAAAAGATTTGCTCGTACACTTAGTTTTGATCTATCTTCCTCCTCAATTTGGTCCTTTTGAGGTGACCTATAAATGTCAAAAGTACAAATGGAATATTAATGGATTACTTTCACATATGACATTAGAGGAAGATAGGATGAAATATCTTAAATTAGAAAGTACTCACTCAACATTTACTTTTTCTCGTGGGATTAAGAGAAGAGGGAAGGAAATTGCGGTTGCAAGTAAGAAGCATAAGGGATCATTTAAAGGTCATAAAGTCAAGATGCAAGGACCTTACTCGCATGGAGAACGACTACCATAAGTATCGCGAATGGCGAATTCAGAATGGTATGTCATTTGGTCTTGTTTGTACTAAGGCAAATTTGGTTTCAATTCCTTAATATACATAGTGGTTGTATTTGGTGCAACAACTCACATTAGTTCATGTATGCAGGGTTGCACAGATTACCGAATTCCCAGTGAAGATGAGAAATACATCTATATGGAAAGCTGGAAATCCGGTTGAAGTTATAGGCATAGGGACTTTTTAATGACAAGTGCTGGCTATTATTTTTTTTAAATAATACATTCATTGTACCATCTTTTGATGGAATTTAATATCTATCACAATTTTGGACAAGGAAGGTTACTCTTGTTCTTTTGGTAATAATAAAAATGTGATCTTTATTTTAAATTCGAATTTTGTCGGTACTAGTACTTTGTCATATATCGATAATCTTAATTTACTTGATACAGTCAAGAAAATGAATGAGTCCCATAATAATGAAACCAAAACTAAAGGCACTAAGCAAAAGTTATCAAGTGAAAATTCTTGTATTCTATGACATAGGCATTTTGGTCATATCTCCAAAGGGAAAATTGATAAAGCTTATGTCAGAGGAAATCCTAAAACAACTTGATACTCCGGATAAAACCTTTTGCATTAAGTGTTTTAAAGAAAAATTTACAAACATTACAGAAAATAGGATCTTTGAGAGTGTCAAACGTCTTGGAATTAATTCATATGGACATTTATGGACCATTCACTAACCCTTCATGGAATGGTCAACAAATATTTCATTACGTTCATGGAAGATTACTCTCGTTATAGATACATTATTTTCTTCATGTAAAGTTTCAATCATTGGACGTTTTCAAGTCTTTTAAGGCATAAGAAAGACTATTAAGAACGTTAAAATCTGATCATGGTAGTGAAAACTACGGACGGTATAACGTATTGGATGAATAACGTCCAGGCCCTTTATACTCGCTATCTTGAAGAGTGTGGAATTGTCCCTCACTACACCATGCCGGGAAAATCTAGCATAGTGTAGTGGAGAGACATAATAGAATCCTTAAGAATATGGTAAGAAGTATGTTTTCTTGTACTTCTTTAACTCACTCATTATAAGAGATGCATTAAAGAACCGCTACTTATATTCTCAATAGAGCTGCTTCAAAGGCTACCGACAAAACTCCGTATGGACGTTAAGATCGTTGGTAGTTACTTTGTAGGGTATGCTAAGAGATCTAGGGGATATAAATTTTATGACCCGAAAACTAGAACAATTTTCGAGACTGGCAATGTTAGGTTCTTTGAGGATGTTGAATTTAGTGGGAGAAATAGTAATGATCTGATCTATTTTGAATTTGATCTGATCTATTTGAAACTGAAGAGTTAGAGGAACCACTCTATATTCCTCAAACTTTAGTTCCTGTTGGAAATCAAGTAATTGTACCTGAAATTCAACAAGAACATACAATTCCAAATAATATAGAGACTCCCGTAAATAACGGACAACATGAGAATGTTGGACATGAGGAAATTCAACAACCTCAATTTGAGGATGAACCAGTGCCCTTAAGAAGATCTATTAGAGCTAGAAGAAATGCTATTCCAGATATTTATGATATGTGTCTTGCGGAGAATTAGGACACCTTAGGTTTAGTGGGAGATGATCTAATCACCTTCCATGAAGCCATTAATAGTCCTAATTCTCATAAGTGGATCAATGCCATTAATGAGGAGTTAAAATCAATGAAATACAATAACATTTGGGATCTTGTCCCATTACCTGAAGGTGTAAAATCTATTGGTTATAAATTGATATTTAAAACCAAAAGGGATTAGCAAGGTAATGTGGAAAAATATAAGGCACATCTTGCTGTTAAATGATTTACTAAAAAGGAAGGCATTGATTATAAAGAAACATTTTCTCCGGCATCTTCTAAAAAACCTCTTTTATGATCATTATGGCATTAGTGGCACATTATGATCTTGAGCTTCATCAAATGGATAATAAGACAGCTTTTCTCAATGGTGATATTAAGGAAACTATCTATATGAAGAAACCAGAAATGGTGACTGATTCGGATCAAACTAGTCATCTAGTTTGTAAACTTAAGAAATCCATTTATGGGCTCAAGCAAGCATCTCGTCAATGGTACTTAAAATTTAACCAAGTTATTTTTCATTTGGTTTTGAAATGAATCTTGGTGAAGATTGTGTGTACCATAAGTTTTGTGGGAATAGATTTATATTTTTGGTCTTATATGTGGATGACATTTTACTTGCTAGTAATGATAAGGACCTTCTTAAGAAAACCAAGAAATTTCTCTCAAACAAATTTGAGATGAAAGATCTTGGAGAAGCTTCTTTTGTATTGGGAATCCAAATTCATCGTGATCATTCGCAAGGTATTTTGGGATTATCACAAAAGAGCTATATAGAGAAGGTATTACAAAGGTTTAGCATGGAAAATTGTAAACCACATGACACCCCGGTCTCTAAGGGAGACAAGTTCAGTTTAAAGCAATGCCCTAAAAATAATCTTGAATCCAAGTATATGGAAAATATCCCTTACGCATCAGCAGTAGGAAGCCTAATGTATGCGCAAGTCTGTACTCGTCCAGACCTTGCATTTATTATTGGGATGCTTGGTCAATACCAAAGCAAATCGAAAAGAAGAACATTAAGTCGCATCCAAAAGAATGATGAAGTATCTATAAAACATTGAACTACATGCTTATGTATATAAAATCGGATCATTTTTCCGATTCTGTTTTACTGGATGCAAAGATGTCGAAAGACATCATATGGTTATATCTCTTGTTGAAGAGAAATAAGTATAAAATGAACAAATAGATATACAACTAATAGGATCAAACTCCATATTATTGGATCCATTTTTATAAAGTGTTATCTCTTTTGAGTTTTCACGAGCATACTGCTCATATGGGTGAAACAACTTTTGATAATGCTTAAATCAGTGGGAGTTTGTGTTGTTTTCTATTTCTTTGTGTTGGTTTTTATTTATATTGATCTCATTTAAGTTAAGTAGGACTAGTTGGAGAATATATATATATGCGTTCATAATATATATATTCATTAATATTCCATGATACATATCTATACTTAATCTATGTCATTTAGTTGGATATATATATGTGATTAATGTGGGTTTAGTTGCGAATCAATTACAACGACTGCCCCTTTAGTCCCTATACTTATAAGACTAATGGACGGGATTGTGTTGGATGACAATAAACATGCACATAAGGGTTGTCATTCATATTGTAAATGATTAAGGAATTCATTTAGTAAAAGATACATATTAATATTAATTCAAGTGGGAGATTGTTAGAACATGGATTAATTAATATGTGTCATTTAATTCCATGTGTTATAATCATTTAAATAATGTTAAAGTATAGACAAAATATGTAGAATTCCATTAGGTATAAGACTACCATTAAATGATGGGCATAATGGTAATATCTTATACATCAATAGGTGTAGTCCCTAAATGAAGTGCCCCTTGGATTCCTTTATAAAGGCTTTTCCATCAGCCTATGAAACCACTAGTTTTACATTCTCATTCATTCCAAAATCTTCCTAAGTACTTGAAGACTAAAGAGAATAAGGGCACTCATCATTTAGAAGATCTACTCTTCCCTACTTAGAAGTACTATCTTCATACTTCCTCCTTCTACTCAAGAACAAGACTAAGAACATAATCATGGAATCACAAGGTACACGCTTCCGTCTTCATCTTCTTCTCTTCTTAATCTAGTTATGAAACGGTTCTTGTTTAATGGATCATTTTGTTCCAACATCTATTTCAAGTTTTGGAACTTTCTATTCATTTTGAAAAGCTAGGATTGAGCGATAGTGTTATTGATTAACTGGCATTCCAGTATCATCAGTTATAAAATGGTCGTATTACCATTGAATTTGTTAAATAGTGTCAGTGTGTTAAAAAGTGATAGTGTTAGTGAACGGAATAAAAGTGACGGGCTAGGCCCAACGTGCAAGCCCAGTTATTTACGTGTTATTGCCACCACATTCTCAGTGGGCTAGGCCCAATTATTTCTAGGCCCAAGGCCCATCAGCAAGATTAGTCAACCTAGCTCATTGTCCGACCTACATGGTCCCGACCTAGCTATCGTCCGACATATGATCCAGATTCTATTCGGGTATGATTCGACCCTATCCATCAGTCAGGTCGACCTGGATCCAAACAGGCGACCTCGACCTACGAAATTACGTCAACCTACAGAGTCCAGGCGTATTTGCGACTCTTTCCATAACGGACTCCCTACAAATCAGAAGTTATTTATGGACAAGATCTCTTATGCTAATCTGATCCACGATTCTAGGAATTTAACACAATCCTACTACAAATATATCTCTCATCAACAACTATAAATACATGACAATATCAACCGTTCCAAGGTAATTGCTATTTGTTATTCTGAATACATTGTTCTTTATAACTTATCAGCTCTCATATACACTGTGCTTACTCTCACGCCCGAGGGTCTTCGCCGGAGACCATTCCGGCTAGTCGTGGGTTCGAATTTCAGGTCAAAGGCTAGGAGATCTATCTTGCTGATTGGACGGAGATTGATCCAGCACGATTCTTGCAGCATCAGTTTGGTTCCATTGCAGGGAATCGTGCTTTTTGACCTCGAAATTTCTTGCAACCCATCATCATGGTGACTTCTAACGGTCATGTTTCAGAAGCCTCGGACGAGCACAACGAAGGAAACGTCGGCGCTAACACGAACGTCGGTGCTGGAAATCGCAATGCTAACATGCCTCCTCCTCCTCCTTCGTTGCGTCAGCACGGGAGGGCGACACATTCGAACAGCGTTACTGATGGCAGAGGCTTGCCAGACGGCAGAAGGGAGAAAAGACCTATGGTCGAGCAAGGAGCATAGCCCCCTCCAAAGCGTCAACAAGCAGGGCGAATGGCTGCAGGCGACAGACCAGGTCCCTCAACCAATCCCTTCAGTAGGAAGGAGATGCTGGTGGAGCGGGCTAGAATTTTAGCAGAACTACTAGAGGTGGAGGAAGAGCCCGAGAAGAATGACAGAAGGTCGGAAAGGGCAGCCACCTCCCAGGTTTCTCATAGGCAGCCCGACGGAAGTGCTAGGCAAAGCGGGAGTGCCAGGCAGAATAATGAGTGACAGATCGTACCACACATTCGCACCCACATACCGGTTCTGCCTGACGACTTGCGAAGTCATCTCAATACGAACAGGGAGCAGGAGGCCGAGTCGGAGTTGAGACGACAAAGGGAAGCTGAGAGGAATAGGCATAGGTCGCATGTTAGAACAGAGAGATCGCAATCCCACCGCGAGAGAAATGGGCATAGGTCGCCAGTCAGATCAGCTAGATCGCAATCTCATCGGGATAGGAATGGGCGCAGGTCTCCAATCAGGGAAGATAGGCACAGGTCGCCTGTAAACTCAGTAAGGTGGCCGTCCCACAGAGACAGACGGGGTAGAGAGGTTACTCCCCCTAGAAGTGAAAGGCATAGGACCAACTCAAGCAGGGAACCTCACCGTGATGAGCGACAAAGATCCAACGACGTCTCCCACCCAATGGATGACCATCCGGATGCTAGGGAATGGTTGCAGTGGAAGAAGAGGCTAGAACAATGGGAGGACGACAGGAAGGAGGATACTAGAAAGGGCGAACAAAACGACTTCACTCTTCGTCCCTTGTCCAGAGAATTGCTCGAGCGATGACCTCCTAAAGGCTTCAAATTGCCTGCTCTTGAAAAATATTCGGGTGCGACCAATGCCCAGAACCATATACAACATCTGGAAGCTACCATGTGTTTCATCTCCACCGAAGATGATATGATGTGCAAGGCGTTAACCAGCACCCTCACAGGGGCCGCACTGACCTGGTCTTGTGGTCTGACACCGGGTTGTATTAATACATGGGAGTACATGAGGAAAAAGTTCCTAGATCGCTTCTCGACAGCTGGAGCCCGGAAATTGACTGTCACCGACTTGAACAATCTGGCGCAAGGAAAGAATGAAAGCTCGATGAGCTACTATACCAAGTTCAAGGAGATGGTCGACCAAATTGAAGAGGACCTGACGGACAGGGAAGTGATAAATTGCTTCAGGAATGGGGTGACCTCTGCAGACTTAGACTACGAGCTACAAGTCAGAAGCATGAAGACCCGACAAGAGCTGTTTGAAAGGGCCTACAATGTGGCCATAGCTGAAGAGAGGAATGAAAAGAATAAGAAGAAAGGTCCCAGGTCTGAGGTCGTAGATACTGATAAGAAGGACCCAGCAAAGAACGGTGGTAACAACAAGAATGGGAAAAACAGAACTAGGGCGACTGAGAAAGTGCCCGAGACATTTACCCCATTGATAGTAAGTCGCACCGAAATTTTGAATACGGTCGAGCTAGGCCCACCTGCCCCGATGAACCCAGGAAATAAGTTTAGAAGGGATAACAACAAATATTGTGATTATCACAAGGATACGGGTCACGCTACAGAAGACTGCATGAGTTTGAAACGTATCATTCAGAGGTGGGTCGACAGTGGGAAGCTCAATATGTACGTGAAAAGAGCCCAGCCTGGTGGAGGAGAGCGAGCAACTGGAGGTATACCTGAGCCAAGGCAACCTTGACTGAATTTAGGAGTAATCACTGAGCAAGCCAGCAACAAGGCTTTGAAACACAAGACTTTTCAGCTGAACAAAGGTCCCCACGTGCCACCTAGAAGCTACGTCAGGGACGAGGTTATCAGTTTTTATCCGAACGAGCTAGCGACCAACATGGCGGCCAGAGAGCAAGTTCTCGTTATCCCAAGATTGATTGATGGGTGTACGATGAGCAGACTCTTGATAGACACGGGGGCCTGCAAGGATATCCTTTTCTACAAGAGATTCAAAGAAATGGGATTTACAAAGGAGCAGTTGTTGCCCTATGATGGTCGACTTGAGGGCTTCACCAATCATAGGGTGGACGCTAGGGGGCAGATCGAGCTGGACGTCGATATAGGCCAGCATCTATTCAGGGTCGCGACTAAGGTAACATTTATTGTTATTGATGTAAATAGTGATTATGCTGCTATTTTGGGTATCCCTGGCCAGGTCGCACTTGGAATGGTGGCCTCTACCCTCATCAGCGAGTTAAGTTCCCAATAATAGCTGGAATAGGTTGCGTGCAAAGCACAGCTCGAGCATACCTTGATCACGTCCTACGAACAAGCAAGAAGAGGGAGCTAGAAGTTGATACTCCTGAGGGATACTTGAAGCTTTCCAAATTTTTCCCCACAACTTCCCAACTATCTACGATCACCTGCGTAGAGGAGGCGACCTATCACTCACATGACCATGTCATGACTGAGCCGACACGTCCCTCCCAATCTACTTTGGTCAATTCAGATGCAGTTATGGTCGACCAAGTCTTTATAGGCGAGCTATGCCTACAGATCGACCAAAACTCGGGGGCCACCACCTGTGAGATCGCAGCAGAGCTAGATGATATGATTATTGAAGAAGCTCCACACTTGGGGGCCGAAGAAAGAAAAAGGGTTCGTGAGATCATTATTGAGACCCTACAATTCAGAGATGGTCTGGAGTTAGAAACTGTGGATGAGCTAGAAGCAATGGCGACTAATCCCTCCTATCTCAATCAAAAAAATTCAAATCGGTAAACAGTTGTCAGCTGAAGAAAGAGCAGAGATTGTCAAGCTACTAGAAGAAAGCAGTGATGTTTTCACTTGGCGTGTGGAAGATATGAAAGGAATCATGGAGGAGGTCATTGTTCACAGATTGGAGGTTAATCCGACCATGAAACATAAGGCACAGAAGCTACGAAGCTTTGCTCGTGACAAAGAGGAGGCGATAAAACTTGAGGTACAAAAACTATTAAGTGCAGGTATCATCAAGGAGGCTACTCATACCACTTGGTTAGCGAACGTGGTCATGGTGAAGAAATCTAATGGAAAATGGCGTATGTGTGTCGACTTCACCAACCTTAATCTAGCCTGCCCAAAGGATAGCTATCCTCTACCTCAATTTTTGACAAGCTCGTAGATTCAATAGCTGGGCATACCACATTGAGTTTCCTCGATGCTTATTCGGGCTATCATCAGATCAAGATGCACGAGGATGATATAGTGAAGACGGCTTTCCAGGCTGCTAGGGGTATCTATTGTTACACTATGATGCCGTTCGGCTTAAAGAATGCAGGAGCGACCTACCAGAGGATGGTCAATAAAGTCTTTGCCTCCCAAATTGGCCGAAACATAGAGGCTTACGTCAACGATATGGTCATCAAAACAAAGGCCGGACGTCACGTGGTCGACCTAATGGAAACGTTTGCCAATTTACTAGCAAATGACATGAAACTCAATCCTGGCAAGTGTGTGTTTGGAGTAGCAGCTGGAAAATTTCTTGGCTTTATGGTTTCACAGCGAGGCATTGAAACGAATCTTGAGAAGCTCAAGGCTTTGATCGACATGCAGGAGCCTACAAATATCAAGGAGATGCAGCGACTCAATGGTAGGGTGGCAGCCCTAGGTCGCTTTATAGCTAAGTCGGCGGAAAGATCTCTCCCTTTCTTTAAATAATTGAGGGGGACGAAAATTTTTGAGTGCACGGCCGAATGTCATTCGTCGTTCCAGCAGCTTAAGGAATATCTCGCTCTCCACCGTTGTTGAGCAGCCCGGTTGTAGGGGAAGCATTGCTCGTCTATCTGTTTGTTGGCGACCAAGCTGTGGTCGCTGTGTTAGTTCGAGAGGAAGGAGGGCTTTAGAAGCATGTATATTATGTAAGCAAGGCCTTATCCGATGTAGAGGGGAGATATTATAATGCAGAGAAAGTAGCATATGCCTTGGTCGTGGCTTCCAGGAAGTTGCGAGCTTATTTTCTGGCTCACCTAATTTTCGTGCTAACTAATGCAACCCTGAGGAAGATCCTGCACAAGCCAGAAGTTTCAGGCCGCTTACTCAACTGGTCAAATGCTCTCACAGAATTTGACATCGAGTATAGGCCTCAAAAGGCGTTGAAAGCTCAGGCTTTGGAAGACTTCTTGGTCGAGCTTACGTTCACCAAGGAAGATAGCGAAGCACGAGCTCAGAAGGAGAAATCAAAGGGAAAGGAACCAGCAACTCAGCCCGCCATAAGTTTGCCCGACGATTGCTGGAAGGTATATTCTGATGGGTCGGCAACAAAGAGCGTTAGTGGGGCTGGTATTGTATTGGTCGAGCCTGAATCAAGGACAGTCTACGAGGAAGCTTTTAGATTCAAATTTGAAGCATCTAACAACTAGGTCGAGTATGAAGCTTTGGTCGCAGCCATCGAATACGCAAAATGTTTTGGGGCGACCAAGATTGTGGCTTACTGTGATTCTCAGTTGATAGTCAACCAAGTCAGAGGAGAGTACGAGGTGCTGAATCCTACCTTGGTCAAATACTGCGACCTAATAAAGGAGCTGATCAAGACTTGGAATTTTGGGAGATACAAAGGATTGATCGAGATGACAACGAGCTGGATGATCTCCTCTCAAAATTGGCTACCTCCGAAGAACAACATGGAGAGCCCATCTCTTACCTTGAACATCCAGCTTATGAGAGGGTTCAGATTCAATGCCTGGAGGATACTACTAGAGATTGGGTCTACACCAAGTGCTGGATCGAGGAAATGCGGGCGTATCTAGAGACCGGCTATGAATGTGGTGCCCAAGATCGCGGCGCTTTTTGTTTCTTTTCTGAACCGCTTTCTCGTGTAAAGGGTCACCGCCTCACATCGGTTTGAAGACATCCGATTTAAATTGAAAAATGGAGTCGCCACGCCATTTTGATTTCCTCAAAACTTTGAAAAAAAGGATTTGGGTCCGGAGGTTAAGTTACCCCTTGGGAAGAACGTTTGGAGTTCACCCAAGGAGCCTTGCCGAAGCAAGTCTTCCAAGATCCGACTTTCGTGCTTGCCTTTGTGCTTTTGTGTGTGGGATGTGTTTTGATAAAAGGGGGGGGAATGTGCCAAGTGGTCTTTCGGACGTATAAACCATGAGTTGGTTATCGCTCGGGATTCCTTGGATTTTGATATGTTCGGGACTTTGATCCCGTGCTCATCTTGGACTTATGATCATCATTATGAGACCTTGGGTCACATGTGATCAATATAGGGACATCTCTTTTTATAGTCCAATAATGAGACTCTTTAGAAAGGAAGGACCTTTGCCCATCAATCCTACATCTTGAGATGATTTGAGCTTGATAGGGACATTTGTGCTCGTCTCAAGTGATGATCGGAGATGTAGGGGCTCAAGTTCATCCTTCTCTAAAGGGATATCCGACTATGGCATCTTTATATGGAGGAAACGATGTAAAGATATGACCTTTACACCATTACGCCCCAAGATATGCTTCAAGTACCAAAGGGACTAAGGGGAGGGGTATAAAGATTGGATCTTTATACTCATCCTATGCCTTTTTGTGCCTTATGAAGATCACTAGGCAATCCTTGGAGAGTGATCCAACCATGAGGGACATGGGGAATGCATTTTTAAAGTAAAGATGACATTTTTATGCAAACTTGTGTAATGAACACTATGCAAGCTAAGACTAGGAATATAAAGGGAGGACCTTTATGGCTTTCCTATGTCCTTTAAGAACCATTTAGGTGGACAATCCTTGGAAGCAAGGTCTATGGGAAGGGGATGACATTCATGTAAGTAAAGATGACATTTTAAAGTAAAGATGACATTTTTATATGAAAGAGATGACATTTTCACATCATCATGTGAGAGATCTACCCTAGAACAAGCCATTTGTGGTTTTATTATTCATCCTTGCGATGGATCCTCCATGAATCCCATGTGATAGGGGAATGGGGGGGGTATTATGACCTACATAGTTAAAGACTTGATTTTTATGGTAATAAATCACATATAAAGCAAGTAAATAGCAATATAAATAGCAAGGAGCAATATAGCAAGAATAAAAAGTGTATTTCAAGGAGAAAAGGAGGAGAGGTTACCAATGGTGGTGTTCCTCTATCTTCCTTGAAGCTTTCCTAAGGAATGAGCAACTTTGGAGGGATTTTGGAGAGGAGGGAGGTGATTTTGAGAGGTTTCAGCTTTCTGGAAATTCGTGGTTCTATTTTGGCAGAGTAATAGTGCCAAAAATTGTATCCTAAAATGAATAGAGGAGGCGTCTATTTATAGGCAGATTTGTGATTCCTAATGAATCCGTGCGACTGTAACCTTTGGCTAATGAAGCCGTGCGGTCTTATCCATTAGTGACTCAGCCTGTTTCTAGAATCATGCAAGGTGGCATTCTAGAATCTCTTTCCAGCGAGGGACTACATGGAATTTTAATTCCTAACAAGTACTTCACCCCTCAGAAGGTTTGGGAAAGTTCCCAAATTGCCCCTGAATTTTAGGAAAGTTCAGGAATTTGCCGGGAAACTTAACCGTAAAGCATGAGCCAGCTTTGGGTACTTACCGAAGCCCCTCGGAAACGTCACTTGCAGGGCGAGTGGGGTTGTCGATAAAAAAGGATTCAATCTGGTGAACTGCCGAGACGGATTGGATGACTAAGGTGGTCGAGTGGCTGAACCTTTGGAAGGCTACCTACGTATCCCGGAGGAATCAAGCCATGATCGTAGTTCGAAAATGGTCCACTGGGGAAAGGGGTGTCATATGTGACGAATTCGCTGAACCTAAAGTAGGCTACCTACGTATCCCGGAGGAATCAAGCCAGGTCATAGTTCGGGAAAGATCCACTGGGGAATGGCGAAGAGAAACTGGTATCTTGCTAGGAAGATAGAAGGAAAGTGACCTAGGAGGTCAAATGACTGATCCTACTGGGGATATGCCGGATGAAGGAAGTAACTAATGTGGTCGGGTATACGGACCTTCGTGAGGGCTCTTGCTTGCAGGAGTGATGAAAGAAGAGGGTGACCAATGTGGTCGAATGGCTGGACCTTTATGAGGGACTGCTTCACCACCGAGGAGTGATGAAGGAAGAGGGTGACCAATGTGGTCGGATGGATGGACCTTTATGAAGGGCTCATGTATCGCGAGGGCGATGAATGAACGGGGTGACCAATGTGGTCGGATGGCTAGACCTTTATGAAAGGCTCATGCACCCGCGAGGAGTGATGAATGAAAAGGGTGACCAATGTGGTCGGATGGCTGGACCTTTATGAAAGGCTACCTACGTATCCCAGGGGAATCAAGCCTTAGTCGTAGTTCAAGTCTCATTAGATAGTTAGGAACAGTGTCTAGGATCCTTGAGGTTTTGACGATTAATGGAGGAGTCACCTGATTGACAATTAATGAAGGTTGTCACTCGATTGACAATTAATGGAGGTTGTCACCTGATTTGACAATTAATGGAGGTTGTCACCTGATTGACAATTAATGGAGGTTGTCACCTGATTTGACAATTAATGGAGGTTGTCACCTGATTGACAATTAATGGAGGTTGTCACCTGATTGACAATTAATGGAGGTTGTCACCTGATTGACAATTAATGGAGGTTGTCACCTGTAGAAACTAAAGCTTACGTCGTTATCGAGGAGATAGAGGTAGCTAAAGTTTGGAAAACTAAAGCGTACTTCACTATCTATGAGACAGAGATAGCTAAAGTTTGGAAAAAAAACTAAAGCATACTTTACTATCTAGGAGATAGAGCTAGCTAAAGTTTGGAGAAACTAAAGCGTACTTCACTATCTATGAGATAGAGGTAGCTAGAGTTTGGAAAACTAAAGCGTACTTCACAATCTATGAGATAGAGGTAGCTAAAGTTGGAGAAACTTGAGCGTACTTCACTATCTATGAGATAGAGGTAGCTAAAATTTGGAAAGCTGAAGCGTACTTCACTATCTATGGGATAGAGGTAGCTAAAGTTTAGAGGAACTGAAGCGTACTTCACTATCTATGGGATAGAGGTAGCTAAAGCTTAGAGAAACTGACAATTCGGAGGATGTCACCTAGCGTTATTCCGTTATAACGGAAGTAAAGGAGGCGTCTTCGAGAGGAAAGTTTATTCTCCTTAGAGATAACGGATATCCTTGGGAAACTTGAGCGTTACTGCGGTTAGGAGATAACGGGAATTGTATGCCTAAATGGAAAGTCCGAGGGCAAAAGGGTAAATTCGGCTTTGAGCAGATGAAGCTGCCCGGCGAGAGGTGAGGCAAAAGAAGCCGTTCAGCTTGAAATCTAATTTCACCAGATTATTTAAACAGAATTGAAACGGGCTTGGGCGCCATTGTTTCCGAGGAGTAGAGAGAGAGTAGAGAGAGAATTTTTCAAAATTCTTCAATTCCCTTACTTCTACTACTCAAGATGGATCCGGAGGGGAATATTGTACCTAGGCAAGCACGAAGGACCTTTTCGAAAGCCGCTAGGAGGAGGAGGAGGGAGCTCGTTCAAACCGAGCGAAAGTATGATTTCAACACACCTCCTTCTGAGCTCTATCCCGGGAGGAGGGATCACTAATCGACGAAACCTCAATCTTTTGGGGTAAGCATTCTTGATTTGCTTGATTTTGTCAATTTTGATTGGATTTTTGATTGATTTAGGGCTTGACCCGATTTTTAGGAATTTTTCAAATTTTCCTATGATTTTTTTTGATGATTTTGGGAATTTGATGATTAACCTATGAGGCTAAGGACATAAATGAACATGCATGTGCAATTTATTTGAAAAAAAATATGAGAATGACTCATTTTTTTTCGAAAATAAAGTAAGAAAAATAATGACTAAAATGTGACGGAGTCCTTGCATGTGCTAGAACTAGGTCAATTTCTGATCATGGATGGGAAAACAAGATTTTGGATGATGAAAAGGATTCATGCATGCAATTTTGAAAGATTAATGCTTATGTGCAAAGAATTTTGTGAAAATTGGAAATTTGTACTTAGGAGAGCAATGTACTCGACATGACGTGTTTCAAATGATGAAGGACACATTTTCTAGGCAAAGGATGCTAGAAACCTCTTATGAATGCTTTTCTTTGAAAATATGTGCACTTTTGAATATATGCATGCTTTTGAGATGAGATGAAAGACTGACACATTTTTTTGTTGTGTTTTCCTATAGGAGAACAAGTCGAGGGGACATTCTGAGGAGGCTGTGAAGTTATGGGATAGGATGCCCAACTTCGAGAAAGATGGGGTGAATCCCAAGCAGCTGGTGATGGCTACCGGGCTCGATTCTTTCATTGACGCTGTCAGCAGAGGCATTCATGTGACCTCTAAGAAAAGGGGCTGGTCCAGGCCCTTTCAAAGTTCTGGTGGGACACTACTCACAGATTTCATCTCAGCTGGGGAGAGATTACGGTGACTCCGGCTGACTTCACTGCTATTACTGGATTGCAGTTCACTGGGAGGCCTGTGACTTGGAGAGATCACATCACCGCAGACGAGTTTAGAGCTCTGGTAGGATTTGACCTCCGTCCTAAGGGGCTTGGGATGGAGACGAGGTATGTTGAGGTGGCGGTTCTGGAGTGTATACAGGGGTTTGCCGCCAATGAGGTGGCTTGCCCACCCGGCTCGCGAGAGCTTTTACGTGGTTGATCTTTGTCGGTCACCATATTTGCTAATTTTGGGACGCTGGCAATGCTCTGCCTGCTTGACTCTTTGGAGAACTTGGATGAGGTTGGGGCGGTCTCTTGGGGTGAGGCCGGATTGGCTGAGCTCTGTTTCTCTCTGGATCTGTACAGCCGAAACAAGGCTGCTTCGATGGATTGTTTTTCTTTTGCTTTGGAGGTACTCTCACCTTCTTTTCTCTCTTTTACTTTTCTGTCTTGAGATTTATATGAGAGAAATGACCCTTTTGTTTTGAACATGCAGGTCTGGTTTTGTGAGGTGATTGGGTTCTTTCCTTGGAACCAACAGAGTGATCCGGAGATCTTCTCGGCCATGATTCGCTGGAGGGGAGAGGCTAGAGATAAGTTCACCGGGAAGACCCGGATTACTTTCGATTATAAGATGGTAAGACCGGTCATCAACAGGGATGGTCATGAGGGGGTAGATTTCTATCCTTGGAGGAGGTACTCAGAGGCTTTATAGGGGATGCCTTGGAGGCGACTAGGCAGAGGAGGTGACTGACAGGGCTGACCTGTGATGTCATTTACTTGGGGGATCGCTTCTCCAGGCAGCATGGCTATGTCCCTCCTTTGGATGCCATCACTCCTCACGATCCACCACCGCTTATCTTTGCGGCCCGGAAGCGAGTCAGCGAATGAGATAGCAAGGTATCAGGCTGGCGTGGCAGCCGAGGAGTACTTCAATTTTGCTATCCCGTGTGCCACCTTTGTGGAGCAGCGGTTGAGGACGCCGCAGAAGCTAGTGAAGATGGCTGTCACTCAGGGGTACGGGGAAGCAGAGCCGACTGATCCGCCTATGCCTCCTGCTCATATCTCCTATGTGGTAAATGGGGTACCGAGGAGGTTCATGGTGCACTGTCCGACACGAGGAGCCGGTATACTCTGCCACTGGCAAGCCTTTGTAAGTACCTCTAGGGTCTCTTCCCTTTTCGGATTTCTTTGCTTTCTGCGATTTTGAGCTTTTCTCGAGATTTTCTGAGTTTTTCTTCTCTTTTCTCGCAGGTCCCTGCTCGTACTTATGATGGCTTGGTACGGCAGAACAGAGGTTGGAAGGATGTGTGCCGGTCCCTTCTGAGGAAGGCGGCGTGCTTCGCAGGCTGGGCGAATGTGCAGGAGCCCGTGCGCAAGAGAAGGCACGTTGGGAGCACAGCCTCTACCTTGTCAGCATTGGAGTATCAGACCTCAGGGTACCAGACCTCATCCACCAGCGCCATGCCTCGGGGACAGGGACCCAACACGGGCATTCTGGAGCAGCTGGCGGAGTATGAGCATGTGAATGTCAATCTTTCTGACGTGAGTGATGAAGAGGACTTGATGAGGGATCCTGACTTCTATGAGCTAAGCAGTGACGACGGTAGTCGGAGGCTTAGAGTTCCTTAGGTTGACCTAGGAGAGGAGAGAAACAAATAATGAACACTTTTATGCACAATTTGTTTATTTTTCGTTTTACTTGGGCGCCAAGGAGGCGAGGACAATGTAATGATATTTTATTTGCCTTTCTTATTTATGCTTTATGTTTTTGCATATTACTTGAGCCTCGGGACAGCTTTTTAACTTGGAAATGGGGCAGAAATAGGTCCGAAATGGTTTGTGATGATATATGATTGCATGAATGGTGTTTGGACATGTTTTTATGTAGGTTTTGTTGAGAGAGTGGGGTGAGAACTCCACTTGGGCAGCAGCTTTGGCTGCTGCAGATTTTTTTTCTGCAGAAGCAAAAGACGCCGTTCGGCCAGGTCTTTGGGCAAAAGAAGCCGTGCGGCTGGAAGTTTTGTCTGAACTGGTTTTCTTCAAATAAAATCAAAGGATGGCCTTTTCATTTCATTTTCACCCCAGACTTGTCCCAACTGATCCCAGAGCATATTTTTGATCAAAAATCACCAACTTTGATCACTTGCCATGGAGAAACCAATCAGATTGCAAAAGGGGAAAAGAGACCGTTTTCTGTCCGATCTTCAATCTTGGATGAGACACAACTTCCAATCTAACAAGGGGCTATTCGATACCACCTTCAAGATCAAGTCTTTATGGCATTTGAAGGATCTCCCGCCCGATTGGGACCTTTTGAGAGCCGCAGCGAGGTTTTGGGACATTCGGAGATACGTATACTGCTTTTCTTACAATGAACTCGTCCCAACCTTTGAAAACTTCCGGGCATTGATTGGGGGTCCAGAAATTGAGGCCGTTTCGATTCCTCTGACCGGAGACATGCTGGTGACGGTAAAGCTGGCATCTTTTCTGCAAATTTCTCTGGAAGAAGTCGAGGGGATGATGGTAGCCCCTGACAGGATTGACATTTCTGATATTTCGAGCAGGTTTGGGTCTCCGGATACAGCTGCGACCTCGATGGCTATGGATGCCTTTATCCTCTATGTGTTCTCATTTACGTTCCTTTGTCGAGTCCTTAGGGATGCCATGGTGGCCTTTTGGACATGGTTAGAGGCTGCGAGTGGGAAGGATAATGTTCCGCTGGTTTTGGGTGAGACTCTGCATGGCATTGACAGGATGGCTAGAGGAGACCATTTTATGAGGTCTGGGAGCCCAGCGGTGCTGACTTTATGGTTACAGGAGAGGCTTGGGGCTTTACTGGGGGCTTTGCCTACTCAGTGCCCTTGGGTGATTTCCCGGAGAGGTGCACATAGGCAACAGGACCATGGTAGCTGGGAGCTGATGATGGCTCGGCTGTCTACCTCTGACATTCACTGGTGGGTGCCTCATTGGAGGTTGCAGACCCAAAGGACATTTCAGGATTCCTACATAGTGAGGGTTCCGGGGCTGTCTCTGTCATCTTTCTACATCCCCTGCTTAGTATCCAGGCAGTTTGGGATTTTGTAGGAGCCGTTGGATGATTGGAAGGACATCAGTACCATGGAGATAGTGGATTTTGATATGAGGGACCCAGCCCACTTCTAATTTTTCTCGAGGACTTGGACATACACTGCTTTTCCTCCCAGGGCTATTCTCAAGAGCAGGAAGAGTACCATCTTGACCACGGCCTACTTGGACTGGTATGAGAGGGAGATGGGGGTGACTCAGGTCATTTTGGAAGAGAGACGTCAGGCTTTATTGGGAGGCGGCGCGACTCGAGCGGGACTTTGAGGAGGCGAGGCCAAGGCTAGTTCCCATAACCATTCGGGTGACCTTATTAAGGATATGGAAGCCCGATATGAGAGGCTATCAGAAGTCGCTCCCCTTACTGAGGCTGAGAGGGAGGAGGTACGAGCTCGTGCCCAAATTGAGAAGGCACTTATTGACACGGGTTTGGTGGAGGCTCCAGTGAGGATACCAGAAATTGGGATGAGGGAGACCAACATCATAGACAAGAAGAGGAAGAACACTCGACGAAGTCGAGGTAAAGGGAAGAAGAACAAGGAAGACTCAGTGAATGACGACTGAGAGATCTATTCCTAGGATTTCCTTATTGCCATTTGCAAACACAATAGCTTATTAGGTCTTTTTGTGTATTTTAGATCTTTGTAGCAGGTTAGCAGAGTCAAGAGTAGACCGTGCTTGAACTCATCAAGAAGTTTTTAACTTGTAATTAACAAATGATATTATCTTAGAAATTTATTCAAGACACATTTCATGGAAACTTTGAATGTCTTATTTATTGTTTAGACCGAACCATTTTTGGCTGCCTACGTTCCCCTTTTACAAGAAAGACTAAGGGGCTCAGGTCTTCGTAGTTCATTCTGGTGAACTATCGAGATTTTTTTTTATGTGCAACCTTGTCTTTTGCCTAGACCGCCCTTTTTGGATTTTCAGCCTAACTGGGCATTACTCTTTTTGCACTAAAAAATTATTTTTTTAAGTGCAACCCTGTCTTTTGCCTAGACCGCCCTTTTTTGGGGTTTTCAGCCTAGCTGGGCATTACTCCTTTTGCACTATGTATTTTTCTTCTTTTTTTTTTTTTCTTTCTTTTTTTATTTTATATATATTTTTTTCTTTTTTTTTTTTAGACATAATACTGCGGAGCTTGTCACCGATTATTTGGATGGACAAATGGATTGCCGTCCGGAGTCCGCAAGCTTCATCGCTCCTCCCGAGAGTATCTTACGCACCACATACGGGCCGATCCAAACGGGTTTCCATTTTCCCGAGGGTTATCTCTGGTAGGGGCTTCACTTTCGGCACTAGGTCACCCTCTTTGATGTCCACTGGCCTTGACCTTTTTGTCGAATGCCACGGCCATTCGCCTCACAGTAGGCTCGGGTGTGCTCCATGGCTTTTAGCCTTCTTTCATCAAGCGGGGCCAATTCATCGTGCCGGCTGCGCAACCATTCTACTTCATTGACAGCTTTGTTTTCCGGGAGGACCCTTAGTGATGGGATTTCCAACTCTACGCAGCCTTGCTTCCATCCGTAAGTTAGGGTGAAGGGAGTTTCTCCGTGGGCTGTTCGACAGACGTTCGGTAGCCCCGAGTGCCGAGATGCGGCTTCTCGGGCCGATCACGACCACGGGTGGCCATTTTACGGATAATCCGCTCGGCGTCTTATTGGCGGCTTCTACGGCTCCATTGGTGCGAGGTGCATGTACGGGGACGATTTGTGGCGAGTGATTCTGAATTCTGACAGCAATCTATCGCAGTCCCCTTCAAAGTGCGACCCGTTGTCTGAAATGACCTCATTGGGCACCCCATATCTGCACATGATATTTTCTTTGACAAACTGGGCCACCTTTCTGGAAGTGAGGACCTTGTAGGACTTGGCTTCTACCCACTTTGTGAAGTAGTCGACCGCCACTAGCACAAATTCATGCCCATTGCTTCCTGCCGGGGCTATCTTCCCTATTACGTCAATACCCCAAGTTGCAAACGGCCAAGGAGTCGTCATGCAGTACAGGTCATGAGGCGGCAGATGATTGAGGTTGGCAAACCGTTGGCATTTGTCGCACGCTCGGACATGTTGGACACAGTCTGTTTCCATGGAAATCCAATAATAGCCCATTTTGAGGATCACTTGCATCAATGCTCTGGCATTCATATGAGGACCGCAGAGACCATTGTGGACTTCGGTCATTAACTCGCTTGCCCTTTCTTGGGTGACACACAGGAGGAGTGGTCCTTGGTACCGTTTCTGTACAGATCGCCCCCTAGGATGACATAGTGGGAGGCCAACCATTTCAGGGCGTGCAAGCTCTTGGCTTTGATGCCTTCCCTTGGTCTACCTTCTTCATCTCTGAAAGCTAATTCCCCATCCTTGAGGAACTGATAAATCTGACTATACCAGGGTTCTTTGACAGGCTCGGGTCCCAAGTCTATTTCACAACAGAAATTTGGGGCTTCTCTTCAACCCACTCTGAATGGTTTTATGGCCTTTCCCCCGGGGATCTCTACCAATGAGGCTAGAGTAGCTAAGGCATCCGTGAACCTGTTCTTATCCCTTAGCAGGTACTGGAAAGTTACTTCTCTGAACTGCTCAGTCAACTCTTCCATGTAGGCATGATACCTCTGAAGGTTAGGATCCACAGTCTTCCACTTGTTGGAGACCTGGTTGATGATCAGGGCTGAGTCTCCATAGACCTCGAGCTCCTTGACATTCCTTTCTAAGGCAGCTTCTAAACCAGCAATGCAAGCTTCATACTCGGCGACATTGTTCGTGGCAGGGAAGTTCAACTTGATGGCTATTGGCGTGTGCTCATCTTTCGGATCGACCAGTAGCATTCCTACGCCGTTTCCTCTCTTGTTAGCAGCTCCGTCAAAGAAAAGCTGTCATCGGTTCTCAGGCTCAACTACGAAGATCCCTTCATCTGGGAATTGGGGTTCAGGCCCGCGGTCCTCATTGCTAGGGAAGTTTGCCAAATGGTCTGACAGTGCTTGACCCTTGATTGCCTTTCTCGTCACATAGTTGATGTCATACTCAGCTAAGAAGAACGACCACTTTGCTAGACGCATCGAAAGGGAAGGCTTGTCGAAGATGTACTTGATAGGGTCCATTTTCGAGACCAAGTTCACAGAGTGGGCTTGCATGTAATGCTTCGACTTGCAGAGCTACCCAGACCGATCTGCACTGAAGTCTTTTCGCACGGCGAGTAATTGAGCTCACTTCCTTGCGGCTTTCGGTGACAAAGTAAATGGCATTTTCTACCCGAGAGTCCTTCTTCTCTGAGCAAGCATAGCCCCAAGCTGCCGTATCGGTGACGGTGAGATAGAGCGAAGAGGTTTCTGTCCATGTGGGGGCATAGCAGGAGGATGTACTAGGTACGCCTTGATTTGGTCGAAGGCATCTGGCATTCCTCGGTCCATTACGTATGCATTCTTCTTCATGAGCTTGAAGATGGGCTCGCACATGGTAGTCAGTTGGTTGACAAAACGGGCGATGTGCGTAATTTACCCATAAAGATTTTGACCTCTGTCTGGGTTCGAGGTGGCCTCATGTCCATAATGGCCTTGATCTTTCGAGGATCGACTTCAATACCTCGTTCCGTGACCATATACCCAAGCACTTTTCCCCTTGTCACTCCAAAGGTGCATTTGGCAGGGTTCAGTCTCATGGAATGATGTCTTAGCCTCTCAAAGAACTTTCGCAGGTCGATAAAGTGATGTCCATCCTCACCTTTGGAATGGATTATCATGTCATCGACATAGACCTCAATTTCTTTGTGGATCATGTCGTGAAAGAGTGCGGTCGCTGCCCTCTGATACGTAGCCCCGGCATTCTTAAGCCCAAAAGGCATCACAGTATAGCAGTATGTTCCCCACGGTGTGGTGAAGGCTGTCTTTTCTTGGTCCTCCTCGGCCATCTTGATCTGGTTATAGCCAGCAAAGCCGTCAACGAAGGATTTGACTTCGTAGTTAGCAGTGGCGTCCACCAGGATATCTATGTTTGGCAAGGGATAGTTGTCTTTGGGGCTGGCTTTGTTCAGATCCCGGAAATCTACACAACAGCGCACCTTCCCATTGGCCTTAGTCACAGTCACGATGTTGGATAACCATGTCGGATATTCGATGACCCTGATGAATCCTACCCGCAGTAGCTTCTCAATCTCTTCTTTGACCTGTAGAGACCACTCTGGCTTGATCTTTCTCAGTTTCTGCTTTGCGGCTTGGCATACGGTGCTAGAGGGATTCTGTGCTCCACAATCGAACTATCTAGCCCCGGCATATCCCTGTATGACCATGCAAACACGTCCATGTATTCTCTGAGCAGATTGACCAGTCTGTCCCGTTCAACCCCCTGGAAGAAGTTCCCAATCTGTGTCTCTTTAGGTTCCTCGACAGTACCCAAGTTAACACTTGTCAAAACCTCCTCGGCAGCTTGGGCCCGGTTTTCCTCTTTGTGCGTAACTTTGCTTAAAGATTTCTTTAATGTATTGTTCGTTTAGTGTGTTTGCATCTTGTTCAAATGATTCATTATTAAATGTTGTTAAGTTATTAGTTAATTTATCATTTGTTAAGTTGGCAATAAGGGGATACTCAGAAAGATCTATCATTTCATTCAAAGCGAAAGGAAAGATGACATTGGCTACATGTTCATAATCTTCAGGTGTGAGGCCTTCAGATGACTCAGAGGATTGGAATTCAAAGATTCCTGACTCACATGACTCTTAACCCTAACGACTCTGGACCCTACACTACTTATTGACTAGAAGTGTTTGACATGGGTTGGACTGAGGTTTACTCTTTACTGCTGTTGCCCTGGGGAGTAGTAGTCTTGTCGGCGTTCCCACCCTGCTGTGCATCCTGCGAACCTTCACTGCCTTTGCTGACATCATTCCCATGGGGGATGTTCGGCTGATCTGGTGCAATTTCCTCTCCGAATCCGATCATATCCATTTGAGAGACAGCTTTCTCCATCATCAAAGTCTTCTGGCTCATTCACTCTTCTTTCCACATTCTTCAAAACAGGGGGTTGGGACTGATCTTCTTGAACAGTAAGAGCCATCACGAACACATTATGTTCACCGTGGGTGATGAAGGGTTTCGGAGAGACTTCCATCATCATAGCTTGGCTTACTTCTGCCTCACAATCTTCGTAAGTGAGTCTTCCTTCCGTAATCTTGACTATGGTCATTGGTTCGAAATCACAAAAGAGAGGTATGGCCTTGACAACATTAACAAAGTCTGTTCCTATTATAGGTCTAAATTGCCCTTCAATGGCGGAGGCATCAATCAGATCTTTCCATTCTCCTTGCAATTCAGCATAAGGAACATTGAATTCCAGGATGTCTATGATCTTTGGATTCCCGAAACCAGTTGCATTTGTCTCTCTAAACTCAATCATATTGACTCGATTGTTGGCAGGAAGAGGATTCTTGACTACATTGGGACCCCGAGGTGGTTCAAGCTTGCCTTCGTCAATCAGGCGAGAGATCAGGAATTTCGAGTAAGTACAATCATTGGTGTTATGCCCATGATATTTGTGTAAGCGACAGTGCTTGGTTTCATCCATTCTAACACTAGGGTTCTTTGGTTTCCAGTTTTCCAAAGGTCTAATGAGTCCTTCAGCCATCAAACCATCGAATACTTTCTCTAGTGGCATTCCAAAATCTTCGGCAGTATAGAAACAAGGCCTTAGCTTCACAGCGGCTTGACCTGAACCTTGTCCAACTTTCTCATTCTGGATATAATTGACTGCGCCAACCGTTTCTTTTCCCTTTACAGTTATGGCTGTGTCATTTGAAACTGGTGCTTTGTACCGGTAAGAGTTGCTGTCCACTGTGGCCAGGAGCCATGTTGAAGGCATTTTCAAACTTAGTGTCGGCATTTACCATCGCCTAAAGATCAGGATAATAATAATTGCCAATCTGGACCCTTAGCGAGGTTTCAAGCGGGGTGGAAGATATCCATCTGTTCCTCTTCATTCAACGGGGTCATCATTTCACTAAGTTTCCAATTCCACCTCTTGTAGAATTCGCCTACTGGTTCGTCTGGGCGCTGCAGAGTGCCTTGTAGGTCATTTCTGCTGGTTTCCTAATTCAAGTTAGCCTTGTACTTTTCCATGAACGTCTCCTTGATCTGGTCCCATGTGGCTCGGGCCTCTGGCTTCACATGCAAGAACCACCTAAGAGCTGAACCCTTTAATGATAGTTGAAAGTGATCAGCCATTTGCTGATACGTACAATCCTTGGCCCTCATAGCAAGAAGGTAGCTTTCAATGTGAGTCCGAGGACAGTCTGTGCCGTTGAACTTTTCAATCTCGGGCATCCGAAATTTCGGAGGAAGAGGGACAATTTTCTTTGGGATCGGTGATACGGTATCTTTGCCTTCTTGGTGCTCAGTTCCCCGAATTTCTCTTGCATGGACTTAACTTGTTCCATCAACCAGGTCATGTTGGGGTCAGGTGACGATTTTGGATTGTTCGATTCTGAAGCAGGCTCATCAGGCTTCGGTGGCAGGATAGTGGGTGGCACATTGGTAGCTAGTACCATGGCTTGGGAATCTTTCGAAGGGAAGTAAGTGTAAACTTGACCTGGTCCCGTGTTTCTGTGAGGCTGGCCGGAGGCATAGGAATTAGGTTCATAGTTACCAGGGTAAGGAAAGGGATAAGGAACCTCGTGGGGTCTGTTGGCAAGGTTGGGGGTGGAAGATCTGTTTGTGGCGGCGGGCATAAGTTAAAGAGATCATTGGATTGATTACGAGGCACGGAGATTATGCGAGATGGCCCATGCGAGGAGGAGTGAATCCCGGGGATAATGCGAGGCGAGTAGCTGGGATAGCCGTGGCATTTGCTCTCTGTTGGTAGGGAACAAAGTGGGTCTTATACGAGGAGGCGAGGGCGTTGGAACCACGATGGCACAGGATGTTGGAAAGGGTGAAAAGGGTAGTCCTTGGTAAGGGATCATATGTGGATGGAGGAGGGCATTGGTTATAGGGTTTGGGGAGGCGAGATTCTTTTACGGAGTCTCATCTTCTACCATAACCGAGAGAACCGTTGGACTCGACCACTATACGAACCCCATGACGACGGAGTGCATCGATAAGCATGGCTTGTTGTTCCTCATGGACCTTACGACTTGTTTTCCAAGGCTAAGGCTAGCTCTTCTTCCCTAGTCGTCGGGTTACCCAGGCCACTGCTTGTTTTTACGTCAAATACTGCCATTCGACTCTGCGGGTGACAAAGGCGAGGATTACAGCGAGCTATCGAGAGTGCACGCGACAAGCCGGCGACCCGGTATTCTCACCCACTTCTTTCTCGCTGCGGGAAAGGGATAGGCAAGGTTTAGACTCTGGGATAGGTGTTTAGGCTGAAGGCTCAAGCAATATGCAAATTAAGAATCTTTCAGTTTACTTAAAACAGTGTCTTTTATTAATTTCTATTTGGTTGGAAAAGGGGTTGCCCTTCTTTTTCGCAACTACTCTAGATCCTGGATCAGTGGGTTCCGTCACTACGTCTATAAGCCCCTCGTATTCCACCTGTATTTCGACCTCCCAGGGTGGACAGCCCCGGGCGAGGGTCCTATAGGGCACGCGGATCCCATTGACCGAGAGGGAAGAACGCTCCTAATGGGTCTAGTGGGTCATAGGAACTTTTAACGCACGCGCGATGCGGATTATAGTCAAGGCAATGCCGGGAAAGTCTCGTCTTTCAGCCTTAACGGAATTTCGGCAGAGTTTCGCTTGCGCGATTGACGTTTTGACTTTTGGCATTGTCCAAGAAGATAATAGGCATGGGTCGGACGGTAAAATCCGGATGACACAGTGTCACATTGAACTTTGTTGCATACGTTGTGCGAGTCAAAGTCAAAGTCAATGCCGGGTCAAGATCTTGCCAATTTTTCCTTGTCGGAATTTCGGCAGAGCTCCGCTTGCGCGAAAGATCTTTTGATTTTTGGCACGGACTCGGGCTTGACTCTTACGTATCCCGTGCGGGTCAAAGTCAAAGTCAATGCCGGAGTCAAGATTCTGCCAGTTTTTCCTTGGCGGAATTTCGGCAGAGTTTCGCTTGCGCGAAGGATCCTGACTTCCGTCATGGGCTAAGGTTTGACCTTTACGGGGGTATGCAATTAGGCTATATGACACGGTCTAGACCAAAAACCAACCAAAAGTCACGGTTTTAAAATGTGTGACACGGACTGTGCATTGGTCGACACTGGCTGCCATGGGGAGTTTGGGATGATTCCGTGCGCGCTCGGGAGCATCGTAATGTTTGTCCGTGGCTACGGTGAACAACCACCCCGGGTTAAAAGGACGTGCGTGCAAAGTGTACAGGATATATAAGGTGCGCATAGTGTACGGCCTCCTAAAAATGTTCCTTTTTGAGTTAAAACAGAAATTTTCAGAAATGTGTTTTAAAGGAATGATTTTTTCGGGACGGGGGAAATGCAACAGTTAAGCACGTAAATTTTCTGGAGCCCGGTCAGTCTTGGAACTAAATAGCCCCAAGCTGCCAAAGCTGCCAGATTAGCCTCAGATTGTGTCCTGGTGGAATTGCCAATGAAGCCGCCCGGCTAGGATCCAGGGAGGATCAAGCCATACGGCTGCACCAAGCAATTTTCTAGGTTCCATTTTTTTTTCATTTGCAGGTTGTTTCCCCGAACGTTTTGGCACCTTTTCAGCTCCAGAAAGCTTCTTGTTCAGTATTTAGAATGTGCACAATCCCAAGAACCAACAATGCATGCAAAAAGCAAGAAAAAGAAGGCAAGCAAGAGAATCGAATCCGCGGCGGAAGGCTAACCCACTCAAAAAGCTTTTTTCTTTTTTTTTTTCAAAAAGGATCCCAATACGTGGCATTGTTAGACCATATTTTATCCCAGACTCGGGTGAGGAGGCGATAATGGGAAGTTTAATGGTTTCCACCTATATATCAAGTATCATTTTTTTTATTAAAAATGAAAGCTTTTTGGTTTGTCCCCAGCGGAGTCGCTAAACTGTGAATGTTGTGCCCAAGATCGCGACACTTTTTGTTTCTTTTCTGAACCGCTTTCTCGTGTAAGGGGTCACCGCCTCACATCGGTTTGAAGACATCCGGTTTAAATTGAAAAACGGAGTCGCCACGCCATTTTGATTTCCTCAAAACTTTGAAAAAAATGATTTGGGTCCGGAGGTTAAGTTACCCCTTGGGAAGAACGTTTGGCGTTCACCCAAGGAGCCTTGCCGAAGCAAGTCTTCCAAGATCCGACTTTCGTGCTTGTCTTTGTGCTTTTGTATGTGGGATGTGTTTTGATAAAAGGGGGGGATGTGCCAAGTGGTCTTCCGGACGTATAAACCATGAGTTGGTTATCGCTCGGGATTCCTTGGATTTTGATATGTTCGGGACTTTGATCATGTGCTCATCTTGGACTTACGATCATCATTATGAGACCTTGGATCACATGTGATCGGTATAGGGACACCTCTTTTTTATAGTCCAAGAATGAGACTCTTTAGAAAGGAAGGACCATTGCCCATCAATCCTACATCTTGAGACGATTTGAGCTTGATAGGGACATTTGTGCTCGTCTCAAGTGATGATCGGAGATGTAGGGGCTCAAGTTCATCCTTCTCTAAAGGGATATCCGACTATGGCATCTTTATATGGAGGAAACGATGTAAAGATATGACCTTTACATCATTACGCCCCAAGAGATGCTTCAAGTACCAAAGGGACTAAGGGGAGGGGTATAAAGATTGGATCTTTATACTCATCCTATGCCTTTTTGTGCCTTATGAAGGTCACTAGGCAATCCTTGGAGAGTGATCCAACCATGAGGGACATGGGGAATGCATTTTTAAAGTAAAGATGACATTTTTATGCAAACATATGTAATGAACACTATGCAAGCTAAGACTAGGAATGTAAAGGAAGGACCTTTATGGCTTTTCTATGTCCTTTAAGAACCATTTAGGTGGACAATCCTTGGAAGCAAGGTCTATGGGAAGGGGATGACATTCATGTAAGTAAAGATGACATTTTTAATGTAAAGATGACATTTTTATATGAAAGAGATGACATTTTCACATCATCATGTGAGAGATCCACCCTAGAACAAGCCATTTGTGGTCTTATTGTTCATCCTTGGGATGGATCCTCCATGAATCCCATGTGATAGGGGAATGGGGGGGTATTATGACCTACATAGTAAAGACTTGATTTTTATAGTAATAAATCACATATAAAGCAAGTAAATAGCAATATAAATAGCAAGGAGCAATATAACAAGAATAACAAGTATATTTTAAGGAGAAAAGGAGGAGAGGTTACCAATGGTGGTGTTCCTCTATCTCCCTTGAAGCTTTCCTAAGAAAGGAGCAACTTTGGAGGGATTTTGGAGAGGAGGGAGGTGATTTTGAGAGGTTTTAGCTTTCTGGAAATTCGTGGTTCTATTTGGCAGAGTAACAGTGCCAAAAATTGTATCCCAAAATGAATAAAGGAGGCCTCTATTTATAGGCAGATTTGTGCTTCCTAATAAAGCCGTGCGGCTGTAACCTTTGGCTAATGAAGCCGTGCGGTCTTATCCATTAGTGACTCAGCCTGTTTCTAGAATCATGCAAGGTGGCATTCTAGAAGCTCTTTCCAGCGAGGGGCTACGTGGAATTTTAATTCCTAACAAGTCCTTCACCCCTCGGAAGGTTTGGGAAAGTTTCCAAATTGCCCCTGAACTTTAGGGAAGTCCGGGGAATTGCCGGGAAACTTAACCGGAAGGCATGAGCCAGATTTGGATACTTACATCGGCGAGCTACCTAATGATGAGAAAGCAGCTCGAGCTATCAAGAAAAAGGCTCTGAGGTACGTTATTCAAGGAAACGCGCTATTCAGGAGGTCCTTCACTAAGCCGCTATTAAGATGTGTTCACCCTCAAGAAGTTACTCAGCTGATGTACGAGGTGCATAGTGGGGTTTGTGGTG
The DNA here is from genome assembly GCA_022495995.1 of Adenophora triphylla var. japonica. Taxonomy (NCBI): domain Eukaryota; kingdom Viridiplantae; phylum Streptophyta; class Magnoliopsida; order Asterales; family Campanulaceae; genus Adenophora; species Adenophora triphylla. Next base: position 47,411 of record JAFEMH010003436.1, read on the forward strand.
GACACCCAGGGGCCAGAACTTTGGCCGACAAGTTGATTACAATGGGCTATTATTGAACGCACATGAGGGCTGACGCTCACGACTTCGTTCAAGGATGTGATCAGTGTCAAAGATTTGCCAACCTACCTCATTTGCCTACAACCAAGCAAACTCCAGTGGTCACAACTTGGCCCTTCGATATGTGGAGAGTAGATTTAATTGGACCCTTCCCACCCGCCCGAGGAAATTGCAAATATGTGATTGTGGCTATTGATTACTTTACAAAGTGGGTCGAGGCCAAGCCATTAGCCAGAATTACAGAGGAAAACGCCATCAATTTCATTCACGACTTCATTTGGTGCCGTTTTAGGATTCCTCGAGCTATTGTGTCGGACAACGGGCTACAATTCTCCCGAGCTTTCGAAGAGGAAATGAACAGAGTAAGAGTCAAACATTCGCAGTCATTTGTCGCTTATCCTCAAGGTAACGGGCAAGCTGAAGCTGCAAACAAGCTGGTCCTTTCGGCACTTAAGACGGGTTTGGTTGGTCGACGTAGCAACTGGTTGGACGAACTCTCCCTTGCTCTTTGGGCAGTTCGCACAACCACTCGGGGGCCTACAGGGGAAACCCCATTCTCTCTTGCATATGGATCAGAGGCCATGGCACCGGTCGAGCTACAAGTTTCCCACAGCCAGAGTAGTTTTCTTCGACCAAGAGCAGAACGACACCAACAGATTGATCGACTTAGACTTGCTCGATGAAAAACTAGATACAACTCATTTACGGATGGTCAACTATAAGCAAAAAACTAAAAGTTACCATGATAAGAAAGTGAAGTTAAGATTGTTCTAAGTAGGTGACCATGTATTAAGGAGGATCGAGTCAACTGGAAGGAGAACTCAGATGAACAAGTTATCTCCCAACTGGAAAGGTCCCTACATCGTTACTCGAGTTATTAAGGAGGGAACTTACATGATTGCCCATCTAGATGGTGAAGAGTTGAAGCACCCATGGCATGCTATGTGGCGCCTCCAAAAATGTGTGCCTGATATGTTTGATATGATTTGATTAGTGCTACTCATATCACGAAGATGCATCTTCTTTTCGGAAGCTCATCCTATAAGGACTCCAAGGTTAAGCGTGCTTGACCTGGGGAAATTCTAGGATGGGTGACCCACTGGGAAGTTTCTCAGTGAGCACGTAAGTGAGGACAACACGTGCTGGAAAGACTTGTGGTGGTTTGTGGGGATAGTCCGTCAAATCAGATAGCGTTCGAGCCGGTCTTCGGGCTCGGGCGTTACAAATGGTATCGAGAGCGGGACCCGGCACGAAGTGTGGAGCAAAGTGCCGTGCGGAACAAAGTGCACACCGCGAGTCGGTGGGAGTCACCTCTTGAATCCGTACGAGCCCCTCTTGGATCCACACGCCCGGGGTTTCCAGTAGGCCTTCAGGGACTCGCAAGGATCCTAAGTGGGGGAGATTGTGGCGCCTCCAAAAATGTGTGCCTGATATGTTTGATATGATTTGATTAGTGCTACTCATATCACGAAGATGCATCTTCTTTTCGGAAGCTCATCCTATAAGGACTCCAAGGTTAAGCGTGCTTGACCTGGGGAAATTCTAGGATGGGTGACCCACTGGGAAGTTTCTCAGTGAGCACGTAAGTGAGGACAACACGTGCTGGAAAGACTTGTGGTGGTTTGTGGGGATAGTCCGTCAAATCAGATAGCGTTCCGACCCGGTCTTCGGGCTCGGGGCGTTACATGCTACCCACCTTATCAGATACTACTTCTAGTTCAGTTTTTTAGTTCAGTTTCAAAGTTAGTTCCCGTTTTCAAGTTTGAGTTTAGTTCTAGTTCTAGCTCTCCGTTTTCTATGTAATCATGCTACTACTTCAATAAAGTTGCAATTTTACCCAATCAAAAATTCTGTTACGTTTGTGCATCGATTCTAACAAGCTCGACTCTTAGTCAGCCTCTCTCATTTAAACAGGCTAGATTCTTAATCAGGCTTGTTCATTTAACAAGTTCTACTCTTAGTCAACTTCGTTCTAACAGGCTCGACTCCTAGTCAGCCTCGTTCCTTTAAACAAACTCGATTCTTAATCAGTCTCATTCATTTAACAAGTCTGACTCTTAGTCGACTTCGTTCTAACAGGCTCGACTCCTAATCAGCCTCGTTCCTTTAAACAGACTCGATTCTTAATCAGTCTCGTTCATTTAACAAGTCTGACTCTTAGTCGACTTCGTTCTAATAAGATTCGACTCTTAGTCAATTTCATTAATCAAATGGGCCAAGTGTTAGGTCGACATTATTTCTTCAAATTAGTCTGACCAAAGGCTCATAAAGATCTCATTTATCCTATCAAATCTAGTTCGACATACATTCATACAAGAATCAAAAGCAAAATATTCAAGTATAAAAAGTCAACTACGATTAAAAGAAATTAAAGTCCCCCAAAAAGCGGGCCAGGACTTAGGCAAGTAAAAAGTTACGAGTTACTATGCCTCCCAAAAGCTGGGCCAAGGCATAGACTACCTAAAGCAAAAGGAAATTGGTTTGAAACTTGTTTCATTACAACACAAAATAGATAAACAAGAAAAAATCTCAAACTATTGGATCATCCACATTTTGGTCGACTGACTTAGCTTGATCATCAGCAGACTGCCCGGGCTCCAGTTCTTGCTGGGGCAGCTCGACCTTCTTGCCTGACACGATAAAATTATATTCGACCTCATCAATCTCATCCTCCTCCATATCTTCAGCATCCTGGAGCTCTTGGAAAAGTACATTGAAATTCCTTTCATCTAAAGGGGGAGCAACCCATGGCTCACAATCATCCTCTTGATCCTGCTGAGCTATAAAAGCTAGGTCGTTGTCAGTGTAAGGCACGACAGAGTGGCCACCACGAGCTACGGACATTATCTTCTTTGTTCATTCGACCATCGAGCGAGCATTCCCGGGGGACACGCGCCCGGCCGGGTCAACAATAGCTCGTCGGGCCATATGACGCCGACCTGTATCAAAAAAGGCCCCTGCCTTAGCAATAATGGTGTTGTAGCAATCATCACTCTCTTTGAAAGTTTCTACGGCAGCCTCCTCCCAGGTCTTCATAGCTAACAAATGATCCTCAGTCATCTTAAGGATCTGCTCATTAGCCTCCTTGAGTTTCTTGGTTAGCTCTCCGTTGTCATTCTCCAGGATTGATTTGTCGGCTTTGGTAGCGTCGACCTCCTCCTTCATCAATGCATTTTTCTTCTCAACTTCTTTAAGATCGGACAGGGCCTTGTCCCTATCAGCTTCGGCAGTATCTCAGGACATCTTCATGGCATCATACGCTGAATCCAGATCGCCATATTTCTCTTTCCACTCGTCAATCTCTTTGACCTTTCGGACATAAGCTCCCGTAGCTATTTTCTCTCACTCGATGGCCGCTCTCCAGCCACTTTTAGCCTGCTCAACAAGAGTCAAAGACTGCATCCACAAATAGCAACTGGTTAGCCAGGCAAATAATTACAGTCAAACGAAAGCAGAAAATATGATGACTAAAAATAACAGAGAAAAGCAATCAAATAGACTAGTACCTCGCTGTGGGAAAGGCCGGACCTATCAGCAAATTCTTCAGGAGATAGTCCATCCTTATCAAAGTGAGATTGCAAGTTGGGATCCACAGCCCGTCGAACGATAGCCTGTCCATACCCCAACTCGGGATAACGACGGCTCATGCAATCAATCCCAGTAAGGGCAAGCACATCACTGAGCCTCGCCACTTCAGCACGAACAAATCCCGAGCTAACCACAGGGGGAGCTTGGGGGGAAGGGTCGTTCGAAGTACCAGCTCCATCCAAACTCAGGCCGAGCTTCGACCTCTTCCTTGTCGTTTTGAAGGGAACGGCATCATCATTATGCTCATCATCTCCCAGGTCCAGGTCGATCAAATCAGTAGGTTTGGAGCTAGCCAGATCGCGTATGGGGCTAGACTCTAAGGTCTTCTCCGAGGATATCTCAACCTCCGCATCCCCAGTCTGTTCAACATCGGGCTCGTCAATCAGCTTAAATGGCCCCGATCCATCCACGGGGATCGTCCCAGCACCGACTTTAGGGAGCAGCTTTTGCCGATCAACGGTCTCCTTCTCTCTCTGCGCCCGGGCATTCGTCTTCACATGAGCTTTCTTGCTCCTTCGCTGATCAGCTAGGCCTGCAATTCGGTTCATGTTTGCCTGTTGCTTGGGAGTAAGTACTACATAGACAATGAAAGGAAACTGTTAGCAAAATATGATCGAACTAAGACAATGACGAGTAAACAAAAAGTGCGAGCAAAAGAAGCAAGATAGATGGCAATTTTGCCACCAACATGTTCTCCCTGATCTCTACAGTAATTGGGCGTCTTTTGGCAGAATTGGGATTTATCCTCAAACCTATCCAAGGCGTGGGTCACCCAATCTGGATAAGTAGGGCCTCTTACTATCAAGGCTAAGGGAGCTGCATCATCATCACCCCCTGTATCATACCAGCCTGTATGAAGCTATCCTTATCAGTCTGAAGAGCGACCCAGTTTATAGTGCCCCTCTGAGCTACCAACCTCAACCTATCAATCAAGTCTTTACTCCAGGAGGGGACCCAATATTCCTCCTCTTTCATCATCCCCAAATTACTCTCGGGCAAAGGGACTCCCACCCTTTCCTACTCTCCACCAGTATTACATGGGAGTTCCATCCAGCCACCTTATCAGGCAAATTGATAAATAATCTGGGGGCCTTTGTTCGAGCTGGGGTGCTAAACCCACGTGTTCTCTTGTCATAAGCAACCTTAAAAAACTCCATAAATACATGGACGCAAGGCTCATACCCCAGAAACCTACATACCATGGAAAAGGAGATGAGAACTCTACAAGTGTTAGCTCCTAACTACATGGGGACAGCTCCCAAACACTCCAAGAACTTGCAAACAAATGGGTCTAAGGGAAGGCGTAGACCGGCTTCAAATTGGCCGTAAAAGAGGCCACCCTAGTAGGGTCTCTAACCTTGTTCTCCCAGCTAAGCTTATCAAAATGTTTGGTCGTCATATGGGTTAGCTTGAACTCCTCTTTGTCGACCCCATAATACTGGTATAGTATTCTGAGCCTATCTTCCGAAACCTTCTTCCCAGTTTTTGGCTTGGGGATCACATAGCCCCTTTCATTACGACCTGGGACTACCGACGAACAGAAGGCATCCACGATGTTGGTGGAGGGAGAGCTCGTTGTGGCAGAGGTCGTCGCCCTTTCCTGAGTCGACATATCAGAAGAACAACAAGAGGAAACATGGGAATCAGTCCTATATGTAGATTCAAGGGACCTAGGGGACTTACTAATGGCGACCTAGATTCCCCCAGAAATCCTTTCTATTCCTAAGAAAGGAAGGTTTGTTGGGACCTCTGATATAAAACAGTACTATATGATCAAGCAGCTCATGAAAAAGGTGAAAGGACACGATTCTTGGGTCGTCGGTTTCTAAATCACCTAGGGTTTCTCATATGGGCAAAGCTAGCTCGCCAAAGCGTAAACCCCGCCTGGTCAAGATGGACGCACACTCTTCGATGGTTATCTCCTTCCATACCCCACCTAAATGCTTGTACACTCTATGATTGACAGAGCAGTAGCCATGCCAAGCACCAGGTTCACAACTAAAAGTCCTAGCCATGGCAGAATCAAAAGGGGAAAGCGAAAATTAAACCCTAATGCAGAGAATTAGAGGGACACCTTGCTTAAATCAGTGAAGACGAGTACCAGAAAGGAATCGGAAAAGCTCGAGGACACCGGAGTGGTTGGAGATTTATATTCGCCTTCGTTCTCACTTGTTTGCTCAAGAATTGGGAATTTGTAAAAAGCCAAAAAGGAAAAGGATTTTCCTTATATACTCTTGTTAATTATTTCCTGAATTGGGAAGGTTTTTGGCTTCAAACGGTTAAATTCGTCATTAATGCGGAAAACGGTTCCCAATGCGGTTGTCCAAGCGTCAAAATAGGCAATGATTACAAATTTTTGGTGCTTCTACTGATCTAACCGTCCACAGCCAACGGCCAAGATTGAGCCACGTCACCATTGGTCGACCAAATGGCATTTCGAGCATCGACCTATGATCTACTTCAAAAACTAAATCGAAAATTCTCAGAACTTCCTGGTCGACAAAGTCAACTCAGAAAGTTGGGGGCCACTGAACGGAATAAAAGTGACGGGCTAGGCCCAACGTGCAAGCCCCATTATTTACGTGTTATTTCCACCACATTCTCAATGGGCTAGACCCAATTATTTCTAGGCCCAAGGCCCATCAGCAAGATCAGTCAACCTAGCTCATTGTCCGACCTACATGGTCCCGACCTAGCTATCGTCCGACATACGATCCAGATTCTATTCGGGTATGATTCGACCCTATCCATCAGTCAGGTCGACCTGGATCCAAACAGGCGACCTCGACCTATGAAATTACGTCGACCTACAGAGTTTAGGCATATTTGCGACTCTTTCCATAACGGACTCCCTACAAATCAGGAGTTATTTATGGACAAGATCTCTTATGCTAATCTGATCCACGATTCTAGGGATTTAACACAATCCTACTACAAATATATCTCTCGTCAACAACTATAAATACATGACAATATCAACCGTTCCAAGGTAATTGCTATTTTTTATTCTGAATACATTGTTCTTTATAACTTATCAGCTCTCATATACACCGTGCTTACTCTCACGCCCGAGGGTCTTCGCCGAAGACCATTCCGGCTAGTCGTGGGTTCTGATTTCAGGTCAAAGGCTAGGAGATCTATCTTGCTGATTGGAAGGAGATTGATCCAGCACGATTCTTGCAGCATCAGTTAGTATTTAAATAGTGTATGTGCATGTGTTATTGAATATCAATGCTCGTGTAAAAGTGGTTCATTGTTAGTGTAAAAAAGAGTCGATGTTAAATGTAAATGAGTGCATGTGTATTTGAGTGTCGGTGAATGTGTTATTGAGTGCAAGTGTTATTGTTAAAAAAAGTTGGTGTAAGTATAAAAAGGTGTCGGTGCATGTGTTATTAAGTATCAATGCACGTATAAAAGAGTGTTAGTCCATGTGTGTTTAAGTGCCAGTACAACTATAAAAGAGTGTTAATATTAGTCTAAAAAAGTATCAATGTTAGTGCAAAAGAGTGTCATTGTTGGTGAAAAGAGTGACAATGTATGTGTATTTGAGTGTCAGTGTATGCATTATTAAATGTCAGCACATATGTTTTGTGAGTACTAGTGACGCTATAGATGTTTATGAGTGTCAGTAGTACGTATGTTTACAAATATCAATAAATATAAATATGAGCATCAATTTGATAATACTATTATCAAAGTTTGAATAAGAAATTAAAGTAATTTTTTTGTCAAAATTGTTTATGAGAAAGTAAAGGTTTCTTTTGATGAATTGAGGATAGAGTGGATAAAAACCTATCTTTATTGAAAGGGGAAATTGCCGATAGATCCTTCACCCCAAGTCAAAATATCAATTAAAATAAGAATTTTAGAATTTAACCACCTACTTCGACAACGAAATCAAAATTTCACCTATTCTCTCGCTTGTTTATAGACACGCATGTCATTAATGGACAGTCTGTCACACCCTCTCTCCTCCCTCGTTTCCCCCCCCCCTCAAAACTTTAAAGTGAAATATCTTAAAATTCAAAAGTCAAAAAAAATATTAGAGCACCGTTGTATTCGTATCGTCAATAAGAATCAAACTATTAGTATCAACATATAATGTGAATCAAATTTGAGAAGTTAACAGTTGTTTTTCACATTTGTTAAAATAACAACTAGCAGAAGTTCACAGTTCATAATTTTTTGCATAAAAATGTCTTTTTACTTAATTCACATTTGTTTTAGCTAAGTTATTAATTGTTTTTAGTCTTTTATGATCTCTATTTTTTATTTTTTATGAGATTATTTGACATGTTTGTTAAGTTTATAGATTTTTTAGTTAAGTTCACAGTTGTTTTTAGTTAACTTTACTGTTGTTTTTTTTATCTTTATATGACCTCTATTTTTGCAATTTTATGAAATAATTTGACATGTTTGTTAAGTTTACAGTTGTTTTAGTCTTTTATTTCCTCTATTTTTGTAATTTTATAAGATTATTTGACATATTTGTTAAGTTCACAGTTATTTTTAGTTAAGTTCACAATTATTTTAGCTAATTTCATAAAAAAAGCAAAACTAGAGGCAATAAAAGACTAAAAAAATTTGTAAACTTAGCTAAAATAACAGTGAATTAAGTAAAATAGAAGACATTTTCATGCAAAAATTATGAACTTAACTAAATCAATTGTTCCCTTAGTTGTTTTTTGAACAACTGTGAAAAACAAATGTTAACTTCTAAAAAACAACTGTGAACTTGGAACAATTGTGAACTTCAGAAATTTGATTCAGATTATATGTTGATGCTACTAGTTTATTCGTCTTGACGATACAAACACAATGTTACTCTCAGATTTTTTTTTTTTTGACTTCTTGATTTTAAGATATTTCATTTTAAAGTTTTGAGCGAAAAAAAATGAGGCAAGAGAGTGGGTGTGACGGCTGAAACACGTGTTCATTTATAAAGAGAGCACATGTGATCGTTTTCAAAAATATGTGTCATAGATGGTCGTTTTTGTTAGAATAATGGATGATTTGGTAATTGCCTCTTATTGAAACAGCTATTATAGAAGCCCACCTACGAAGGAGACCCATTTGCGTTGTTTCACGAAAAAGTTTGAATCGCGTGCGTTCAGTTAAAACACGCTTTTTCTACTTAATAGAAAAAACTAGGTTTTTTCTAAGATTTTGACTAACTTTATTTGGAAAAACAAATTTTATTCATTCATTTTATTATAACGCTGTGTCAATAGAGGTGGCTTGGTAGGTATATCAATTGTATTTTGCTATACCATGTACCTATCAAGTTTAACTTGGTACATGAAAATCTATACCAGTACCAACCGACTAAGTCGGTATACCAACTAAGTTGGTACGGTAGGTACTCGGTTGGTACTAGACTATACCAAATGTATATATAAAAATAACAATTTTTATAATTAAAAACAAATAAATATAATAGTACATCATTATAAAATCCTCAACCCTACTAGGCACAAATCTAAAAGCTACAATTCAGGTCAATGGTAAGAATCTTCATAACATATCTTCCATCTCTAAAAAGCCAACCACATTCTTCTTAGCTCGAATAGTCTTTAACTAGTTAGAGACGCAAACAGTATTAAATGGCATGTATGAACAAATACTCCAGAGACTAATCTACTTTCTGCAGCTTGTCAGCAATATATTTAGTTGAATAATTCAAGTAGTAATAGATAGTATCAAGTAGGAGCTAATCTACATCCTGACAGTGTTCCAACGTAGACATCATTTTCATAATCATAAACACTAAGGTTCAAGTATAGCACAAACTGCTAATAACCATTGAACTGCCAATACCAAAACTACAAGAAGAACTTCATATTGAAACTCAAACAATATATTAAGAGGAATACCATATTGGAAGGGAGAAAGGAATAGAAAATAGACTTGAAAGATTGAGAAGCCAAGGGAATACCTTGTTGCACTCAATACCAAAACAATATACTCCCTCCGTCCCACACCATTAGATACCAAAATTTTGGGCATGCGGATTAAGGAAAGGTAAGAGAGAGAAAAAGTGGAGAGAGAATGTTGTGAGTGTAAAAGTAAAATAGGAGAGAGAATGAGTGGGAGGAATAGTTAGGAGAGAGAATGTTGTGAGTGAAAAAGTAAAATAGGAGAGAGAATGAGTGGGATAAATAGTGAAGATTCATTTCCATTTTGGGTAAGTATCAATTGGTGTGGGACGGACCAAAAAGGAAATAAGTATCAATTGGTGTGGGACGGAGAGAGTATATATATATAAATTAATATTTTAAAAAATTACAATTGGTACTCGATATACCAATCAATTTAAATTTCTGTACCGAGTACCAACCAATTTGACATAATTGGAACGGTATCATACCAACATTTCGATATACCAATTTGTATGCACCAATTATAATTGGTACGATTAGTACGCAAGTTGGTTGGTACTAATTCAAAAATTTTGCCAGCCCCTATGTGTCAGTGAAAGACAAAAGAATATAAATATAGAGAGATCTAATCTACTGGCCATTGTTATTATTTTTTTAATTATTCAGGTTTCCCAGCTTCGCCGGATCAATCCTGGACCACCAGGTACCGGTCTCTCAGTATGCTGGCGGAGGTAAATCGCGGGATGTGCCCTATGCATCCAGGGTGGAAGCACCCCTTATACTCCTGGCCCCAAGGGAGCCCTCCTACAAGGCATTACACTCTTACAACACCAAATGGCTGCTCCAGCTGCTCCTGTCGAGGCAATTACATCACTATTACAACACCAAATGGCTGCTCCAGTGCTCCTGCCAAGATTTGAACTCCCCACACTGAGGTTGCAAGCCCAGCAGTACTGCTTCCTTAACTGCACGGATGTGCCCCGGGGAACTCCTAAGGACCCTGAAACCCAAGATAGGAATTAAACCACATAGATTCCCCTTGGAGAGAATCGAACTAGTGACCTCCCCTACAGAAGGCCACCATTATACCACTGGGCCAAGGCCCATTAGGTCTACTGGCCATTGTTTACTCCGGAAGATAGAACCAAGTATTATAAAGGAAGAGGAGACTATAAAAACGTAAAATGCAGCAAAAATTATTGCTGGACTTGAGGTGGTCTCCTATCCTGTTATCCTGTTAGACCATTTTACGTTGCAATGAAGTTACATTTCAGAAAATTTTGGGGGAAAAAAAATTGATACATGAATTTTAAACCAATCTAACCCGACTTTTTGAACCGGTCATTGAACCGATTTTTAAAATAAAACAGGATTTTTATAATATTTGGGAGAAACTAGTTTCTCCCAAAACCAACTCGTTACATTTTTCCATTGAAAGTGTTATATTTTTAAAATTTCAAAGAGAAAATGTAGCCCCGTTACACCGTGAGACGGTTTCACAGGAATTTTTGCCTTCATATTTTGGCGAGAGATAGCAGACGTGATTTTGAGGGTGTGCAAGAAGTCAAATTGCACAGGATCCATAATTTTATTGGGCCTCATATTTTTCTTCTTTTCTAAAATCTAGCTAAAAAATGCTAGTACTAATGTATAAATTTGGATGTAATATCATAGCAAGTAATGTTGTTGGCTTGCTTTAATAACTTTCATTATATATATCTAAGACGTTAGGACCGAATCCCCACGGAGAGTTCAATGCATATTTTTTTTTTTTTTTTTTTTTTTTTTTTTTGCTTTTACTGGTTTAGGATGGAGGAAAGTGTACAAATATTCAAATAAGATGAAGACACAAAAACTAAATTTAAATATATTTACTTGGGATGAAGGGTGGGAATATTACCAAGGAAGAACATCAATTTTGTCAATCGTATTTTGGGGTGCATTTCACTTTTACCATCAAACTTTATTTTTTTTATTTTTACCATCATATTTCAAATAATTATGTCATTTTAAACTAAATTTGGGTATAAAATGACAATATTATTTATAATGCGATGGTAAAAATGAAATAAATTTGGGTATGATTATCAGATTTGGGTATAAAACGACACCATTATTTGGGGGTAGTTTTGTCAAAAATATTTTTATCCACTATCTTCTAATACCCTCATTAATAATACTAGGGGTGTGCACGGTCCGATTTGATTCGATTTTAGGCTAAAACCGAAATCGAATCGAAAAATATCGGTTTTTGTGTTTCAAAATCGTTCGGTTTCGATTTTGTTCGTTTTAGGTTTGGTTTCGGTGTCGTTTGGGACACCATTCAAAATTTTTGAATGGTGTCGTTTGGGACACCATTCAAAAACATTTCATCATTCATTCATTCATACATACCAACTATGAATTAAAGTTGCATATAAAAAAAAAATTAAAACTAGAACCAAAGAGAACGATAAATAACATTTAGAGATGACAACTTTAATGGAAATGGATGAATGAACAAATGGAAATGGATGAATGAACAAACGGACGGACTCCGACTAAATTCAAACTTTGATTCTTAATATCATAATGCTGACCTTTACAAAAAAAAAAAAAAAAGGATTTTTAAATTATATTCTCTAAATTCAGCAGTGTCAAAATCAGTCTTCCCAATTTGACAGGGACTGAGAAGGAATTTTCAGCTTTGGGTGGTGATGCGACTATGGAAAATGGATTGGGCCAAGCCACTGTAGATAGGCCCAATATTTAGACATGGGCCGAACCTTCTGGTTTAGGCCGTGCGACTGTGGCCACGGCCCATCGGCGACATTAGATGATTTGGCCATATGGGCTAAAGAGCGACAATGACCATAAAGCGTGAGAGTATTATTGCGGGAACAATGGAATCATGCGAGTAGCGCAATCAAGCGTTGACGAGATCATCCTACTTGGCCTCTGGAGGAAGTACATTCCTGAAGTAGGCGGCTTGGGATGACATCACAAAGGTCGCTCGTCTTCCCCTTGGTTGCCGCCAGGGCGATATGGGCGCTTGGGCGTTTCCGGAGCCACGCTCTGGTTGGCGCCTACGCTCCTAACCCTAAACACCATTGATAGATGATTGATGTGACAAGGTAAATAGTGAAATCCCACTATCTTTGAGTTGGTTGAGACCATTGGCTGGATGATTGACAAGTGTCCCCCATGTGCATGGCACATGGGGGGCTTGGGGTATAAAAAAGAGAGAGCCTCTTCATTTACAGGTAGGTTTTTCTCCCTCTACTCTCTCTCTAAAAAACCTCCATTGTTGTACCACCTTCCTTGTCCATCTAACCTTACTCTCACGCCGGAGGGGGTACGCCGGAAATACCCCCGGCCTAGTTGACGTGTGTTTCTTTTGTGTAGGCCGACCATCAAAGGGGAAGCTTCCGGAGTATCCATTCCTTTTCAGTTCCAGTGCAACCTCAGATTTTTCATGGTAGCATCAGTTGGTTCCGTTGTCGGGACTGAAATCTTCCTTTTTGTGCGATTGTTCAAGGGCTTGTTGGTGGTTTGAAGAGCACCGTCACTTTTCAGCTGCTGGGGTTAGCGTTTTAGGGTTGGTATCCCTTGGTGTTTGTTCATAAAAGTGTGGTTCAGGTGTGTTGTTTGGGAAAAAGGTTGTTGTGTGGTGGTTTATGATCATTACTAAACCCAGAAATTGCCCAGAATGGTTCAGGAGAAGAATACCCAGACAAAGGATACTCGGAATCTGGAGCTAGAGACGCCTAATCGCAAGGATGCCCGCGGGGCGAGATCAGGGACTGCTCGTGAAGGCGATGTCCATACTTCCGAGACAGATTCGGCAATTAGGAGCGCCCGAAGGCGAGAAGATAGAGAGCGAGAATCGAGAAACAAACGAAAGGAAGGAGAGCAAGATCCCGTTCCGTCTAAAACCCAGAGCGCCAGGGCCGAAGCCGAGCAGTTAAGAAAGGAGAATGCTTATATGATGAAGGTTCTCGCGAACAATGAAAGATTAAAAAAGATAGGCCAGGCACCTACGGTGATCCCGCCTGAGTTGTCGGTGGAAGTGGAAGGACGGGATAGAAATAGACGGAGCGCCAATCATAGCGCTACCAGAAGGAGTGAAGGGCGGGAGAGGGATATGTCGCCGCCCGAGAATGAGGAAAGAGTTCGTAGGCGTCGAGATGATGAGAAAGCGAGAGCTGAAAGGGTCAAGAGGAGGCGCGCAGATCGCATTGAAGAAGGAAGGATTTATCATAAGTCAGGAAATTCGCGAGATGACTCTTACTCCCTCCGTCCCAGACCAAGGGTTCATCTTTCCCTTTTGGGACGTCCCAGACCAAGAGTTCATTTTCAAAAAAGGCAAGTTTTTGAATATATTAATACCCTTATCATCTTCATATATTTACAAAAAAACCATTAATTATATCCTTATACATTCTCTCTCCTATTTCCTACCACACATTTAACTACTATTCCTCCCACTCATTCTCTCTCCTATTAAATATTTTTAACTTTTACATTCTCTCTCCTATTCCCTACCACACATTTAACTTTTACATTATCTCTCATATTTTCTACCACACATTTAATTACTATTCCCTATCTCACATTTAACTTTTATTCATTTTTTAAAAAATTTCTTAAGAAGCGTGAAATCCCCCCCATATACCCTTGGTCTGGGACGGAGGGAGTATAATTTTGGATATGAAAGTGATGAGGGATCCACAGCGGACAGAGATTATGTGCCAAGTCGTTCGAGGTATTTCGATGATGAGACATATGTGAGAGAAAGGTCGAACAGGTCGAGGCATTCTGACAGGGCTCGCCGAGATGAGTTGTCGCTACGGGATAGAGATCGTAGGTGGCGAGAAAGGAGTGACCGAGAGCAGGCAGAGAAAGCCGCAGAAGCCGAGAAGATTGCGAAGGCTATCAGAGTGGCTGAAGCTCTAAAAGCCGTGGAATTAGCCAAAGCCGCAGAATTGGAAAAGGCGAAGAAAAGCGAAGATGATAAGTGGAAGTCCAAAATGGCGGAGATGGCTAAGAAGATTAAAGAGTTAGAAGCGGGAACCAAGCCCCAGGAAGTGAAAGGTTCTTATTTGGCCCCGTTTCTAAAAAGCATTCAGATTGCCGCCCCTGACCCTGCTTTCCGCATGCCAAATTTACCAAGTTATTCGGGGAGCACTAGGGCTAACACTCATATTGGAGGGTTTGAGGTAACGTTGTCGTTGCTGACCGATAATGAAGCTGTAATCTGCAAGGCGTTTGCGAGCACCCTTGCCGATCATGCGTTGGAATGGTTCTTGGCACAGCCGGCGGAATCGGTGATGGGGTATCAGGACCTAAAAAATAAGTTTTTGGCGAGATTCAGTGGGTCAGGAGCGCAGCCCGCTCAAAAAACCGAGTTGTGTAGTTTGAAGCAAAGTGAAGGAGAGAGCATTTCGGCTTTCACTGATAGGTTTATGGGAGTGGTGAATCGAGTTGCTGATGTCAATCAAAGCGAGATCATTATGTTGTTTAACTCAGGGTTGTTGCCTGGGCTTTTCAAGGCGGAATTCTGTATGCGGTTGCCCAAGACAACTGGCGAGTTATATGAAAGGGTGAGCATATTGCAGTGGTACCAAGGAAGAGGTAGTCAAGGTCTCCCCTCCGGCAACAGGCTCCGGCAAGAAAAGTGTGAAAGAGAGGATTGAGATTGTAAAAGATGAAGGCAAGGTAGATGGAGGTGGTCGCAGCGGAACTCGCACTGGCGGGAACAGAGGGGGTCGAGGTAGAGGTCAGGAGCAGGGAAGGATCATCAAGTTTAGTAGGTTGAACACTACATTGAGCGAGATCTTGAGGAAGGAGGAATTCCCAGAGCCTTATCCCATTCGAGAAGATACTTATGGGGCCAGGGATCCAAACAAATATTGTGATTTTCATAAGGACAAGGGGCATACAATAGAAGACTGTTATAATTTGAGAAAGTTGATTCAAGTCAGGATTGATAAGGGCGATTTCAAACAATATCTTGAGGGCAGTGCGAGGCGAGAAGAAGGTGTGCGACAAGAGAGAGAGCCCGGTGGTCGAAACGTAGTTGATGTAATTCGGGACCCGTTGCACAGTGTTGCACAATTGGACAATCAAATTATGATGTTGACGCACAGCTTCGATATTCCCCCGTTTGCCGCCAGTGAAGACAAGGTGATTAGTTTTTCGAGAAGTGAGCTTGCCGCGACAAAGGGCCATGGGAGCCAACCAGTTATTATCACCATCTGCCCAGGAAACAATGTAGTGCAGCGTGTGATGGTTGATTCGAGAGCTAGCAGAAATGTGTTGTATTATGAAGCCTTCAAGAGGATGAACTACTCTGATGCAAACTTGGTGCCCTACCAGGGATACCTTGAGGGATTTACAAATCACTCTGTTAAGGTTAAGGGGACAATCCTGTTGGAAGTAGAGATTGGCGAAGGCGAGTTGGTGAGAAGCGAGATGGTGGAGTTTTTTGTGATTGATTTGGTTTCCGCCTATAATGCGATAGTTGGAATCCCTTTTTTGTTAAGTTTTGAAATGGTGCTGTCTATCCCGCATCAGAGGGTAAAGTACCCCACGACCCGAGGTATTGGCTGCTTGAAGAGTGAGGCTATCACTGTGGCGAAGAAAAAGAAGGAGATGATGAAAGCAAAAGGGAAGGCCACTTGCTCATTAGCAACAAAGTCTGATTCTCGCCAACTAAGGATTAGTATGATTGAGATTGGTGAATGCGAAAATGATTTAGTGGTATCTGAGAGTTTGGAGAATGGTACAGCTGTGGTTGTCGCTGAGGCGAGAAGGGCACCGGAGATTGTTGAAGAGGTAATCAAAGTTTTTAGTGGTCGAGATTCCAGCCAGTTGAGCACCGGCAAGAATGCTAGAGGCGAGATGGTCTTGGGGATCGAAGTTGTGAATGGGACGCCAAGCTTGAGCTATGCTAGAGTGGTGCAGTTTGTCGACATGGGTGAGCCCAGGGTTGAAGAGATTATGATTGAGGAGATTTTTGATAGTGAATCTGAGGAAGATTGCGAGATGATAGAAGTGGAGACCCCCGAGGGGCGGCCGACGGGAAATACATTTGCTGATTCGGGAAAGATGATTCCCGCCAAGGCCCGGGAGAGCAAGAAGCGGAAAAGGATAGAGGTTGAAACTTTGCAGACGCGAGATGAGCCCGAGCTCCAGGCGGGGGAGGACCTAGAAGAAGTGGAGATCAACCGTTACTTCCCAGAGCAGCGAGTTAAGATCGGGAAGCAATTGTTCAGGAATGAGCGAGAGCAATTGATTGAATTTCTTAAAGATAATTTGGATGTGTTTGCATGGCGGCCTGAGGATATGAAGGGAATAGATGAAAATGTCGCCTTGCATTGCTTGAATGCCGATCCTAATGTAGAGCCGTTCAAACAAAGGGTCAGGCACTTGTCGCCAGAAAAGGAAAGCGCGGTTTTGGAAGAGGTGGATAAATTGTTGAAGGCGGGAATCATTGAGCAGATTCAGTATCCCGAGTGGTTAGCCTGTCCCGTTATGGTGTTAAAGTCAAATAAGAAATGGAGAATGTGCATTGACTTTACTGATTTGAATACTGTTTGCCCCAAAGATTGCTACCCGCTGCCTAGAATTGATAAATTGGTGGATTCGATTGCCGGCCATAGGGTCTTCAGCTTCATTGATGCGTACTCTGGGTACCATCAAATTAAGATGTGCGAGAATGATAAGGCTAAAATGGCTTTTCGAACTCCTAAAGGAAATTTCTGTTATAAGATGATGCCATTCGGATTGAAGAATGCCGGAGCGACATATCAGAGAATGGTGAATGAAGTCTTCAAGTCGCAGATTGGGCGAAACTTGGAAGCATATATAGATGACATGGTGATAAAAACAAAGGAGTATGATCATGTGTTGGATCTCGCGGAGACATTCGAAAATTTGAGGAGAAACTCAATGAAGTTGAATCCCAGCAAGTGCACGTTTGGGGTGACTCAAGTGGAAAATTTTTGGGTTTTCTCGTGAATAGGCGCGGGATAGAAGCTAATCCCGAAAAGATTCAGGCTTTATTGGATATGTCGCCGCCCCGCCGATATGCGAGATACAAAGGCCGAATGGGAGGATTATAGCCTTGGGAGATTCATTTCTAAGCCGCCGAAGAGTGTTTGCCGTTTTTTAAGGTTTTGAAGGGGGTGAAGAGCTTTGCTTGGTACGAAGAGTGTGATTCCGCATTTGAACAAATGAAGGTGTACCTGGGTAAGCCGCCCTTATTATGTAGCCCTGTTGAGGGAGAAGAGTTATTTGTTTACTCGGGCGGCTTCCGCATTCGGGCAGCCGGCAAAGAAGCTTCATGCGAGAAGAGAAGGGGAGTCGTAGACCAATTTACTATGTGTCTAAGGCATTAAGCGAGGTTGAGTCAAGATATTTTAATGCCGAGAAGATGGCATACGCTTTGGTTGTGGCCGCGCGCAAGTTGAGGGCTTATTTTGTCGCACACACCATTGTCGTGCTAAGCGACGCTCCATCGAGAAAGATTTTGCAACACTCGATGCCGCGGAAGATTGCCGAAATGGTCAATTGAGTTAACCGAGTTTGATTTAAAGTATGAAGCTCGCCGGCGATTAAGGCGCAGTGCGCCGGCGCATTTCATCGTTGAGACATCTTTACGAAGTCAGCAGGAGGAGTTGGTGGAAGGTGGAGAAGAAGAAAGCGGAAAAGAAGGTAGGGCCCAGCTTATGGAAAAGGAGGAAAGGCCATTTGATTGCCGGGCTCGTATGTTGATGGGTCATCTTCGAAGGATAAGGGCGGCGGAATCACTCTGACCTCGCCGGATGAGGAAGTGAAGTATGAGAAAGCCCTGAGATTTATGTTCAATGTCTCGAATAATCAAGCAGAGTACGAGGCATTGATTGCCGGGGTAGAATTGGCGCGAGATATCGGGTTGACGAAGATAGTGATTCACTCGCATTCCCGCTAATTGTCAATCGATAAAGGGCAAGTACGGAGTTTTGAATGTGGTGCTAACAAAATATTGTGACTTGGCGAGAAGTTTGTTAAAATATTTTGAATTCTGGGAGTTGGTTCGAATTGATAGAGCTGATAACTCGCGAGCTGATGAATTGAGTAGGACGGCGGGATCCGAAGTACAGAGCACTGCCAATGAGCCAATGATTGAATATGTCGAGGTGCCGGTGATCAATAGAACGTTTGTCGCGGAGATTGTCGATGGCGAGAAGGATTGGGTTGTGGAAATGAAGGAATTTTTAGATACGGGGGAGTTGCCGCCGGATGAGAGTAAGGCGAAATTGATAAAGGCGACGTCACCAAGGTTCACTGTGCAAGATGGAGTGTTGTATAGAAGGTCTTTTTCAAAGCCGCTGATGAGTTTCGTTGAGCCCAGCGTGGTTCCGAGGGTTTTGTTCGAGATTCATGAAGGTGTATGTGGCGGCCACCCCGGGGCGAGAAAGCTAGCCGACAAAGTGTTGTTTCATGGCTATTATTGGCCAAGTCTGAGGAAAGATGCAGAGATGTATGTGAAGAAGGGCGAGAAATGTCAAAGATTCGGCAACATTCCCCGAATACCCGCCACAGAGCAAACTCCTATTGTGCCGACCTGGCCATTCGACATGTGGGGGATTGATTTGATAGGGCCATTTCCAAAAGCCAAGGGTGGTTGTCATCATGTGGTTGTCGCCGTAGATTATTTCACAAAATGGACGGAGGCGAAGGCTTTGGCGACAATCAGCGAAGATCAAATTATAAAGTTTGTGCAAGAGAACATTTGGTGTAGATATGGGGTTCCAAGGGCTATTATTTCAGATCACGGCACTCGCCTTGGGAAAGTTTTCAGCGGAATGCTCAAGGGTCAATGTCAAATATTGGATGTCACAGAAGATATAGGCCGCAGCCGCAACGGCCAAGCTGAGAGGCGGCAAACAAGCAAATCATTGTCGCCTTGCGCAAAAATCTGGAAGGAAGAGGTGGAGCATGGCTGGAGGAGTTGCCTATTGCTTTGTGGTATGTGCGCACTACTGTTAAAGGCTCAACTGGGGAAACCGCTTTTGCCCTTACCTACGGATCTGAGGCTATGGCACCCGCTGAGATGGATTTGCCGACATACAGGGTTGCTTACTATGATGAGGCGAGAAACGGGCAGAGGCGGTGTAATGATCTGGATCTGATTGATGAGAAAAGAATCTATGCAAGAATGAAGATGATTAACTATAAGCAGAAGATGAAAGCCCAGCATGATAAGCGAGTTAACAAGAGGTCCTTCAATGTTGGAGATTGGATTTTGAGGAGTGTTGAAGCGACAGGGGCCAAGCCCGGATTCACCAAGTTAAACGAGAAATGGGAAGGCCCATTCCACGTTTCGAGTGTTGTGCGGGAAGGGACTTACAGATTGCGGAAACAAGATGGCGAAGAATTGAAGAATGCTTGGAGTGTCGACCATCTCAAGCAGTTCTATCAGTGAAGCCGCGGCGACATCATGGTCATTTTGATTTATGCCTTAGACCGCAAAAGTTACATAACTTTTTCTTGAAAATTGTTCTTTTGATTGTCACTTAAACGAAAAAGTTATGTAAAATTTGGTGTTCTGGGAACTATGTAATATATATATGATAAAAGTAGCGGCGAGGCATTTCTTTCGACATGTTTATAGTGCATTTTTATACTTATAAAACGCTAACGATACGGTTTTGATTGTTTTATGAAAGTTTGAAGAGGGTGGACAAAGAGGTTGCCGCTAAAGTTTGAAGAGGGCGGACAAGGAGGTCGCCGCTAAAGCTTGAAGATGAGTCGCCAAAAGCTTATAGAAAGGGGAGGCGGCTTGGAGATAACGGTTTCAAGTCGCCGAACCTTGCGGCTTGGAGATAACGGTTCCAAGTCGCGGTGCCTGGAGATAACGGCTCTGTGCACCTAGAAAAGTCCCGCTTAACTAGAAAGGGGAGGCGGCTTGAGATAACGGTTTCAAGTCGCCGAACCTGCGGCTTGAGATAACGGTTCCAAGTCGCGGTGCCTGGAGATAACGGCTCTGTGCACCTAGAAAAGTCCCGGCTTTTTAACGGCGAGAAAGAGGAGGCGGCTCGAGATAACGGTTTCAAGTCGCCGAACTCTTGCGGCTTGGAGATAACGGTTCCAAGTCGCGGTGCCTGAGATAACGGTTTTCAGCACCTAGAAAAGTCCCGGCTTTTTAACGGGCGAGAAAGGGGAGGCGGCTTGGAGATAACGGTTTCAAGTCGCCGAACCTTGCGGCTTGGAGATAACGGTTCCAAGTCGCGGTGCCTGGAGATAACGGTTTCAGGCACCTAGAAAAGTCCCGGCTTTTTAACGGGCGAGAAAGAGGAGGCGGCTTGGAGATAACGGTTTCAAGTCGCCGAACCTTGCGGCTTGGAGATAACGGTTCCAAGTCGCGGTGCCTGGAGATAACGGTTTCAGGCACCTAGAAAAGTCCCGGCTTTTTAACGGGCGAGAAAGAGGAGGCGGCTTGGAGGTAACGGTTCCCAGTCGCCGAATCTTGTGGCTTGGAGATAACGGTTCCAAGCCGCGGTGCCTGGAGATAACGGTTTCAGGTCGCCGAACCTCGTGTCATAGAGAAATTCGAAAAGATGAGACGTTTGTCGCTAACCAGAATTTTATCTCGTGCGTTGTTTATTGGGAAGTTTTCGGCCAGAAGAGTTTGGTAGTGCAATATAGGTCGCTTATAACCCTGTTAAAGGAGTAAAGACAAAAAGACTCATTAAAAATAGAACCATTTTTTTAAAAAAAGCAAGTTTTAAAATGAGATTGTACGATAAATGTTAAACTTGCAAAAGTAAAGACCCTAACAATGGAGTAAGGCTGCCTAAAGACAAGCCTCACTCTTTTGGAGGGAGTAGTATGTATATAGATTAGATAAAGGAAAAGGAGTCTTCGATGAACTATCGAAGCAAAAATAGAGACAAAAGTAAAGAACTTAAAAGCAAAGAAATTAGCCAAAAGAGAGTTTAATGTCTAAATCGCAAACCGCGACACCACAAACCACAAATTCAAATGTCCAAGTCGCAAACCGCGACATCTAAAGCAAAAGCAGTTAAAAAAGCAGAAAAAGTAATTTGTTCAATACAGACCAAAAGATACTGTTTTGAAAAGCGAAACCAATAAGATCAAGAGGTAGAAGTTTGATTCCTGCCGGAAGCGGCTTGGGCAGCGCGAATGGCTTCACGGGCAGCTTGCTTGGCATCAAAGAGAGCCTTGGACTTCTCACCAATTAAGTTTACCCACAGGGTCAGAGCATCTTTTTCGATGATGGCAGGAGGCGACCAAACTGGCTTGCCCAAAAGCTTGTCCTCTGTGGCCAAGCTCTTAAGCTCGCCATCTGCATATGGAACCAAAGAATGGCCACGGCGGCAAAAGTCGCTGAAAATCTGTTCGGAGCCCCATTTGGCGAGAAGTTCAGGGGTGATTGCCGGAATATCCTCTGCGCTAGCTGCTGCTGCCCGCATAGCGTGGAGCAGAGCCTTGTCATACATATCCATAGCATCATCCTCAGCTTTCTGTTTATTTGCGGCAATCTCCTGAACCAGTTTAGCATTCGTGTCCTCCTGGGCCAAAATCTCAGCTTGTAAAGCCTGGACCTTCTCTTCTAATTTCAGCTTAAGGGAAGAGACCTCGTCGATTTTGTTTTCGGCTTCCAGGGCCCTATTCTCGCTAATTTTAAGCGCCTCCTCCATCTTCAGTTTTCCAGTGCGATATGTCGCCAAATCCTTCTCCATATCAACACATTTGTTCTTGTATTTCTCTTTCTCGCCCAGAGCTCGCTTGCGAGCTTTTTCCGTTTTGTCAGAATCACGAACCAAGCGATTATACTTAGTCCTAAATCCATGCAGAGTACTTGCAATCTGTAAGGGCAACGAGAAAGAGTTAGCGCCTCAAGAAAAATGGTAAAGCTTAAAGTAAAAGGCGGCAAGGATTACCCCACAAAGTTCGAGGCCGGCGAAATTCAGAGATAAGTCAAAATCCTGACCCACCACTTCAGCTATTGCCGCCTTGTCGCCAGCGCGTTCAATTATACCAGCCCCTATCACACTGTTGGCGGCATCACGTGAGTAGATATCAAAACCTCTTAACTCGGGAACAGAAGCAATCTCCACGCTTAAGTCATAGAGGCGATCTGGGTCGCTGGGCATCTCGAACCCTTCTCGCAGCCAACTAGCCAATTGCGCCTCCGCCTCTGAAGTTTCCTCCACCACAACAGTTTCGGGATCATCCTCAGTGCGGATGCGCTTTTGAGAGCGGGAACCGGAGGGCTGAGGGGAGTTAACAATCGGGATTGGCTCAATGTTTTCAACGGCGACTTCAGTTTCTTGTTCAACATTTTCTATCTCAACCATCTCCTCATCCCTTAAAACCAAGTCGGAGGATCGCACGGGGGTCTTAGCGCGGCTAGCTTTTCTAGAATGGCCAGCGGCCTTCTCAACGGCAATGGCTTCTTTCTCGCGAGCCTTGGCTTCTGCATCATCCCCTTGTCTAGAAATTGGAATGGTTACTTCAGCAGTTTTCAGTAAGTCCGTTTGTCGGGCATCAGTAAGCCGCTTGCGGCGAGCATCAGAATTTTGGGCAGCTGCGCGTCTATCGAAGATATCCATAAGTCTAAATTCTGAAACAGAGCGACAAGGGGGTTAGCATAAAGAAGAAAAAATGAAAGCAAAGGGCCGAAGGTGGGCGAGAAACATACTTAATACATCATACATAACGCTACAAAGAATGTCTTTTATCCGACAGTGGTCCACACTCGCGGTAAAGCAATTCCCTGGAGTGGCGGTCCCACCTGTGGTAAGGGTCAGGTTGAGTGATGGACAGGCGCGGCTCCTCATCAGGACAAGTGAAATCAGCAAGGCCGGCTTGTCTAAGTACGGATGGGCTAGATAAGATATCCCGCCACGAGAATAGAGCTAACCCCGAAATGTCGGCATTAGCTAGCGTCGTAAAGATCTTTTCTTTCAACCTCGTGTCGCCAGAGACTAAGGCTTTCCGAGTTTCAATCTTGGGGCAGATGTCGCCTAGATCGCACGAGTGGGTCCAGCCCACGCGGGAAGTGATGAAAAGAGGGTTGGACTGCCAGTTATGTACTTTCCGGGGTAGAGGTGTCAAGAGCCTTGGTTTTTTGTATTTAATTGAAAGGCGATTTTCGACGACGCCTTCCCGCTGAGTTACTGAAGTATAGCCATCAAACAAATGAACAAGCAAAGGAATGGAGGGCTCTTGCCTAAAACATCTACAGATCACTAGATAACTGGTAAGAACCCTAATCGCATTGGGGTGCAAATCAACTATGGCAGCCTGAGCCTTGAACAAGACTGCATCTATAAACGGGTCAATGGGAATACGCAAGCCAGCGGCGAGTTGCGAAGGGTAGACTATGACTCCATCATTCCTATGTCGCATGGCGACAAGGGATAAGTCGCCCGTATATTGTTCTATGTGATAATCATTGGGGTTAATCCCATAAGTGACGTGGTAGTGGGTTCGAAAGTCTGTGGAAGAGGAGCTACTAGCTCCTGCGGCATCAGATTTGGAAGAGCCTTGCGAGATGGGCGGTCGCATCGAAGTTTCGGCGGCCAGGGTGTCTGATACATCGTGGCTGGACGTTGAGTTTGAGGAAGACATGTCGCTCTGGTTACTGGAGCTGGTTAGCACCTGTTTATAGAAGGGACGACTATGTAAATTGGGGGCTGCGAGATAGTCAACGTCAGAGAATTCAGTCTCAGAAAAAGGAATGTAGAAATCGCATATATGGGCGCAAAGTTCATGAGTTGTGAAAAAAGTTTTCATGGGAGTGGACTTGTGCAAAAAAGGGGGACCCCTAATTTCTAAGGCATTTAATATGGCGACATCTGCCCCATGTCGCATAAGCATGAAGTTGAGATCCTCACGCGGGATACGAGCCCACACCCCCATGTCCATTCTATAAAACCCCCCAGTTTTCTTGTTTTGGCCAAACCTAACAGTCTTAGAACAGGACTTAGTTCTGGCCATAGTATGAGAAATGGAAAATGCGAGAAATGAAGCGGGAATTTAAGCGAGAACTTAAGCGGGAATTCAAGAAATTATAAGTTGGTACCTGGAAATCTGCAGAAATCAGGTTAAAGATTGCAGATTGGCCGGACGGTGACTTGAAACTTTTGAAAACCTTTGAGTTCCCTTGCAAACGTCCCAGATTGGCTCAAAATTAGAGTAATAATGAGGGGAAATTAAAGGAAACGCGAACGGAGTAAAAGGGGGAACTTTAAAACAATCGAAGTAACCAGAAATCGCGATCGACGGAAAGTCTGCTGCCGGTGACCTCTAAGAAACGAGAGAGCAAATGGGTAAAGAAGGGGAAGACGGCGTTAGTAAAGGATTTTATAGAAGAGGAAAGGTTTTTGGGGCATTAATCGAGGCGTATTCAAAAGGGGTTTGATTTTTGAAATTCCCCCCTATTATTGGTACTTATTTAGAAAGACGGCACGAATTCCAAGGGAGGCGTACGGCCACCAAACCGTCCTAAACGGCTAACCCCTGGGTGACACGTGGCAAGTAGGTGTCAGTTACGCCCTGCTTCGCGCCAAAATGAGCGCACACTGGCGAGAACCTGGAAGGGGCTAGGAAAGTTCTCGCCTGGACCATGAATAGTCCAAGGCTTGAACTTGGGGGCTTCTGATGCGACTATGGAAAATGGATTGGGCCAAGCCACTGTAGATAGGCCCAATATTTAGACATGGGTCGAACCTTCTGGTTTAGGCCGTGCGACTGTGGCCACGGCCCATCGGCGACATTAGATGATTTGGCCATATGGGCTAAAGAGCGACAATGACCATAAAGCGTGAGAGTATTATTGCGGGAACAATGGAATCATGCGAGTAGCGCAATCAAGCGTTGACGAGATCATCCTACTTGGCCTCTGGGGGAAGTACATTCCTGAAGTAGGCGGCTTGGGATGACATCACAAAGGTCGCTCGTCTTCCCCTTGGTTGCCGCCAGGGCGATATGGGCGCTTGGGCGTTTCCGGAGCCACGCTCTGGTTGGCGCCTACGCTCCTAACCCTAAACACCATTGATAGATGATTGATGTGACAAGGTAAATAGTGAAATCCCACTATCTTTGAGTTGGTTGAGACCATTGGCTGGATGATTGACAAGTGTCCCCCATGTGCATGGCACATGGGGGGCTTGGGGTATAAAAAAGAGAGAGCCTCTTCATTTACAGGTAGGTTTTTCTCCCTCTACTCTCTCTCTAAAAAACCTCCATTGTTGTACCACCTTCCTTGTCCATCTAACCTTACTCTCACGCCGGAGGGGTACGCCGGAAACATCCCCGGCCTAGTTGACGTGTGTTTCTTGTGTGTAGGCCGACCATCAAAGGGGAAGCTGCCGGAGTATCCATTCCTTTTCAGTTCCAGTGCAACCTCAGATTTTTCATGGTAGCATTAGGTGGCTTTCAATGTCGAAAATAATATCCAACCCTGTTTTTAAGAATCTGAAATGGTCCAAATGGACCACTTCATCCTTTCTTAAGATTCAGAATCGTCCCTTTTGTGGTTGTATTTAAAAGGGTACAGATTGCTCAAGATTCTGACAAGCTACTGATGATTTAAAACAGTGTGTACATACATAATTAAAAAAGCCCTAATTTCGAAATCATTTAAAAAAAATATTAATCAAATTGAAAATTACAGAAGCCTCAATCCGCTCAATCTAATTCGATTCATTGCATAAACCCGAACAAAAATTCAACGAAATAAAGCTTTATTGATGAAATCGTATGAACATTCAAGCTTACTAGGAAGAGTGGTGGTCGATGTTGGCTTACGTAACAACGGCAACGACAACAACAAGAGAAAGATCGCCGCTTGATTTTAGGGTTAGGTCTGTCGAGTTTAAATGAGGCTGCTATGGGATTGTGAAGTGAATGTCGAATGAGAGAAACAGAGAAAGCAATTATATACATGGGGTATTAAACGACAGCGTTAAGTAATTTCGGTTCGGTTCGATTTTTTTATCGGTTTATTTATACAAAACTAAAACCAAACCGATTCAGCCGGTTTTTGAGTTTTAAAAAACCACACCAAACCATTAAGTGATCGATTTGATTTTTCGGTTCTGATTTTTTTGATTTTTTCGATTTTTCGATTTTTCTGCTCGCCCCTAAATAATACCACACTTTCATTGTGATGAATAAGGAGGGAATAGGAAGCTAATCCCGATGAATATGATAATTTATACCATTGTTTTTTTTCCTAACAAACACCTAACTTCGAAATTATTAATCTCATCTGATGCTAAAATGGGCTACCAAACGAACACTTATTATTTTATATCCCACTAAAATTTATACTCCCTCCGTCCCAATAAGAGCTTCCCTTTTTGCCATTTTGGGTGTCCCGCTAATAGCTTTCACTTTCCTTTTTTGGCAAAGGAATCTTTACTATTTCCTCCACTCATTCTCTCTCCTCATTATTTTAATACTCACAACACTATTATAATTTACTATTCCCTCCACTCATTCTCTCTCCTATTTTCAAATTATACTCACAACATCTTTACTTCCCTCCCATTTCCTTAATTTGCGTGATTTTTAAAAAAGTAGAAGTGATTGTTGGGACGGAGGGAGTACTATTCATAATAACAACGATCATAATATTATACTCCCTCAATTTCCAGTAAAGTTTTTACTTTTCTCTTTGATCTCTTTTATAGTAAGTTGTTTTATTTTTTAAAATAGACAATAAGACTCTTTTCTTATGCTCATAATAACAATTTACTTACCATTCCTTATCAACTTTTTCTCTCCTTCTTTATAGTTCATACTTATAATATTTATTTTTTTTCTTAATTCTGAAAGTCAAACCGACAATCTTATTATTAAGGGACAGATAAAGTATATTTTAGCTTAATTTTGACATCAATGTTTCTTTCTTTTTATATATTTTCTCCATTTAGGTTGAATTTTCACCTCTGTTAAAAAGAACGACCCATTAAAAGTTTTGTTTTTTCTAAAATGGTAAGAATTGTGGGCACCACTTGTCAACCACATTCATTATTTTCTCTCACATACTTATATTGTGAGTGTCACTTGTCAAATTTACTCATTTATTTTTCTTCACATATTTAAATTGTGATATTCGCTTGTGAATCTCATTCACTTTCTTCACTTATAGTCCATTTCCTACTTTTCTTTTTTCTTAATTTCCGTATCTCACAAAATGATGAAACTTCAGCCGAAATGGAGGAAGTCGAAACGAAGGGAGTATATTATTTTAAATGAGACAAAGTGAGTGGATAGTCAATAACTATATCATTAAAAATACTTATCCACATTGTCACACAATTTGTAGGGCCAAAATCGATCCTTAGAAGTTACAACAACTCCGCCTTCACCAAATGAATATTCATTCAATCTATTCAGACATCAGTTCAATACAAGTGGCGAGTAGAATATTCTTAAAAAGCTCAAATCCCTAATTATTAAACCAACGAAAAACGACTGATGATTTGAACCTTTTGGTTCCTCTCAAATTGGTCAATTTCACCCACGTTCTTTTCCGACGTTTCAGTTGATCCCACTTCTCTCAATCTGTTATCAGAATTTCTCAAGATCTAACAACTGGATCATCACCAAGATTAATCTTTCTGGGTAAGTTTTTTTTCTTTTGAATTTGCAAATGGATCATCACTCAGCGCATTGAGTCTAATGTTTGCTCTGTTAATCATTTTGAATTTTGCTTTTTAGAAGAATTGCGGGTTTGTTGATTATTGGCGATAACATAGATGGAATTGTTGAGCTATTTAGAATTTTTCTCCTGTTTTCGCCTTTGTTTTCCTTTGGTCGATGAGTTTTTGTTAGTGAATAATGGTAGAGAATTGGGGTTGATTTCTGTTAATTAGGGTTGTTTTTGGATTGATTTGGGTGATTTATTGGATGATCCACATTCACAATGAAGGGCCTTAGAACTGTTGAATTTACGACATCATATTTTTTTTTGTCTGTTTTGAATCCTCAATTCTGCTCTCATAATTTTTGTAAAGGGGGCAAGATTATTTTTGAATATGAAATAATATATTCTAATAACTAACTTTAGTTCAAAGGAGGACAAAAAATTTAATACGTTGTTATTTTATTTTTCTTGCTACAAAGGGGGCAAACTATTAGCTTTAAAGGTAAAAAGCATTATTTTTAAAAATTGTATAGTGGTAAATTAGAGCATTTAAAAAAAACAAAGGGGGGGGGGATTGCCCCAAGGCTCGCCCTGGCTCTGCCAATGATGCCATTTGATCAAACCCAATTTATTAGAATACGATTTTGAATAAGAAAAATGTTGGGTCCTGCTAACAGTTAAGAAATTGCGTTGATAAAGGTCTTATATTAGTATCACTTGATAAAGCAATGGAACTCAAAATAAGATGTTGGAAATTTGTGTATATGGTTTTAACTGATTGTGAAAGTAGATAACAAGATGGTTTTCAAAGTATACAATTTATAACTTTTGGGGATTGTAATATTGATCGATTTTCATTCATTGGTAGCGAAGGACTTGGGCTCCTTTCCTGATGCAAGTTAGCAACATTAGTAGCTTTGATGCTTATTCAATTCCACTTCAGGGTTTTATCGGTTTCATACCTCGTATTTTGTTACTCCAATATGTTTTTCTAAGGAGAATGATATGGTTTGATGAGAAGGAAAGCAAGTATGTGCAAGCATCACTCTGCTTTTGTTTTTAGAAAATTTCCATATAGTGTTTAATCACCATATCAAGCTGCTATCAAATATTGACTGATGAAAAAGGTTTCCCTTTTGTTTTCGAAAAACCCGAATATTAGCTTTCAGTTATGATTTAATTTCTCCTTGCCTAAAAGATTTTTAAAGAAATTTTACCTTGAGGATCAATCTCATGTTTTTAGTATAAAGTACCGATGACAATATCTGGTCGCATTTCACTCGTTTGCAAGACATTTGAGTAAGTTCAGTCTTGACACTTGTGCAGACATATCCTCTAAAAGTTCATTTTTTATATCAATAATCCATCCTATATATTATTTTTCAGTGAATGGACTTGAAAACTTTGTATACAAAAGCCATTGAATTGGATCTTCTGTTGAAGAGTATACAAGGCCCAATGGGCACAAATAATGTTTTAGTTGCTTCTTATTCATTTGTTCAACTTAGCTCCTTTTTCTTTGTTTTTTAGTTTTCCTTTCTTATAATAATTATGTAATTCTATAAAAGTAAAGCTAAGGGATTTTTATTGCTTGGAAACATAAATATGTACCGAATTCTGAAATTCTAATTACCAATGTTCTTGCAGTTGGAACCAGCAATGGAGAAACTGAAATTTCCGTCTGACAACTTCTTAAAAGATTTCTACATCCCTGATTACATCCTTGTTCCTGGATCAAAAGGCGAAGTTCTTCCTGATGTTCCCTCATCCCCTATTCTTGTGTTCATTAACTCCAAGAGTGGTGGTCAGTTGGGTGGGGATCTTCTTGTTACATACCGTTCTCTTCTAAATAAGAACCAGGTAATTTGGTATAATGTTTCATAAAAACATCCCCCTCCGCTCCAAAATGAATGTCCAAAAAATGTTCAAATTACTCTTGAGCAAGAGCAAATTTGAAATTTTTTGGACCTTCATTTTGGGAAGGAGGGAGTATAAACGATGTAAAATAGCAGTTGACTTTTCAAGTCTGACCTTTTGGCAACTTATCTATCAGGTTGTTGATCTGGGGGAAGTGGCTCCAGATAGGGTATTACGGCAGCTGTATCTCACTTTAGAATCTCTTAAAGCTAATGGAGACGTATTGGCCCCTAAGATACAAGAGAAACTGAGAATAATTGTGAGTTTGTTGCATTTGGCATGCATAAGGTTAATTGTTTAGCAACTTCTTGTTGTCGTATAAAAATCATTTGCATACTTACTTTTATGTTGCACATTTCTGACATCGAAATTACTTGTCAGGTGGCAGGAGGAGATGGCACCGCTGGTTGGCTGCTTGGAGTTGTTTCTGATCTGAAATTATCTCATCCTCCA
Source organism: Adenophora triphylla var. japonica (assembly GCA_022495995.1). Taxonomy (NCBI): domain Eukaryota; kingdom Viridiplantae; phylum Streptophyta; class Magnoliopsida; order Asterales; family Campanulaceae; genus Adenophora; species Adenophora triphylla. The sequence continues at coordinate 77,957 of JAFEMH010003436.1, forward strand.
CCAATTGCAACAGTGCCTCTAGGAACTGGAAACAACCTCCCTTTTGCTTTTGGATGGGTAGGATAGTCCTTTATCTGTGGTACTGGTGCAATATCCAGTTACTTATCAATTCAATGGTTTGTTCTTTTTGAAGTAAGATATGCTACATATGAGTCGAGCATAAATGATTTGATCACCTTACATGCATTTAAATAAAAAATTTGATATTCTGTTTCTCTTTGGTCATAAACAAAAGCACGAGCTTATTAAGAATTGTTCCACTCAGCTTAACCATATATGAAGCCATGATGAGTGTTTTTTTTTCTGTTTTACTTGCATTTGTTTCCGTGAAACATACTTTTTTCTAAGTAGGGTAAATGTAATTGTACTGTAATTTAGATCCAAAAGGGTAAATAATTTTCTTCTTAACTGGCTGATAAGTTCAGTGGATTACACTGTTGAATTCCTATTGCTAGTATGTAACTTGCAGTTCTGGTGTTCTGGGGAAAAAGAATCCAGGAACTGATCGCAATGCTGTGCTGTCGTTCTTGGAACAAGTACTGAAAGCAAAAGAGATGAAGATTGACAGGTCAGTCAGCTCACATGGTTCTTACTCCCTCCGTCCCAAAATGAATGTCCAAAAAAATTCAAATTTGCTCTTGATCAAGAGTAAGTTTGGACATTTTTTGGACATTCATTTTGGGACGGGAGTATTATTTGAGTTGATGTTTGATAAAGTACTACATGCTGTTGTGGATGGGTTGAGTGAATTGTTTCACCGAACTATCATGATCATGCTATATATATACTTTGGAGTTCTTTATTTCACCCTTTTTCCAAGGAAATGCTTCAAAATATAAAGTATTTGACTAGAGAAGATTGAGAAATTTTCTTTGTGTTCATATATTATTCTAGACATCCCAAACATGGGATTTACGCATGATATCCTTCATGCGTGTGAGGTGGTCCGTAGCATAGACCTTGTTCTATCTGCTATCTAAACTCTGCATTTGAGTCTCTGTGCTAGCTAATTTAGTTTTGAATTATAAATAAAATTATTGCCTTCTCTTTATGCACTAATCATATGTCAGTTTCTCTAAGATGGTATTTATTGTTGGTTAATAACCTTCAGTTGGCATCTTCTTATGCGGATGAAAGTCCCCAAAAATGGCCCATGTGATCCACTTGCTCCTCTAGAGTTGCCACATTCTCTGCATGCATTTCATCGTGTATCTTCAACTGACGATTTGAACAAGGTACTGGTCTCCATGGCGGTTTTCATCTACTCCATACTGTATACTTAATGCTTAAGCACATCATGATTACATCTGAGAGAGAGAGAGAATGCTTAATATTGTTGTATCTCGCTCTTCCTCTCCCACTCCTCCCCCCCCCCCTTGTGTAAATTGTCTCACCTATTTCCCAACCTCTACCTTTCAAAGCTCCTTGGATTGCAACGATCTTTGCAAATACTCCCTCGGTCCCTTAATAAATGTCACACTTTACTTTTTTGGTTCGTCCCAAAATAAATGTCGCCTTTCTAAATAAGGAAATAGTCTTGGTGTAATTTTACTTTTGTACAAGCAATGTGCAAACAAGTAAAACACATTCCTTAAAAACATTAACAAGTAAAATGTGACATTTGTTAGGGAGGGGGGAGTATTTCGTGAGCATGCTAGATCCCTCCAGGGACATTCACATGCTATACCTTCATAATTTATCCTTCAGTCAAATGTTTCATTTCAACTGTAGTTCTTGGACATGTTGGGTTAAAATGATTACTGTTAATTGTTAAGTTGTAATATCGTAGTGAATAGAGCAATATTGCCAACACGAACAGTAAACAATCAATCCTGCAGGTGTTAAATTCATGATAATTCTTGGACATATTGGGTTAAAATGATGTTTATCTGATTTCCCAATTTTGGGTAGATAGTTCATTGGGACACACATGTATTCCTAAACCCTAAACCACCATCATAATCAACGGAATAAACATCTTTGTGCTGCAAGTTCAAGGAAGAAGCTCATGCTTATGAGTACCTTGACAGCTGCCCAGCTGAACTAAATACTTTAATTTTGAAATATCGTAGTTTGTTTTGCTTGATTATCTCTCTTCTTACAAAGTTTTTGTTAATTCAGTCGCTCAAATACATGAAAGCTAATTAATTGCATAAACATCAATGCTTTGCAGGAGGGTTATGACACTTTCCGTGGAGGGTTCTGGAATTATTTCAGCATGGGTGAGTGTACTTTTAGTATTCAGGATACCACATTTAGTTAAACCGAGAAATAAAAACAAGTTCATACATACTGAGGGATTAAGTCTTTGCTTTTTTTGTTGCCTTGAATACAGAACTTGAATTACTAGTATCACCTTAATGCTCGTTTCTTGTTTCAAATATTCAGTACCAGTGTAAGAGATGTTTGCAATAAGTCCAGCGTTAACGATTAACTGGAAGTTAGTACCGTGCTGATTACATAGACTTAAGACGGTTGTAATTTTTTAAACACATTTGGGGCTAAAGATTTTTTCTCTAAAGTTCAGTTAGCTGAGGTTGGGAAACACATGTTTATGGCTCTAATGAACATTCTTGTATTGCTTATAATTTCTGGATGTATGAACACTAATGAAAGACATACTAGAAGAATATGCTGTTTGAGGCAAATCAATTTCGGCCCAGAAATATTTTTAATTTAGTTTGCTTCTCAATCTGGCTTACATTGTATATTTGAACCTAGTTTACTTAAAGGTTGCAACTCACTACTTATTGTGTCTGATTTTACTCCATTTATAGCTCAAAAAGACTGATTGTCGCAAAAAAATTGCTCCGTTCTGCTCGTGTTCCTCATTGATCTAAAAGTTTATTGATCTTGAAGCCATGGATTGCAGATCAGTAGATTAGTAGATTCCTAAGCATAGTTGGATTTGGAAACCCCAGCTTGAATGTTTAGTGCTAATAAGCTGACTTGTGAGCCCTCTTCAACTTTTGGAATTTCCCAAAACAGGGAGACCCAAAAATGAAAGCACAAGCATGCACAATAAGAACCTCAGTGAGGAGAACATCCAACATTACCTATGGAAACAATACAATGCTCGAGACATCACAAAGGAATTTCAGTTTCCTACTTGTGGGAATCCATTTTATTCCCCCTGTCCCAAAATGAATGTCCAAAAACAATTAAAATTTGCTCTTGATCAAGAGAAAATTTGAATTTTTTTGGACATTCATTTTGATACAGAGGGAGTAGTAATCTTAAACTTTCAAATTATACCCACTTTTGGGGTTGTTTTGTTTTTTTTTTTAATTTGTTTAAACATTCACACACATTATATTGCATGACTTGTTAATCATGATTTCTTCAGTTCATTTACTTTTCTTATGCAAAGTCTAATCATTGCATTTATATTTTCATCCTTTTTTTACAGGAATGGATTCACAAGTATCTTATGCTTTTCATTCTGAGAGGAAATTGCATCCAGAAAAATTTAAAAACCAGTTGGTCAATCAGGTAACATATTATGATGTTTGAAATGCAGGAAACTCATTAAACGTTTGTCATCTTGACAGAATGTTTTTTCTAAAACAGCATTTTTATACGAGTACTTGACTAGTTGAAACTTGAACTTTGTGGAAAAGTAGTTTTATTGTTACTTTTGGTTGAACGTTGAAAGTACTTGTAGTTTGGTTTTCATTTTTATTCTTACATGAAAACATATTGGCTTAGAAATGTTAAGATCTTCACTAACTTATGGGTTGGTCGAATCACCCCTTTGGTCAACCTTTTAGCAAACGTTTCTCTTTTTTCCATGTGTTGGCCGAGCAAAAACACACATAAACACCATAAGCTCTTTCATCTGAAAAAAAAAAAAAGAATAAATGAATGAATGAAAGAATGAATGAATAAAGAATGCATAATCACCGGAGATGTTGTTACCTCTCTGGTTGCACACATCCTAGTTAGTAAAGTGCCATGTATTTGTAGGACCAAAAATGATGAACCAAAGGAAAATAATTAATTAAAAGGTCCTCTCTTACCTCTCTTCTTATTTCTCCATCATGTTCCCACTCATGGTATTCTTCGAGAAGTCTAGTTTGTAGCCAATGTCGGTATGAGGTGGTTCTTTTTTTAGGAGTTCGGTGAATTAGTTTGCCTTCGACGGGGTAAACGCTATTGCATTCCCGAAAACCCTACTATTATGAATCCATAAAACATTGAACATACTTTTCTGTGTTCCCAAATCACATGAAAGACATGGAATAATAATTGTGATGTTCTTCTTAGTTGATGGCACTGGATGCATTAAAGTTCATCTCCTTCTGTATGCAATTTAAAGAATTTCTAACTGAAGTCAAATTTGGCAAGTGACAGAAATTATAGAGTGTTTCTTCATTCACACTTTTGGATCTCATGAAGTTATTTTTTGAACCCCTGAGCTGCCTTAGCTTTTCAGAGTCTGACATGACATTGTGTCAGTTTGTTTCGGCTTATTTTGGGTGACTTGTGGCTTTATTTAAGCTAAAATTGGAGCGTCTGTTTTCACTTATAAGCCATAAGCTCATAAGTAAGGTACAACCTAATTGTAGCATGAATAAGCAAAAGCCATAAATATGCTGCTTTTCACCACTTATCTTACCTAATAAGTTCTGAGTTCAAATACTACTACCTACACACTTGTTTATTTTCTTTCTTCCTAACATACTTCTTCAATCAATTCAATTCTTTGACTTTCTTTATTTTCTTATTCTCATTTAATATTACAAAAACAAATTATTTATTTTTGGGCTCTTTTTTATTCTATATTTTTTACTTTTTACAAAATAAATTAACAAAAGAGAACAAATATACAATATATAAAAAATGAGTTCAAACTGTATCCTTTATTATATTTCATTAATTTGATTTTTCTTATTCGATTAATATTTAATTTCAATATATAAATGTAAATTTATAATTATTATGATTTTGAATTATTCCTCTTAGCTTCATAGCAAATATTCATATTTATTTATTTTCAAATAATAGTTTTTTCTAAAACCAAACGAGTATTATATATTGAATCCATCAACTAATAATTAATAAGTCATCAACTATCAGCTATAAGCTGCTTGTTAGCTGCGACGAACGAGTTATCAGTCAATCAGCTATAAGTCATTAAGCCACCGGCCATCCGCTATCAGCTATAAGTCATCAGCCACCAGCTGCGACAAAAGAGCCTATTGAATGCCTTGGTACTGGGCATATCTACATTTCGTACATCTTTTTCCTTGTTTGAAACTTGCGGTTAACTGAATGTGGGATTACTAGTATGTTACCCACCTTTATGGAGGTCAACATACATTGTCTAGTATCATTTTTAGTACTCCCTCTGTCCCATAATATTCCAATTTTCTATATTCGTTTGTCCCAAAAAGAAAGTGTCATTTTCAAATCTGAGTGGTTAACATTAGTGAGCTTCCTAAACTATACTACTAAAATATTTGAATTGTCATTTGTTACATGCACAATTCCTACCTTCATTAAATTCGTACTTTTACTAAGGATAATGTTGGAAAGAAAAATATACCACTAAAATGTTTAAATAGCCAAATAGGAACATCTTTATGGGTCGGAGGGAGTACTGCTTTACACTTATTTCTGTATGCTTGGATTCGGCTGTTACCATTACACAAGTTTTTTGATCTGTAATTTCTTGCTTTTGCACATTATTAAAACAAGTGTGGTGTTGATAAAATGACGTTTCTCAAATGTCCTCTAGAGCACATACGCAAAACTTGGATGTACACAAGGATGGTTCATGGCATCTGTATTTCATCCTTCTTCAAGGTCCGTACTCTTAGTTGTATTATGTTCATGGGAAAAATTGATTTGTGTAATTATTCTTCAAATTCCGACTCATCAGTCACTATTGTTTCTATCATAGCGATTGGCTCTGAAATACGTTTGTTGGGAAAATTCAGTTTGTGTATTTCCGTTGTTATGCATTTCATTAGTGTGCATGTCCAACATCTGAACGGAGGGCCAATGTTAAAGTTCAAAGCCTGAACTACCTAAATATGCATGTGTGTACTGTGGTACCATATGGCATATCTGTATCCATGCTTCTTGAGTTGGACTAATAAAGTCTTGGTTTTCCATTGGTTCATATTATCACTTTCTGTGTTCAATTATGCTTCTTTAACTTGTTACAGTTCAGATGAAAAAAACTCCGTAACATTCAATATGATGCAGGAACATAGCTCAGCTCGCTAAGGTTAAGATCATGAAAAGGCCAGGCGAATGGCAAGATCTCCATATACCTCATAGGTAATGAATATTCATTTTCCTTATATAACATTAATCTTCTTGTTCTAATTAACATCAAGGCAAAATTACAATAGGCCACTAAACTACATACTGATTTTAACTTTGGTCAATTATCTTATATTTTTCCCAAATCTACCCCTCAACTAATTTATTTTTTATTTTTGTTTCATCCATGGTCACTCCGTCAAAAACATAATGGGATAGCCTGTTAAGTTCGACCTATGCCATGCACATGTGTGGCATACGTCAAAGTTAATGGGTGATCCTGTTAAGTTTTGACCGAGTGACCAAAGATGAAACAAAAGTAATTGAGTGGTAGATTTGGAGAAAAATATTAAATAATTGACGAAAGTAAAAATCAGCCTATTGCTTATTGACATTTGTTTTTGCAATTTTCCTAGCATCAATTTTGAGAAGGAACAATTGTTTTTGCATGATCTGCTATCAATGTTTTTTCTGACATTTTTTTTTTTAACATAACAGTATCAGGTCAATCATTTGCCTCAACTTGCCCAGCTTCTCTGGTGGACTAAATCCCTGGGGTACACCAAATAAGAACAAAACTCGTGATGTCAGTTCCAATATGTCTCTTTACTCTCTTCATTTTCTCTTTCCATCTTATTTTTTTGTTTTAGACGTAAATGGGAAAGAGTTGATATGATGTTGGATGACTATACCATCTTTAATGTGAATTGCAGAGGGACTTGACCCCACCATTTGTAGATGATGGTCTTCTTGAGGTTGTTGGATTCAGAGATGCGTGGCATGGACTTGTTTTGATTGCGCCAAAGGGACATGGGACTCGTCTTGCACAGGTATGATCATGAATTCTATTTTATTTTAAATGTCTTAAAATGAATGTCTATTTTCTGAATAACTTTGTTCCTAAATGTTTTTTTTAACCATATTTTTCACGTTTCATTATTTACTTGCAAAACAAGAATGTTTATAACCTGTCATTATATATTAATACGTTCAGAATGTTCATGCAATGAAAAATAAATATTCATTTTGGGACGAAGGAAGTACCCATTTCTCGATCATACCCTTCTTTAGTTGTGTATGATGTTTTTTGAGATATTGCCCATGCCTCAAATATCCTGTAGACAAGTTTAGCTTATTCAATTTTACTCCCTCCCTAAATGAATGCCCAAATTTCATTTGAATGGACACTCTGAAAATGTGTGCTTTATATACATTTTAATGACAAAGATGCATAAATATTCTTGTTATCCACTTTCTAAACATTTATTTTTACAATAATAAACGGAAAAAATCTGGTAAAAAAGCTATTAGGGACAAAGGTTTTTACAAAAAAGATATTCATTTTGGGACAAAAATTTCTTGAATTTGGACATTCATTTAGGGATAGAGGGAGTTCCTTTTTTTCGATATCATTTATTTTGTTTACCTACTTGTGTGTATAAATAAAATAGGCACACCGCATAAGATTTGAGTTTCACAAGGCAGCAGCTGACTGCACATACATGAGAATTGACGGGGAACCTTGGAAACAACCTCTTCCCGCTAATGATGATACCGTGGTGGTAGAAATCTCACATTTGGGCCAAGTTAAGATGCTTGCAACCCATGATTGCAGATCCAAGAGTGTTTACGATCCTTCCTCTCCTAGCAGCCATGGAGCTGATGAAGATGATAGTGATGAAGAAGAAGACTCTGTCGCTGAAGGGGAAGAGTGGAGAAAGTTTGGTGCAGCTGACACATTTCGTATCCCAGATGAAGTAGACATTTCTCACCTCAGTTAGGATTCGTGTCGGTAATTGATTCTGATTTACTTGGTTTCACATTTGATTTGTGAGTGGTTCAGAATATATTGGACTGCTACACTTGCATAAGAAGAACGTTGTACAGTTCAGTAATTGTACATTTTGTTGTTTGATGCTTCATTTTCTATCACAGTATGTTTTGCGTTTGCCATCGGAAATCTAATTTTGCATTTTGTTCCAATTCTATTGGATCGACCACATGTGTAGTGGGTGCTAGTGCACCCACCGAGATGTTGTAGTATAGGGGTTAGTACTTTACCCCAACATTTGAATAATTTATGTTAGACTCCCACTAGCAATTTCTTTTTTATGCAGTTGCTTTAATTTATTCATGGATTAATAGAGCTGTCAATTCGGGAATACGGGATGGGACGAAATTATGTTATCCCACGACGGGAACGGGACTAGACGGGACGAAACGGGACGGGACTAAAATACTCGGCCCCGTTCCAAATCTACTGCGGGACAATGCGGAACCCGTTGACTAGGAGGGATTAGGCGTTGACTAGGCGCCAAATGTTCAAGGCCAAGGCCGGCCGAGCCAAGGCCCAAGGCACAGTTTATTATTTTTCTTTCAATGTGGGAAAAAATATTCAAGGTCACGGCCAAGGCCGAGCCAAGGCAAGGCCAACTCATCACCAGCAAGGCCAACTCATCACCAGCAAGCGTACACTGGACGGGACGGGACGGGATGGGCGGGACCGCACTATGTTGTCCCGCGACGGGAACGGAACGAGGCGGGACGAGACGAAACGGGACGGGACTAAAATATTTTGTCCCATCCCGTCCCATTTGTATGGCGGGACGGGACGTCCCGACGGGACCGTCCCAACTTGACGGCTCTATGAATCAACCATTTGTCCACCCCTAAATTTTGAACAAGTATCACTATTTTCCTTGAAGTTTGATTTCATTTAATTTTTCCCCCTTATGTTAACTTTAACAAAATGACTATTATTTTGCCACTAAATCTTCTCATTGAAAAGTCCAAAGACTTGACTAGTCAATTTAGAGTTTCAGAGAGAACATAGTCATTTTTGTTTACTTAAAGTTGACAAAAAGGGCGCAATGGTATGAAACCAAACTTGGAGGGGGGGGGAGTAATATTTGTCCAAACTTTGGGGATGGACAGTGAAATTAAATGAGAGGGTTGTTACAATTTGGGGCTAAATTTTATTTGCCTTGATGAGAAGGTGGATATATAAAGGCAAATAATTTACTACAGCTGATGCCCTCTCCACTGCTCTTAATGCTCAACTGATTGCCTTTCAGACACATACCAAGAACCTTAAAGGTTTTGAAGGTGGATCTCCAAAAATGGGTGACTTCATTTTCTAGTCAAAAAAGGGGAAAAGAAGAAAATGGATGAGAATGATATTGATGGTGTCTTTGCTACTACTGCTGATGTTTCAGTTGGGATGCTTAAACTCAGGGGGAGTTTTACTGTTTGTTCTTACTTGTGAATGAAACATCAACAGGTTTGCTTTTGATATTTATTAATTTGCTTTTAATATTCGTTTTAGTTATTTGTTAGTTTTAGTCTTGATCTGTAATCCCTAAATACTTTGCTGAATGGTTTTTAGTTTATATTTGTTGAACTGTAACTTTTAGTACTAACTTGTTCTATGCAGTTTTTGTGTGGATGTGTTGACACATCTGTACACATATCCATTCAGGGGGAGTTTTCGAATCTGAAAATGTTGGTTATAGTAATCAAATCATAAATCTTAATTTTGACCAGAAAGTCCAAAATCGGGGGAGATTGAAAGAGTGAAATTTTAGTAAACAATTGGTTTCCTATTTCGAAACAAAGTCATATATTTGGTAAGTTGATTTTAGGACTTTCATGAAAAGATTTATATTGTCCTATTATGAAAAGGACTTTAGTTTAGGAAATAAGTTGTTTTCTATTTCGAATCAAAGAGGTATTTTTGGTAAGTTGATTTTATGTCTTCATGAAAGATTTATATTGTCCTATTTGGAAAAGGACTTTGTTAATTTTGTAAATATCTTTTATTTATATACATATTATTATATTAGGACTAACCTACTAACAAAATATATTTTTCTTGTGAGTGTGCTTTATGTTTCCTTTTAGGATTTGGAAAACTCACATAAGGAAAGCATTGGATTCGTGAAGATCTTCTCAAGGTGCATATAAATACAAAGGATGAGCACAAGAGAAGACACAGTTTTTAGAGAGAAAAATACCTTTGTTCTTCACAGTTCACTATTGTCAATTTAGGTTGTGAGTGAAGGTTGTGACATACATTCGAACTCACATCTAGGTTTTAATCAAGTTCTTTGTTTTACTTCTGATTGGAATAGAGTCTACTTGAGAAAGGGAGTCTGTTCTTATCGTAGAAGGTGATTAGAACTTGTTTAGTATTTTTGTCTTTTAGTTTTCACTTATTCATATTTTTGTAAGCAATAAAAGTTTTAATAGTGAAAATTTTTTGGGCGTAAGCCTAGTTTTCTGGGTTCAAAAGCAGTGAACGTATATAACTCTTGTGTTATTATTTTATTCCGCTGCTTTAATTGTGAATGTGTGGACAGTGGTGTGTCACATCTATACTCACATCCGTGAACTGTTGAAGTTGATTGTGCTTCCTAGCTACACGAAACTTTCAATTGGTATCAGAGCCAACTCTCAAAATATTACTAAGTGTTGATCCAGAAAGTGTAGTCATAATGGAATGCCAAAATCATCAAAACATGCCTCCGGTCTTGGATGGTACAAATTACTCTCTTTGAAAGTCTAAAATGCGTAATTACATCAAAGGTATTGATGAAAGGGCTTGAATGTGTATTCTTGTTGCATGACAACCTCCTACTGTGGAGAAAAAGCCTGCGTCTGGTGTTGGTGAGTCTGTTTTTGAAAAGAAACCTGAAGAAAGATGGACTCTTGATGAAATCCATGCTGCTAACTTTAATTCTAGGGCCATGAGTGCTATTTCTAGCCATGTTTCCGGGAATATGTACAAACTCATCACTAATGAAAGTGTTGCTAAAGCTGCTTGGGATATCTTGCAAATGCAATGTGAGGGGATTCCAAGTGTAAAGGCTACTAGGCTTAGAATTTTAATGGATAGGTTTGAAATACTTCGAATGGAAGAGATTGAGGACATAGTTTCATATGCTGCAAAAATCTATGAAATTTCAATGAATGTACAAGTCTGGGAGAATCAATCTCTAATGCAAGACTTGTGAGTAAGATTTTAAGGACCTTACCTGAGAGGTTCAATATAAAAGTGGCTGTGATTGCACATGGGGATTTGGCCTGCTGGCTTGAGCTCATGGCTTTCAACCTGGAGGTCATGAGTTCAATCCCCCCCCAAGAAGTTAGAGGAAAGGCTTTCTTTTCCTAGGATTTATCTTCTAGGAGCTTCTGTGCGTGCATGTGTGTGTGTGTGTGAGTAGTGGGAAAAAAAAGTGATTGTGATTGAGGAAACAAATGACACAAACACAGTAGGTTTAGACAAAATTGTGGGAATCTTGACTGTGTTTGAGCTAAACCTTGAAGCTCAGAAAAAGAACAAATCCATAAGTCTTGCTCTCAAAAGTGCTACTGCTGTTCCAAAAGAACTTGTGGAACTATCCTCTGAAATTGACAAGTCAAATCTTGAGGAAGAGGATGTGACCTTTATCTCTAAAAAATTCAGTTCTATATTGAAAAACAAGAGAATGAGTAAGTTTCCCAACAGACCTGCTCCCAGTGCTACTGAAAAACCAAAACCTAGCACTGAGAATGGATTCAAGAAGCCAAACTTTGACCATAAAAAATCCTCTGAGTCTGTTCAATGTAGAGCATGTCGTGGCTTTGGTCACTATGCCAATGAGTGTGCTAACACACTTAAAAAGAAACCAATGAGTGTGCTAACACACTTAAAAAGAAAAGAATGAGCTTAACTGCTACCCTTAGTGACAGTGAGGATGAAGAAGAAGTGGCTAACATGTCTATAATCAATTGTCATTCTGTGTTTAATGCTTTTTCTGCAGAAATAGAAGAAGGAGTTCTTAAAGAAACTGTGGATGTGGTCCCAGATGTGAACACGTCTGTTGATACATCTGAGCTGATGTTTAACTGTTTCTATGTAAAAGGAGATTCTGAAGATGAGGATAGGGACATTCCTCTGAGAAACTTTTTGCAACCTACAAGGAGTTGCATATATATTGGATAAAAAGGATGGACAAGATTGAAGTACTTGCTAAGGTAAATAAATCCCTGTCTGATAAATTAGCTGCTTGTGAAGATGAAAAATCCATACTTTCAAAAGAGAATGATGATTAAAAGAATACCATTGCCAAACTTGAAGTTTTAGTAACTAAAAAGGAAGTTGAACTTGAAAAAATCAAATCTGAATGTGAAAAAGCTGAAAGTACTTTTACCAAATTGAACAAAAGTAAAATGAAACTTGATGAAGCTATTTTCATGGGTCAACTTAATAAAACTGGTATGGGCTTTGAAAAAGGAAATTTTGTAAAGGAGGGATGTGAGGCTTCTACTTCAAAAAGTGTGAAAAAACCAATTTTTCAGAGAAAAATTCTTTTTGAGTGAGAAAAGGCCAAGGAGGAGGCACTACATTTGTCATTATTGCTTTGCTCCTGGGCACATTAGACCCTTCTGTTACAAATTTAAGGCTGATAAGAAATCTGGTTATAATCAGTCTCAAATGTGTGAAAAGATGTATACACATCCGGACACACATCCTAGTACTCTGAGACATCTGTACCACAAAAAGAAAGCTGAAAAGCAGTGGGTGGCCAAACCTAGTGCTACCTGCAATGTTGTTTACTCTTCCCTCAAGAGTAGTGTCTCTGGTTCATGATATTTTGATAGTGGATGCTCTAGGCACATGACTGGGAACCAAGATGTTCTAATAGACTATGAGCTAATCAATGGGGGAAATGTGAATTTTGGTGGTGGTACACAAGGAAAAATAATTGGTAAGGGAACCTTAGTTGTTGAAGGTCTCCCAAAACTTCACAATGTGTATCATGTGGAAGGTCTTAGGACTAATCTCATTAGTATAAGTCAGTTATGTGATGATGACTTATATGTGAAGTTTGATAAGAAGATATGTGAGGTGTTTGATGAGTCTAACACATGTGTCCTCACTGGTCTAAGATCATCTGACAATTGTTACAAGTTTTGTGACAATTTGTCTTATTTAGGTTTTTCTGATGTTGTATTTGATGATACACCTGATTTTAACCTCAAAACTGCCAAGGATGATGTTTCAGGTTATCAACTGGAGTGGAAATCTGCTGATACAGGAGCTGAAGATACAAAAAGCACTGCAAAGGAAAATCTGGCAGATGTGAGTCCAAATGTGCCGAATGATGTATCTGCAGATGCGAACACAACCGTTCCCACATATGAACACACATCCACACAAAGAACTGAATCTGAAGTCAGTTCTTCAGATTCAGAGGGAGAAGTTATTTCTGAAAGAGACCATGTTGGGTCTGTTGATAGATCAGATGACATTTTGCCCAAAATTCAGAAAGATCACCCCACTTCTCAAGTGGTTGGCGATACACATTATCAAAGGCAAACCAGAAGGAATGAGAAGGTAAATCACAGTTATTTGGATGCTTTATGGAGTCATACATCCTTATACTCCAAGGTATGTTGTTACTGCTTTGTGTCTAACATAGTGGGATACATTGACTTAGATTGGGCAGACAGTTTTGATGATAAAAACGTCTATGTTCGATGTTCCTATCTTGGTAACATCCTTGATTCCTGGTATAGAAGGATAAAAGTTATCTCTCCTTGTTCATAGTTGAGGCTAAATATGTTGTCCTTGGAAGTTTATGCACACAACTTATGTGGATGAATCAAATGCTGAAAGACTATGGATTGAATAGCAAAATTTTGACTGCTTTTTGTGATAACAAAAGTGCCTTAGACATATCTAAAAATCATGTTAAATATTCTAGAACAAAACACATTGATATTAGACATCATTTCACTAGGGATCTTGTAGAACAAAAAACTGTGTGTCTGGAATTTGTTGGGACTGAAAATCAATTGGCTGATATATTTACAAAGGCATTAGATTTGAAGAGATTTTCCTCCTTGAGGAAGTCTCTTGGCTTGTGTGATATTTAAGGATGTGTGCCCAAATGTGCACACATCCTCTGACACATCTGTATATTATCTAACCGGAAAAAAAATCATGCATTAGCACGAAATATCTCAGTGTGGTCACTTGTGAGTCTTACATCTTTGACATTTTCTGATCACTTAATTGTGAGCATTTCTTGTTCATGTTGTCTTTTGATAACTTGATATAATCCTATTGGATATCTCACAGTGGGTGACTTTAAAAATCAATGAGAAACAGCTGCTTCACCCTTAGTATGAAGCCAAACCATTGTGATCAAGTGATTCTCATAAGAAAATTTGAAATCAAACTTGAAAAGATCATTGGAAAAAGGGCTATCTTTAGGATTCAAGAAAAGTGAAAGCTACTCAAATTGCAAATATCCACAATAAAAAATAGGTGGATGCATCCTAGAGGCTGTGCAGATTAGATTATTTCTCATTGACTTTTTGTGATCTAAATGTGTCCCCAAATGTGACTCACATCCTATGCCACATCTGTGAGCTGACATCTTTTCCTTCACATGTGTGATTGCATCATGCTAGGCATACTGCATTTTAGGTCATATAGGGTGCTTTGTAAATATGCTAGTTAATTTATTTTCTTTCTTAACTTACTCTTTGATTTAACATGTTATTGTTTTCCAATATCTCCCATAAAAGAAAAAGGTGTGTATCAATCTTTATTTGAAAAGGAAGGACATTTTCAAAAGGGATTCAGTTGAAAAGATATGGCTGAAGTGATTTCTTGTTACCATAAAAGGTAGGCAAAATTTTGATTTATTTTAATCCCTATTTTTTCGAGATTTGTTGTGTGTGGTAATATCAAATGGTTTGATAGCTGTTGTGGACTCCTTTTGTTTTTTCCTTTGGCTGGGTCCTTTTTGAGGAATAAATCCTTGTTTGAGTTGGAAAGGGAGAGTTGTAGGTTTAATTGTGTGTCTCATCTGTCACATCTCTTTAATCCTTCATTGTGTTTCTTCCCCATTTGCCCCAATTTCTCTCTCACACACACGCACCATCTATCTCTCTCTCTCTCTCTCTCTCTCTCTCTCTCTCTCTCTCTCTCTCTCTTTGATCAATCTGCAGAATCAATGGAGCTGAAGCTGTGGTTGTGGGTCAGGATGTGGCCACATCTTGTCACACATCTGCAACTTCTTTTGGTTATCAAATGGAAATCCTAGATGCAGAATTTGCTACAGCTGATGCCCTCTCTACTGCTCTCAATGCTCAACTAATTGCCTCCCAGACACATGCCAAGAACCTTAAAGGTTTTGAAGGGGGATCTCCAGAAATGGGTGACTTCACTTTCTATTCAAAAAGGGGGAGAAGAAGAAAATGGATGAAAATGATATTGATGGTGTCATTGCTGCTACTGCTGATGTTTCAATTGGAATGCTTAAACTCTGGGGGAGTTTTACTGTTTGTTCTTACTTGTGAATGAAACATCAACAGGTTTGCTTTTAATATTCGTTTTAGTTATTTGTTAGTTTTAGTCTTGATCTGTAATCCCTAAATACTTTTGCTGAATGGTCTTTAGTTTATATTTGTTGAACTGCAACTTTTAGTACTAACTTGTTCTATGTAGTTTTTGTGTGGATGTGTTGACACATCTGCACACACATCCATTCAGGGGGAGTTTTCGAATCTGAAAATGTTGGTCATAGTAATCAAATCATAAATTTTTAGTTTTGACCAGAAAGTCCAAAATAGGGGGAGATTGAAAGAGTGAGATTTTAGAAAACAATTGGTTTCCTATTTCGAAACAAAGTCATATATTTGGTAAGTTAATTTTAGGACTTTCATGGAAAGATTTAAATTGTCCTATTGTGAAAAGGACTTTAGTTTAGGAAATAAGTTGTTTTCTATTTCGAATCAAAGAGGTATTTTTGGTAGGTTGATTTTATGTCTTCATGAAAGATTTATATTGTCCTATTTGGAAAAGGACTTTGTTAATATTGTAAATATATTTTATTTATTTACATATTATTATATTAAGACTAACCTACTAACAAAATATATTTTCCTTGTGAGTGTGCTTTATGTTTCCTTTTAGGATTTGGAAAACTCACATAAGGAAAGCATTGGATTCGTGAAGATCTTCTCAAGAAGCATATAAATACAAAGGATGAGCACAAGAGAAGACACGGTTTTTAGAGAGAAAAATACCTTTGTTCTTCATGGTTCACTATTGTCAATTTAGGTTGTGAGTGAAGGTTGTGACATACATCCGAACTCACATCTAGGTTTTAATCAAGTTCTTTGTTTTACTTCTGATTGGAATAGAGTCTACTTGGAAAAGGGAGTCTGTTCTTATCGTAGAAGGTGATTAGAACTTGTTTAGTATTTTCATTTTTTAGTTTTCACTTATTCGTATTTTTGTAAGCAACAAAAGTTTTAATAGTGAAAAGTTTTTGGGCGTAAGCCTAGTTTGCTGGGTTCAAAACCAGTGAACGTATATAACTCTTTTGTTATTATTTTATTCCGCTGCTTTAATTGTGGATGTGTGGACAGTGGTGTGTCACATCTGTACTCACATCTGTGAACTGTTGAAGTTGATTGTGCTTCCTAGCTACACGAAACTTTCAGAATCAAATGGTTGGAAACATGCCATGATCTGGTTAAACATTTATGACTGAAGTGAGTGTTGATTCATTAAGTTTTAAGTTACTTTTGTGTGGTATTAAACCAATAATCAGGAAAAAACATGGTGTAACAAAAGGCGTGCAGGCTCCCACAGCAGGTCGATCAAAGGTTCTCGTTACTGTCCTTCAGCATACATAAGTTTCATAAAAATGGTGTGCTTTGTCTGGTAATTCATAAATTCTAAATATTTATTCATTCATACACATTATTTTCGTCATGTATTAAACCTTTTTGTTTTAGATTAACACCTGCATCGGCTATATCAAAGATTGGCCCGATCTTCAAAAGACACTTCAATGAATTCAGAGTTTTTTGGTACCAATGGCATGACGAACTGGATTCTATGTGGCAAGATTATCTGGGAAGATATAATTTATCTCATTTTTTTCTATATTTTCAAACATAAGATATGAAACCAAACGGAAAACTGAGACATTTATTATGGGACGGAGGCAATATCTTTTCCATACTGGAGTGTATATTTTTGTTGATTCTATGTCTTAATGTCTGAACTGTTGTTAATTTTGTGGCACTTCTTTTTAGTTAATCCCTCCGTCTCATTTATATTAGCCACATGATGGTTTAGTAAGTGTTGCTAGAAAATGATCTATTTTTAGTTACTCCCCTTGTCCCTAATTGATAAATGGAACATTTTCATAATCTCTACTTGCAGAAAGTGGTTATCTTTCTTTATTATATGTTGATTGATACCGGAAATATGAAGAAGTAAAGGAGGGAATACAAGTTGGGTTTATATAGACTAAATGGAACATCCCTCCATTACATAGGATAAATATACATGAATGAAAGAAATACATGAACTAGGAAAACCAAAAGTTGCTTATGAATTGTATGATGTCAGCTTATACCTTCTGTACCAAAAATGCTTTATCTCCATTTCTAAGGCTCGAAACGACAAACCGATTTTTTTTGCTTGAAAGTAGACACATAGTTCTTTCCAACAAATACTTTTATGCCTTCTAGAACCTTCTAGATCAGAACAGTTTATTCTTCAAAGATGACTGAAAATCTGGTTTTGAAGAATATGAAAACTTGCTTCGTTGAACCTTTTTGGTGGACCTTTGTTTTGATATACAATGAACTTCTTCCCAACATATTTCTGTGTCATTGATGTTCTAGCTAGCTAACTGGTACAGTTCACTTTCAATGTGTTAGATTTCATGCCACAGTGGAACACTTATGTTTTTAGTGATAATCTTTTTAATGTGTTTTTCCAAGTTGATAAATTATCTTGTTAAAGAAAATGTTTATCTTGGAATACTGATCTCATGTTTTTAGTGATACTGTTTGGAATATGATTTTTCCTTTGTTTTATTATAGAGATACTTTAGGTTCACTTCCCCAGAAGAACAAGCAAGAGGTCGTATTGTTTGGGAGGATATAGCTGCTGAGAATTTTCCTAAGTACCTCTTTGGATGGAAGAGAAATGCATTGAATGCTTATAAAACAATTGAGATTGCAAGGAACCACGACCCTAAGTGGGCAAGCCTTAGTGTATGGCAGGAGTTATGTGATTATTGGTTGGGTGAAGATTTTCAAAAAGCAAGTGCGTTGCGTAAGAGAAATCGATCTTCAAACAAAATGATTCTGCACACAACTGGGAGGGTTACGTTTGAGGAAACTGATTTGTTATTGGTAAAGTGAAATATGTTTTACATAAGTTTGTTGGTATTTTTGTTCTATTTACTACTCGCTCCTTCCCTAAATGAATGCCGAGAAATATTTCAAAATTGCTTTTGATGAAGAGCAAATTTGAAAAAAAGAAAAATTTGACATTCATTTGGGACAGAGGGATTAGTATTTTCTTTAGCTTTATTATAATGTCTATTAACATACAGGCTGAAGAATTGGGTCGTGTTCCGACTAGACATGGGCAAACCGGAACCGGAACCGAGAAGAACCGGAGAACCGAACAGGAACCGGAACCAAGGTGAACCGAAGCCGTCCGGTTCTTGGTTCCATCTCGGTTTGAAATTCCTGAAAACCGTGAACCGGCGGTTTTAACCGTGGAACCGGAGAACCGGCGGTTCGGAACCGGCGAGAACCGGCGGTTCGGAACCGGCGAGAACCGGCGGTTCTAAATGAAATTTCAAAATTTTTTTCAGATTTTTCACACTGTGTGGTGTGTTTGTGTAGCGTTTGAGAGAGAGAGACTGAGAGAAAACAAAAAAGCGATTGCCTTAGCCGCCGCTCCATTCTCGCCGCCGCCGCCGTCCCCGCCGACGCACTCCACCACAATCCACACAGGTATCTCGATCTCCCACTCCCTCTCCTTATCTCTCTAGTTCTATACCCTCTGACTCTGAGTTTCTGACACACACACACAAAATCAGCCCTTACATGCTATATTTGAAGTTTCCAATCCGAATTTAAACACCATTTCTTCAAACACTTTAGCATATCTCTGTTGATAAGCATAAATTAGGTCATGTAAGTTTAAGTTTATCTAATGTATTGAAAATTAATGATTCCAATTTTTTACAACCGGATGATAGTTGATTATTTCCGCTTTTTTAGTCTTGATTAAGTGAACAATTTTTATTCTTGATCAAAAGTTATCTATTCTGTGCAAAATAGTTAAATTCTTTTGTAATTTGAGTTTAGTACTCCTGCTGTTGTGCTATTTTGTTGATTTTGTGAATGTTTTTAACCATTTCTTTCCAAAAAAAAAAAGGAACAAAATAGAACCGGAAAACCGTGGAACCGGAATCGGAACCAGCAGCCAGGAACCGGTATTTTGCGGTTCCATCTCGGTTCCCCCCTTTCCCGGAACCGGAACCGGGAACCGGTTGCCTATGTCTAGTTCCGACACAAATTGAAAGGTTTACGAAGACTCACATTAAAAAGAAAAAAAAGCAATGGCAATAATGAAACTAAATGGGTTACTGAAGATGCTGAAAGACTTGAGGTACTTTTTTTGGTTTTGATTATCATTACTTTTCTATTTATGCAAATTCTCCCTTCTTTCAAGTTTCTGGATTGAGTAGAATGTCATAGGAGTATATGACAACTAGTCTTTTAGGCAACTTTGACATTAGATTTGTACTCCCTCAGTCCCAAAAATATCTTCCTAATTTTAACATTCATAATAATTTATGAGGCTTATGAACATATATTGGACAGTGTCATCACCTTTTTCATCAAATAGAGGAGGAACCTGCATATGAGACGAGTTTCCAGATTCATACCAATAATTAAAAGGCTGCAGGCCTACAGTCATAGGGATTAATAAACATATAAATAAATATAAACTGAACACATTTGAACATGAAAAGGAAACTTTATCTTGAGCTCTATCCCAAATAGAAGCTTACAAGAAAACTAATATCAGGCTGGAATAATGATGCCTTTGATATGCCAATGATTAAAGATACTGAATAAGGAACCAGACTGTATCCCATTTAATTCCCCTCTCTCAGGTCTCAGGGTATGAAATAGTTTTTGGAACCCTGAAGCAATGGGATTTTGGAACTGATATCACAAATTATAAACTGCTATTTCATATTATAAAAGCAAAAGTTGGGGTCTCAGTGAATAAGCTCAGACCTTGCTGATTGGCTTGGCATTTCTTTCGCTCAGCCAGAAAGTCTCATCTTCTCTCAGTATCAAAAGTCAAGGCCTTGCCAAAACTGAAGAGACTATATGACAGCAGAGCAGGCTGGCTAATATATATTATGACCTGAATCCAGGTCACTTCTCTCATTAAAGAGTGCTGATGCTTAACATAGTTCTCATAAATTATTATGAATGTTAAATGTCCAATGTTCATAAGCCTCTACGCTCCAATATATATGTCATTTGCTATATAATCTTTCAAGACCTGATTATCATATGCACCTTGTCAGTAGCTGTGGTTTCATTTCAGTATGTTACTTTGTTATGTATCTTACTTGTCAGACCTTATTTGTAGGGAGTCTATGCAAATGAATTACGGAAAGTGAATGGTTTTGACTCTCAAACTCCAGTCAATGCAGTTTTACATCCCGGATGTAACGTTGTTTCAGATCCTGGTTGTAAGATATGGCAGGTGACAGTGGGTGGCGTAAAAAAAGGTAGGCTATTGAATATGCCAAGGGAAAAGTGGACTAAACGTTTTGGTAAGGCTTCATCAGTAGATCATCTGGCTTATATTGCTGCGCTAAATAACTCGGAAGAATCAAAGAAGAAGGATAGAAAAATAGCAAAAATGGAAGCTTTTATTACAAACATGGCTCCTTTATGGACTGAAGTGTTCGAGAGGTGTGGTATGCAGTCAATTCCCCTTCCTGACTTCAACGACACTAGTTCTTCTACACCAATTTCTGATGGTGCATCAAACATTCCAACAACTGCTTCTCCTTTGGATGATGGTGATTTCGGTGATGGGAGTACATAGTTATGTTTCTTGCATATTTCATCTACACTTTTGTGACTCATTTTGAAAACTTTGTGGCATGGAGTATATTTTGGACTAGTGTAGTTGATGGTAACTTAGTCTTTTTGGAAACCTTATCCCTGTATGTTTTGGACAAGTGTAGTTGATGGTAACTTGTCATTTTGGAAACTTTGTTGCTTTGTACATATTTTGGACAAGTGTAGATGATGGTAACGAAGTTTTATGTGAAGTTTTTATGGGCATGACAATTTAATTAATGTAGTATTTAAATTTTTACTTTTAATATCATTTAAAATTTGTTTTTTTTTAGTGTGGATTGAATTTTGCGATGGCTATGTCATCTCTAAAGAGTCCAAAATGAGCCAAATTAACACGATAATTATAAGAGTAATGCGATGGGTCTGCCATCTCAAAATGCCTTGCTTATTTGCGACGGCAGAAACAGTCGCAATACAAGAAGGTATATATGTGACAAAAAAGGCATCACATATATGGCATATTATGCGACCGCATATTTTATTTAGTTATTTTAATAAATAAATTAGTAAGAGTCTTGCACGATTGGTGTAGTAGTCGCATAATACGATTCACTTCATACGATAGCGGTTCCCATCGCATAAACCTTTGGCAATAAGGGATTATGCGACTGTTGTTGTGACGGCCATAATAGTCGCGATTATTTTATGCGACGGAATTTGAAGTTTTTGCGATGGAATAGAGCCGTCGCAAAATGTCATTTTTCTTGTAGTAAATGGCGGTGAAGCGATAGTAGTGGTGGTTGGTGACCATGGTGAGTGGTGGATTGTGAAAAGTAATGTAGGATAGATGAGCAACATATAAGGGTAATATTAGTTATGGTTAAAGTTTATACTCCCTCCGTCCCAGCCGAAGCTTTCCATTTTGCCATTTTGGGTGTCCCGTTAAAAGCTTTCACTTTCCTTTTTTGGAAAAGAATCTTTACAATTTCCTCCACTCATTCTCTATCCTAATTCACTATTACACTCACAACACTTTTCAAATTTACTATTTCCTCCACTCATTCTCTCCTATTTTCAAATTACACTCACAACATTTTTTCTTCCCACCCATTTTCTTAATTTGCGTGCAATGCCAAAAGTGGAAAGCTTATGTTGGGACGGAGGGAGTATATGATTTAGGATACAAGATATATGATACATGGCTAATGATTTAGGGTAGGGGGTTTGTTGTATTTGATTTAAAGTTTAGGGTAGGGTTTAGAATATATGATTTAATTAGAGTTTTTGTTTTAGGGTAGAGTGTACCTTTACTTTATTATTGTTAATAAAAAATAGTAATTTTTATTCAATTCATAAGATAATCATTAATAATAGACATTGGTGAGAATTATTACCAATTATTATTATTATTATTATTATTATTATTATTATTATTATTATTATTATTATTATTATTATTATTATTATTATTATTATTATTATTATTATTATTATTATTATTATTATTATTATTATTATTATTATTATTATTATTATTATTTACAAGAATTATTACCGATTATTATTAGTAGGAAGTATGTACACAAATTATATAATATAAATTATTTAAGTGCTATTATTTGTTTTTTATGAATTAATATATTATTATTAATTAAATTCTAATAAGTATCATTATTACCATTTATTACTACTAAATATTCAATTGCTATTATTAAAAATGTATTACTTCTGATAAGTATCATTATAATTACCGAATACTTTCAATTATTACTTCTAATAATAATACTAATAACAATAGTAATAAACTATAATAAAAGTGTATGAGGTGCATCTTTTCATTTTTATTAAAAGTGCACATGAATCATCACGTAACCTCTTTACTACTCAATCTCAACCGTTCATTTCATTAACGTCAAATGCCTACAAATATCCGGTCAAATAACCCATTTCTCATCCCCACTTTCCGCTCTTCCTCTCTACTACCTCAACTCAGACAAACACACACACACTCACCATCACCATCTTCCACCACCTCCTTATGTCGCCTCCTCCGTCTTCACTCTATATCTTCTACCTATCTCTCCTACCCCTCCCTCACACACGCATATTAACATACCCATTTCTTTCTCTATATTTAACTCTATCATTCAAACAAAAACATACATGCACACACACACACATCATCACCATCTTCGAATTCCACCACCTCGTCTACCTTGTCCTCCGTCCCTGTCGCATCCACTCTTTCTTTCCTCCCTATCTCCCCTTTCCCTCTATCTCACACATATGCTTAACCTCCACGTTCTTAGATCTATTTTTTGTACATATTTTTAGATTATAAATATTACAAAGCTTATTGATATGTGTTCGGGGTATTCTACTCTTGATTGAATTTGTTTGTGGACGAAAATGGTGGGATGAGGATGGTGGGTTGGTGGACTAATGGTGGTGGTTTTGGTGGGTTGATGGTGGTGGTTGTGATAATGGTGTTAGTGATGGTGGTGGTGTTGGACATGGTTAGGTAATTTAAACTCAAGAGATAGAAATTAGCCTAAATATATATTAAATTTCAAAACACAATTATTGTTATAAATCAAATAAATTTTTAATTTGTAAATATACATTTAAAATAATATATAAATAAATAATAAAATGAATATATTTGCTGATTTTTTACAAATATTTTTGAATATTTGGCGACTATTATGTTGAGAATTCTTACCAATACTCATGAACAAGAACAGCCTCGATTTTGCAACAGCGGAAGCAATGCACAAAACAGAGAAATAATATCACAAATTAGTAACAGAAAAACTGGAAGTCTGAACACTAAATAAACAGGAAATAGAAACTGAATTTTGAACAGAGTAAAAGAGAGAAAAAATCGGCTCAGGCCCAAGTATCCGAATACTCCAAAATTCAGCCACAGACCAAGGCACCGATCCAAGGGTGTTATTATGAACCGAAGGCAACAAAAACAGTCCCAATAACACAGTAACAGACCCAAATATAAATGCAGCCAACTACAGCGACAGACACAGCAACAGACAAAACTTCGGACAACCAACCTCAAAACCACAACCTACACTCTCTCTTTGCCTTGCCAAAGAACACACACACACACCCGCTGATCAAATCAATCTTAGCTTTGAGGGAGAGACTACCTTAGAAATCAGAATAGGGAACCAAGAATTCACCCAAGAAAGCAACCCACGAAAACTAATTCACTGCCAAAAACTCTCTCACTCTCTCTATTTACCCGAAAGAGAAAAACCCCAAAAATGTGTGAAAACCCGTGTGTTGTTGTTACTGCAAGGGAGAGGGTGTGAGGGTTTATATAGGGGCTAAAGGGGAGAAGAGATAAGAGGAAGAAGATAGCGATAAACACTTACCCGATCGAATCAATTGCGAGGGAGGAGGAACGACGCGGCGAAATTGCCGCAGAAGGAAACCAAAAAAGGATCACAAACTTAGTGATAAAAACCAAGTCAAAGTCAACTTCAGCAATCAAATATACGCTGGGAACAAAAAAGGGGCTGGGAACAAAAAGATTACTGCTCACAATAGGCTGCTCATAATGGGCCAAGGCCCATATAAACATAACAACATTCTCCACATTGGATCAAGTGCCGGTTCGTGACACCAGTGCAATTCACGATGCACTCATAGGATACACTTACAGGGCATAATCATCATTGCCTTAGCCTTCGGCACTTGATCCAACACAAAGTTAGAATAAAGTACGAAAGGCAGAAAATCTAGTTTATTCCTATCACATAGAAAGGAACGAAACTAGACACCCCAACTTTACACAAAGTAAAGAAGAGGATTTTTGGGACAAGCTAATACAAGCATCAACATGAAGTGTTAAAATTCAAAATTTTCAAACAATTCAAAATTTTTAAAACAGGCAAACATTTAGTTCCCATATCAGCAGGATTAAAATTGGTGTCAATTTTTTCAAGATAAACAACATTTTTAGCAATCACATCACGAATGAAATGATATTTAACATCTATATGCTTGGTTCTATCATGAAAAACAGGATTCTTACCCAATTTTAATCCTGCTGATATGGGAACTAAATGTTTGCCTGTTTCAAATTTTTTGAATTGTTTGAAAATTTTGAATTTTAACACTTCATGTTGATGCTTGTGTTAGCTTGTCCCATAAATCCTCTTCTTTACTTTGTGTGAAGTTGGGGTGTCTAGTTTCGCTCCTTTCTATGTGATAGGAATAAACTAGATTTTCTGCCTTCCGTACTTTGTTCTAACTTTGCGTTGGATCAAGTGCCAAAGGCTAAGGCGATGATGATTATGCCCTGTAAGTGTATCCTATGAGTGCATCGTGAATTGCACTGGTTTTACGAACTGGTACTTGATCCAAGGTGGAGAATGTTGTTATGTTTATATGGGCCTTGGCCCATTGTGAGCAGTAATCTTTTTGTTTCCAGCCCCTTTTTTGTTCCTAGCGTATATTTAATTGTTGAAGTTGACTTTGACTTGGTTTTTATCACCAAGTTTGCGATCCTTTTTTGGTTTCCTTCTGCGGCGATTTCGCCGCGTCGTTCCTCCTCCCTCGCGGTTGATTCGATCGGGTAAGTGTTTGTCGCTATCTTCTTCCTCTTATCTCTTCTCCCCTTCAGCCCCTATATAAACCCCCACACCCTCTCCCTTGCAGTAACAACATATTATATGGTCGCTATAATGGAATTCTGGTTGATACTCGAAAACTATCGACGATGATGTTTTTGGTCGCGAAATTGGCGACCACGTTTTGGCAATCATTTTGTGGTAGCAATATAGCAACGAGCTTTATAAAAGGCGACCAACTACTGGTTGCTAAATGACGACCAATAAAAGTGGTAGCTATTAGCTATTAGAAATCTGCTACAAACCGTGTGGTCACGAAAACTGACTTTAACTATCATATTTGCATAGTTACTGTTTTATCAGTAGCTAAATTTATTTATTCAAGTAGTGACCTTTGTTGTGTGTGTTTTGCGAATACACAATCAATGAAAACTTTGAGTGATGGATTGGAATTTATCACTGGTGTATAATGTTGATACAAAGGAAAGTGGTGATTAATTGAAAGTTGTGTCTATTTCAAGTTTTGTAACTTTCTATTCGTTTTGAAAAGCTAGGATTGAGTGATAGTGTTATTGATTAACTGGCATTCCAGTGTCATCAGTTATAAAATGGTCGTATTACCAGTGTATTTGTTAAATAGTGTCCGTGTGTATTAAAAAGTGATAGTGTTAGTATTAAAATAGTGTATGTGAATGTGTTATTGAATATCAATGCTCGTGTAAAAGTGGGTCATTGTTAGTGTAAAAAAGAGTCGGTGTTAAATGTAAAGGAGTTCATGTGTATTTGAGTGTCAGTGAATGTGTTATTGAGTGCAAGTGTTAGTGTTAAAAAAAGTTGGTGTAAGTATAAAAAGGTGTCGGTGCATGTGTTATTAAGTGTCAATGCACATATAAAAGAGTGCTAGTCCATGCGTGTTTAAGTGTCAGTACAACTATAAAAGAGTGTTAATATTAGTGTAAAAAAGTATCAATGTTAGTGCAAAAAGTGTCAATGTTGGTATAAAAAGTAACAATGTATGTGTATTTTAGTGCAAGTGTATGTATTATTAAATGTCAGCACATATGTTTTGTGAGTACTAGTGACGCTATAGATGTTTATGAGTGTCAGCGTATGTTTATAACTATCAATAAATATAAATATGAGCATCAATTTGATAATACTATTATCAAAGTTTGAATAAGAAATTAAAGTAATTTTTTTGTCAAAATTGTTTATGAGAAAGCAAAGGTTTCTTTTGATGAATTGAGGATACAGTGGATAAAAACCTATCTTTTTTGAAAGGGAAAATTACCGATAGGTCCTTTACCCCAAGTCAAAATATCAATTAAAATAAGAATTTTAGAATTTAATCACCTACTTCGACAACCAGATCAAAATTTCACTTATTCCCTCGCTAGTTTAAAGACACGTGTGTCATTAATGGACAGTCTATCATCATACCCTCTCTCCTCCCTCGTTTTTCCCCCTTCAAAACTTTAAAATAAAATATCTTAAAATTCAAAAGTCAAAAAATAAAATATTAGAGCACCGTTGTATTCATATAGTCAATAAGAATCAAACTATTAATATCAACATATAATGTGAATCAAATTTGAGAAGTTAACAATTGTTTTTCACATTTGTTAAACTAACAACTAACAAAAGTTCACAGTTGATTTAGTTAAGTTCATAATTTTTGCATAAAAATATCTTTTTACTTAATTCACTTGTTTTAGCTAAGTTCGCAATTGTTTTTAGTCTTTATGGCCTCTATTTTTGATTTTTTTTATGAGATTATTCGACATATTTGTTAAGTTTATAGGTTTTTTAGTTAACTTTACAGTTGTTTTTTATCTTTATATAACCTCTATTTTTGCAATTTTATGAAATTATTTGATATATTTGTTAAGTTTACAGTTGTTTTAGTCTTTTATTTTCTCTATTTTTGCAATTTTATAAGATTATTTGACATATTTGTTAAGTTCACAGTTATTTTTAGTTAAGTTCACAGTTGTTTTTTGTTAATTTCATAAAAAAAACAAAACTAGAGGCAGTAAAAGACTAAAAAAAATGTAAACTTAAGCTAATATAACAGTGAATTAAGTAAAATAGAAGACATTTTCATGCAAAAATTATGAACTTAACTAAATCAATTGTGAACTTCCCTTAGTTGTTTTTTGAATAACTATGAAAAACAAATGTTAACTTCTAAAAAACAACTGTGAACTTGGAATAAGTCTGAACTTCAGAAATTTGATTCAGATTATATGTTGATGCTACTAGTTTGATTCGTCTTTGTCTTGACGATACGAACACAATGTTACTATCAGGTTTTTTTTGACTTCTTGATTTTAAGATATTTCATTTTAAAGTTTTGAGCGAAAAAAACAAGGCAAGAGAGTGGGTGTGACGGCTGGAACACGTGTGCATTTATAAAGAGAGCACCTGTGATCGTTTTTGAAAATATGTGTCATAGATGATCGTTTTGTTAGAATAAGGGATGATTTGGTAATTGCCTCTTATTGAAACAGCCATTATAGAAGCCCACGTATGAAGAAGGAGACCCATTTGCGTTGTTTCACGAAAAAGTTTGAATCGCGTGCGTTCAGTTAAAACACGTTTTTTCTACATAATAGATAAAACTAGGTTTTTTCTAAGATTTTGGCTAACTTTATTTGAAAAAACAAATTTTATTCATTCATTTTATTATAACGATGTGTCAGTAAAAGACAAAAGAATATGTATTGTAAAACAAAAGTTACAAAACTAGTTTAGAAAATATTAGTTACAAATTAATTTGGCAATAAATGATTGGACGTTTGATGTGATTGTGAAAAATGAATTTGAGCCTGAACAGTAATGTAACGACCCTAACCCTAGGCACTATTTTAGTATCATATTATATGCTTTATATATTATTGTTGACTTTATGTGTTCATTTTATGTCTTTAATTGTTTATGTTAAGTTACAAGGGTTAGGAGATAACTTTAAAGCCTTAGGGTTAAATGGAAAATAAGATAAAGTATCTTGGGGGAAGTATAATAATTGAAAATAAATAAATTGTTATTAGTAGTGGAGGTGGGTAGTGTAAATAATTGAGGTTGTGGTATAGTTGCATTTTTCTAAACCTTGGAGGGCTTAGTGGTACATCCTTGGAAGATTTAATTTAATGTGGGGATGGGGGGGCCATACCTCTCCCTTTTTCCCTCATCACCTCCTTCATTTTGTCAAACCTCTCCATACTTCCTCCATCATTCTTCTTCATCCTCCTCAATGAAAAACCTCCATGGAAAACCTTTCCCCAACCCTTACTTTTCAAAATTCTTAACAAATTCAATCCTTCTCCATTTTTCAATTCGGGTGTACTTTTGTGTTCGGGGCAACGAGGGGAGCACATCAAGCTAAGAAAATCCTTGTTCCATCTCATATTACTAAAGTGAGTTATTATGACTTTCCTTCAATTAAATGTTCATGAAAGATTTGATGTTAATATTGTTGTTCTAAATGTTGTTTGAGATGTTAGGACACTTTCTTGGAGTAGAGAAATTTTTTAATGACCTAGATATAAGATTGATGTTCATGGAGGTTGATAAAGAAGAAAGAGTATGGTTTAAATGGAAATAGAAAGGTTAAATATGAAATGGGTAGTGTAATGAGTAAAACAACTAAGTATTAAATAGATTAAATCTATCTTATGTGAATAGGAATGATTTAGTATGAGATTGGTGAAGTTAGTAAACCTTTTTATGTTCACAAAACAGAGGAAACTTGGTTTGGATCAACTTGGTATAGCTACTAAGGAAATTGCAGTTCTGTTATGAATTCTGGGTTCAGGGCACGAGTCGTGCCCTGTGGCACGAGTCGTGCCTGAGGAGTGGACGAGTCGTGCAACATGGTATGCCTAAGTCATGCCCTACTAGGGACGCCTGAATCTGGAGGAGGTCAAATGGGCACGAGTCGTGCCATGGGGCACGAGTCGTGCCCTGGCCTGGTGACTCTGAACCAATTTTAGAGCTGTTTAAACCCAATCTAACTAGAACCAAAATGAATCCTCTTTAACCTAGATTAAAGTAGAATACTTTGGCTACGCAATGACATCTTAATTGATCAAAATGGATTTTGGGAAGTACTTTAAATATTGCTTGGAAAACGCTTGGCAGCCTTGTTTGGTAACTTAACAAATGTGACTCCAACTTGGTAAAGTGAGCTTGGGTCTTTATAGAGGCCATGTATTGTTGTATATTGACTATGTAGGGTTAGTTGATGATACCTTGTTACCTTACTTGCATACATATTCATTGATTTTGATATGCATAGTGTATTAAATAAATATTGCACTATGATTTTGTTGAACATGAGTATAATTTACCATGTGGTTATATATCGTATCCCTTTTGTGGATTTTATTTCAAGTAACTGTTATGTGCTTGAACTTGTGTTAATCAGCTGATGTTGGGGGTATAGCGTAATACGATCAATTATGGAAAGTGTGATCTAATGTGATCGGATTATGCTATACCTGTGACCGTCCCCTTCTGTGGCCACAGACTGGGGTTATAGCATCTGTATTGAGCCAAAAGCCTTACAGAGTTGCTACTATCTTATATGGTTCCCTAAAAAATGGGTCTTATAAGAAGTGAATAATGCTCAAGCAGTTCACTAATTATTGGGATTTTATCTCCAATGTTGTACGACTATTGTTCAGACGGGAAAAGATAAACCTAGGTAATGTAAGGTGTTTACAGCTTTTCCAATGTGTTAAATGCACCTTGATATGTGTTGCATCTTACTTGGCATATTGCTGCATTCATAATAGCTTGCTGAGATTTATTCTCACCCCTCTCCCTTTAATGTTTTTAGATCCCGAGATAGGCGGACCGGCCAAGTAAGGACGGAAAGGAGTTTGGAAGTGATATTTTGGGATTGTCGGGGTATGTATAAGTTGGCGTAGAAAGATGTATTTTGGTATAATTCCTTTATGGAGTTTGTATATATAAAACTTAGTTTCTACATTATAACCGAAATCTTTTGTAACTAAAACAGTTTGTTACTTTCAAAGTTGTTCAACTCTTACTCCAATGTGGAGAGGAGTGGAGTTATTTTGAAATGGTTATGCTAAGTATGTTTAAGTTTGTAAGTTAAATCAAAGTTTTAAAAATCTAGAGGGTTTTGAAGTTAGTTTGGGGATGCTCCAGCTCGGGACACGTGTAGGTTCCGGGTCGGGGTCCTCACAGTTGGTATCAGAGCTCGGTTAGAGTTCTCGGGTAGAGTCTAGCTGAGTGAGAGTGTGCGATAACTGACGCCGAGTGTTTAATGCAGGAGTTTGTTCTAATGGCGGGAAATGATGACGATCAGGATCGGGCTTTGGGAAATGTTGATAATCCGAATGCAGAAATGATGGATATGTTCCGAGTATTTCTACAAAATATGGCAAATCAAGGTAGGGTTCAACAGTAACCAGAAGGTAGGCAAGGGCACCATGGCCTAGAGAAATTTGTGAAGATGGCACCCCCGAGTTTCAATGGAGATCCGGATCCGTTGAAGGCAGAGAGATGGCTTGAGGCAATGAATAAGATTTTCGCAGCAATGGAGAGTCCGGATGCAGAAAAGGTGAGATGTGCTGTCTTCAAGTTAGAAGGACCTGCTGAGCATTGGTGGCAAGTAGTGAAGGATGGCTGGGATCGGGACCTTACACTGCAGACTTGGGAGAACTTCACACGCAAGTTACGAGATCATTTCATTCCAATGGTTACAAGGGATAAGAAGGAAGTCGATTTCTTGAAATTGGAGCAAGGGACAATGACCATAGCACAGTATTCTTCCAAGTTTACAGAGTTAGCCCGATATTGTCCTCATTTGGTACCGAGAGAAGAGAGGCGAATCTACCAGTTCGTGAAGGGATTAAGGGTGGAGTTCCGAAAGCAGTTATTGACGCATGACTTCATCAACTACCAAGAGGCCGTGAATATGGCATACCGGATTGAGAATGATATAGAAGAGCATCGTAGTAAGTCTGAAGGTGGAAGCAAGAATAGATTCCAAGGTCAAGGTTCTGGGCAGAATAGAGGGCAGCCAAGGACATCAACTCCGGGAGCAGGAAGAGGAGGAAATGTGGCGGCTCTTACAAACCGTTCGACTTCGAGTCAGTTTGGGGCATTGTGTGAATTTTTCAAGAAGCCAGGGCATTCAGAGGATAGCTGTTGGAGTAAGCAAGGAAAATGTTTAGAGTGTGGGGCAACAGGCCATTTCCGGAAGAATTGTCCTAAGTGGCAAAGGAAGCAAGCTTCGGGTAGCGAACAAGGGGGACAAGGTGGTGGTGTGAAGAGAGATGTCGAAGGGAAACCCAAGGATAGAGTGCAAGGTCGAGTGTTCGCCTTGGGTAGAGGAGAGGTCGATCCTAATGCTATCATTAGAGGTATAGTCCCTGTCTCAGGAGTTAAGGCCCGCATTCTTATAGATCCCGGGTCTTCCCATTCATTTGTGGCATCTCATTTTGCATTTTCATTACATAAATTGCCTGAATCTATGCCTTATGTGTTGGAGGTTTACACTCCTATGGGAGAGTGCCTCGCATCTTCTTTGATATATCATGGTTGTGATGTGACTATATGTGGGCATGTGTTGCCAGTGGATTTGGTAGAGTTACCAATCTGTGACTTTGATGTGATCCTTGGGATGGATTGGTTGAGTCAGCGTCATGCTTTGGTAGACTGTCGTAGAAAGCAAGTCTAATTTGCTATGCCTAATGTGCCTACATTTATATTTGATGCGGACAAATCTATGTTCGGTATACATGTTATTTCTGCTTTAAAGGCTAGAAAAATGTTATCTAAGGGGTGTGCGGGGTACTTGGCTTATGTGATAGATTTAAGTAATAAATCCCCTGAATTAGCTCATGTCCCGGTTGTTAATGAATTTAGTGATGTGTTTTCAAGTGAGTATTCTATGCCTCCAGATCGTGAGGTAGAGTTTTGTATTGAC
The DNA here is from genome assembly GCA_022495995.1 of Adenophora triphylla var. japonica. Classification (NCBI taxonomy): domain Eukaryota; kingdom Viridiplantae; phylum Streptophyta; class Magnoliopsida; order Asterales; family Campanulaceae; genus Adenophora; species Adenophora triphylla. The sequence goes on from JAFEMH010003436.1 coordinate 110,717, forward strand.
CTAGTGCCCGGTACCACACCTATTTCTAAAGCACCCTATAGAATGGCTCCGGCTGGATTAAAAGAGTTGAAGGTTCAGTTGCAAGAATTGCTAGACCGGGGTTTTATTCGCCCAAGTGTGTCACCGTGGGGAGCACCGGTTTTATTTGTTCGGAAGAAGGATGGTACATTAAGATTATGTATTGATTATCGTTTGTTGAACCAAGCAACCATAAAGAATAAATACCCTCTTCCGCATATAGATGATTTGTTTGACCAACTTCAAGGTTCCGTTATCTACTCTAAACTTGATTTGAGGAGCGGATACCATCAGTTGAAGATTAGATCGGATGACATTGCAAAGACAGCCTTCAGAACTAGATATGGTCACTATGAGTTTGTTGTGATGCCTTTTGGGTTGACTAATGCTCCGGCCATATTCATGGATATGATGAACCGTATCTTTAAGCCGTATCTTGAAAGCTTTGTAGTGGTATTCATAGACGACATCCTTGTTTATTCTAAGTCCCGAGAGGAGCATGAAAATCATTTGAGGATTGTCTTATCAGTTCTTCATGAGAAACAGTTGTACGCCAAGTTCAGCAAGTGCGAGTTTTGGCTTGAGCAGATCTCTTTCTTGGGGCACGTGGTGTCTAGTTTGGGAATTTTCGTGGATCCTTCAAAAATTGAAGCCGTAGTTAATTGGAAGCAACCTTCAACTGTGACTGAGGTTCGTAGCTTTCTTGGTTTGGCGTGGTATTACCGAAGGTTCATTGAGGGTTTTTCTCGAATTGCAACTCCGGTTACAAGATTGACTCGGAAAGATGTATCTTTTATATGGGATTCCAAGTGTGAAGCAAGTTTCAATGAGTTGAAGAAGAGTTTGACAACGGCTCCTATTCTTACCCTTTCGGATGGTTGTGAGAATTTTGTCATTTATAGTGATGCCTCGAAGGCGGGATTGGGATGTGTACTAATGCAAAATGGGAAAGTGATCGCGTATGCCTCTAGGAAGTTATCACCGGCTGAACAGAATTACCCTACTCATGACATGGAATTGGCTGCGATTGTGTTTGCGTTGCATAAATGGAAACATTACCTTTATGGGGAGTGATTTGAGATTTTCACCGACCATAAGAGTTTGAAGTATTTGTTTACCCAAAAGGAGTTGAATAACCGACAAAGAAGATGGTTAGAGTTCTTGAAGGATTTTGATTGTGTGATTTCTTATCATCCGGGGAAAGCAAATGTAGTGGCGGATGCGATTAGCCGAAAGGCTTATGTGACAGCTTTGAGTTCCCGAGAGTTGAGGAGTGAAGTGATAATTGCGAATGTGCGAGCCGTTCCTACCTTGTATGGGGATTTGAAGGAAGCTCAACAAGGTGATCCGGAGTTGAAGAAAATTTTGGGTCAAATGCAAGAAGGGAAAGCCGGGGAGTTCGCGTTGAATAGAGATGGAATTTTAACCTTCCAAGGAAGAATTTATGTTCCTTCATCACCGGAAATCAAGAGGCGTGTTCTAGAGAATGGCTATAATTCCAAGTTTGCGATTCATCTGGGTAGTACGAAAATGTATCAAGACTTGAAACATGGATATTGGTGGAATGGGATGAAAAGGGAGATTGCGGATTATGTGTCTAAGTGTTTAACTTGTCAACAGATCAAGGCCGAGCATCAGAGACCGACGGGGCTACTTCAACCATTAGACATTCCGGAGTGGAAATGGGAAGGGATTTCGATGGATTTTGTATCGGGTTTGCCTCTTACCGCGAAGAAGATGGATGCTATTTGGGTTATTGTGGATAGATTAACAAAGTCGGCTCATTTTCTTCCGGTGTCAACCAAGTTCTCAATGGAGAAGTTAGCTCAGTTGTATATGAAGGAGATTGTTAGACTTCACGGGGTTCCGGTTAGTATTGTTTCCGATAGAGATCCGAGATTCACTTCTAGATTTTAGAGAGCATTGCATGAAGCCTTGGGTTCTAAACTATGTTTTAGTACGGCGTTTCATCCTCAAACTGACGGTCAGTCTGAGAGAACCATTCAGATACTTGAGGATATGTTACGGGCTTGTGTGATGGATTTTCAATTGTCTTGGGAAGATCACCTACCATTAGTTGCGTTTGCTTACAACAACAGTTATCAGTCTAGCATTGAGATGGCTCCGTATGAGGCATTGTATGGTAGGAAGTGTAGATCTCCGATGTGTTGGGACGAGGTTGGTGAAGCAAGGCTTTGGGGCCCGAATTTGGTTCGAGATTCGACGGAGAAAATCAAGGTGATTCGTGATAGATTGAAGACGGCTCAGAGTAGGCAGAAAAGCTACGCCGACAATAGAAGACGGGACTTATCTTTTCAAGTGGGTGACTTCGTGTTTTTGAAAGTCTCTCCGGGGACGGGAATTAAAAGGTTTGGTAATAAGGGTAAATTGGCTCTGAAGTTCGTTGGTCCGTTTGAGATTCTAGAAAAGATTGGGGATTTGGCTTACCGGTTGGCGTTACCTCCATCCTTTTCTTTACTTCATGATGTGTTTCATGTTTCAATGTTGAGAAAGTATTGTCATGACCCCTCCCACATATTGAGTTCTCCTCTCGATGATATTCAAGCAGATATGTCGTATGTTGAAGAACCGTTGAGAGTCTTGGAGTTTCAAGTTAAGGAATTGAGGACTAAGAGCATTCCGGTAGTGAAGATCCTATGGAAGAATCATACCATTGAGAAAGCAACGTGGGAGCTAGAGTCGGAAATGAGAGAGAAATACCCTTGGTTGTTTGAGCATCCAAGTAAGTCCTTTTAAAATTCGGGGCGAATTTTCTTTAAGGGGGAGTGAGTGTAACGACCCTAACCCTAGGCACTATTTTAGTATCATATTATATGCTTTATATATTATTGTTGACTTTATGTGTTCATTTTATGTCTTTAATTGTTTATGTTAAGTTACAAGGGTTAGGAGATAACTTTAAATCCTTAGGGTTAAATGGGAAATAAGATAAAGTATCTTGGGGGAAGTATAATAATTGAAAATAAATAAATTGTTATTAGTAGTGGAGGTGGGTAGTGTAAATAATTGAGGTTGTGGTATAGTTGCATTTTTCTAAACCTTGGAGGGCTTAGTGGTACATCCTTGGAAGATTTAATTTAATGTGGGGATGGGGGGGGGGCATACCTCTCCCTTTTTCCCTCATCACCTCCTTCATTTTGTCAAACCTCTCCATATTTCCTCCATCATTCTTCTTCATCCTCCTCAATCAAAAACCTCCATGGAAAACCTTTCCCCAACCCTTCCTTTTCAAAATTCTTAACAAATTCAATCCTTCTCCATTTTTCAATCCGGGTGTACTTTTGTGTTCGGGGCAACGAGGGGAGCACATCAAACTAAGAAAATTCTTGTTCCATCTCATATTGCTAAAGTGAGTTATTATGACTTTCCTTCAATTAAATGTTCATGAAAGATTTGATGTTAATATTGTTGTTCTAAATGTTTTTTGAGATGTTAGGACACTTTCTTGGAGTAGAGAAATTGTTTAATGACCTAGATATAAGATTGATGTTCATGGAGGTTGATAAAGAAGAAAGAGTATGGTTTAAATGGAAATAGAAAGGTTAAATATGAAATGGGTAGTGTAATGAGTAAAACAACTAAGTATTAAATAGATTAAATCTATCTTATGTGATTAGGAATGATTTAGTATGAGATTGGTGAAGTTATTAAATCGTGCCCTGTGGCACGAGTCGTACCTGAGGAGTGGACGAGTCGTGCGACATGGTATGCCTAAGTCGTGCGCTACTAGGGACGCCTGAATCTGGAGGAGGTCAAATGGGCACGAGTCGTGCCCTGGCCTGGTGACTCTGAACCAATTTTAGAGCTATTTAAACCCAATCTAACTAGAACCAAAATGAATCCTCTTTAACCTAGATTAAAGTAGAATACTTTGGCTATGCAATGACATCTTAATTGATCAAAATGGAATTTGGGAAGTACTTTAAATATTGCTTGGAAAACGCTTGGCAGCCTTGTTTGGTAACTTAACAAATGTGACTCCAACTTAGTAAAGTGAGCTTGGGTCTTTATAGAGGCCATGTATTGTTGTATATTGACTATGTAGGGTTAGTTGATGATACCTTGTTACCTTACTTGCATACATATTCATTGATTTTGATATGCATAGTGTATTAAATAAATGTTGCACTATGATTTTGTTGAACATGAGTATAATTTACCATGTGGTTATATTTCTTATCCATTTTGTGGATTTTATTTCAAGTAACTGTTATGTGCTTGAACTTGTGTTAATCAGCTGATGTTGGGGGTATAGCGTAATACGATCAATTATGGAAAGTGTGACCTAATGTGATCGAATTATGCTATACCCGTGACCGTCCCCTTCTGTGGCCACAGGCTGGGGTTATAGCATCTGTATTGAGCCAAAAGCCTTACAGAGTTGCTACTATCTTATATGGTTCCATAAAAAATGGGTCTTATAAGAAGTGAATAATGCTCAAGCAGTTCACTAATTATTGGGATTTTATCTCCAATATTGTACGACTATTGTCCAGACGGGAAAAGGTAAACCGAGGTAATGTAAGGTGTTTACAGCTTTTCCAATGTGTTATATGCACCTTGATATGTGTTGCATCTTACTTGGCATATTGCTGCATTCATAATAGCTTGCTGAGATTTATTCTCACCCCTCTCCCTTTAATGTTTTTAGATCCCGAGATAGGCGGACCGGCCAAGTAAGGACGGAAAGGAGTTTGGAAGTGATATTTTGGGATTGTCGGGGTATGTATAGGTTGGCGTAGAAAGATGTATTTTGGTTTAATTCCTTTATGGAGTTTGTATATATAAAACTTAGTTTCTACGTTATAACCGAAATCTTTTGTAACTAAAACAGTTTGTTACTTTCAAAGTTGTTCAACTCTTACTCCAATGTGGAGAGGAGTGGAGTTATTTTGAAATGGTTATGCTAAGTATGTTTAAGTTTGTAAGTTAAATCAAAGTTTTAAAAATCTAGAGGGTTTTGGACTTAGTTTGGGGACGCTCCAGCTCGGGACACGTGTAGGTTCCGGGTCGGGGTCCTCACAAGTAAATTAGGCCCAACGTGGCAAGATGGGACAAGTGAGCCAAATACGTATAAAATATGTATTATAATAAGTAAGCCCATGTTGATAAGGCGACATTCGAAGTAAGGTGACGAGTATAGTGACGATATGAGTAGACCGTAGCGTCAGAGTAAGCATTAAGCGAGAAGTACCCCTTGGTGGTTAGTGGCATGTCCTGGTATGATTAATAGGCGAGAATGTAACATGAGTGGAAGTGGGGATTGGCGACAATATGAGGCTTATCCCTTTCCTTGGTTGTCGCTTGGCGACAAGTGTGACTGGTAAGTTTAAATGGTTGATAAATTGACACGTATGTACCCCACTATAACCGTCAAAATGGTATGATGTGACAAGGTGAACAGTGCTTTTACATTAACTTTGGGATGGTTAGCTCCTTGCTTTGATGATTGACAAGTGTCCACCATGTGCAAGGCACATGGTGCATGGGAGTATATAAGCTACATGGAAAAAAATCATTTGTAAGTCTCTCATACTCTCTCTAAGCTTTCTCTCTCTTTCTCTCTCTAATGTTTCCATTGTTATCAGTTTGTTACCAGTCACTTAGTCTCACACCGGAGGGGTTTTACCGAAGCCACCCCCGGTTTAGTTCACGTTTGTGCTTGTACGTAGGTGATCGTTCGACCATTCAAAGGGGAGCAGCCAGAGTATCCAACATTTCTGTTCAGACTCAGTTCCTGTGCAACCCATTTGGAGGTGTAGCATCAGTTGGTTCCGTTGGCGGGACTGAATTCTTCTTTGTTTGGTCAGTTGGACTGCTTAGTTTGTTCTGGTTCCGTTCAAGTTGGTAACTGTTGTGGTTTGTTGAGCTGGTGGTTGTTCGTGGTTCGTTTGAAGGTGGTTTACTGTTCGTACTCTTGTTTGGAAGCCCAGAAACTTTTCTGTCAGTTGCTTTCAGTGTTGATTTTTATCTGTCAGCTTTGTTTATTGTAAGTAAAAACGTGTTTTTCAGTTTATATACTTGTTTTTAAGTCCAGAATAGTTAGAAATGGGTCAAGATAAAGGGACCCACTCAAAGACTGTCCAAAATTTGGCTTTGGTGACCCCAAACCCTAAGCATGTTCGTGGGGCCAGAGGGTCTAAAAGGGAGGGCGATGTACATTCGACGGAGACAGACTCTACCATAAGGCGGGCTAGGGAGCGGGAAGCAAAAGCGAGGGCTGATAAGGCAAAGGCAGTAGTTGAGGTGCAGATTCCCGCCCCCTCAAGGAATGACGATGCTAGGGCAAAGGCGGATCAATTAAGGGCTGACAATGAGTTGTTGTTGCAAATTCTCGCGAACAATAAGAAGTTGAGGGAGATGAATCAGGAGCCTTCTCAGATCCCGCAGGATTTGCTGGCCAAGGCAGCAGGAAAGCACCCAGAAGGAGAGCAAGAGGCCGGCAAGAGTGTGGCAAAGGAGCCAAGGCGAGCAAGGGATATGCCGCTGCCTAAAGAGAAGATTAGGGAGTTGAGGCGGGAACCAGCCAAGGCGAGATCAGATGGGGCCGTTGTCAAAAGGAAGTATGAGGAGTTTGAGGAGGGAGGAAAGAGGAAGAAAATATACCACAAGTCTGGCAATTCATGAGAACAGTCTTATTATAATGAGTATGAATGTGACGAGTTAGATAGTGGATCGACGATAGACAAGGATTATAGGCCCAGTCGATCCAAGTATTCAGAGGAAAGGTCGCATCATTCGCGACATTCTGAGATGCCGCATCGTAGGGAAAGGTCGCCGCGAGAAAGGGATCAGAGGCGGCATGATAGGAGCGAGAAAAGGGATAGTGAAAAGGAAAGAGCCAAGAAGGCTGCCGAGGCTGAGAAAGCCGCAGAGTTTGCTAAGGCCGTTGAATCTGAGAAAGCTAGAAAGGAGGAGGAGGATAAGTGGAAGAGTGAAATGGCCGAGATGGCTAAGAAAATCAAGGATCTTGAGGCGGGAACAAATAAGGTGGAAGAAAAAGATTCTTATTTGGCTCCATTTGTGAAGAGTATTCAATGCGCTGCCCCAGACCCTACCTTCCGTATGCCTAATTTGCCAAGCTATTCCGGGAATTCTAGGGCAAAAACCCATATGTGTGGGTATGAGGTGACTTTATCTTTGTTGACGGAAAGTGAGGCTGTTTTGTGTAGAGCTTTGGCAAGCACGCTGGCAGACCATGCGTTGGAGTGGTTCTTGGCCCAGCCATCAGAGTCAATCTCGGGCTACCAAGATTTTAAGAAGAAATTTCTGGCGAGATTCAGTTCGTCGGGGGCGCAGCCCGTCAGAAAGCAGGAATTGTGTGGTATCAAGCACAAGGCTGGGGAAGGGATTGCTAGCTTTACTGACAGGTTTATGAAAGTCGCTAATCAGATCTCCGATATTTAGCAGATCCATATCATTATGTTGTATAATGCCAGTTTGCTGCCTAGTCCTTTCAAGCGGGAATTGGGCATGAGGTTATCGGAAACCGCTGGGGAGATGTATGAGAGGGTTAGAGGATATTGCGGCGGCGAGAATGATGATGATGTGAAAGTGACTCCTGCGACAACTTCGTGGCAAGAAAGAGTGGGAAGGAGAGAATTAAGGTGGTGAGAGATGATAGAAGGGGAGATGGCGGCAATCGGGGCAGAGGCCAGGCAGGAGGGAGCGGAGGCCGTGGTGGTGGCCGTCGTGATCCACGGAAGATTGTCAAGTATAGTAGGTTGAACACCCCTATCAGCGATATTTTGAAGAGGGTTAATTTGACTGAGCCTTACCCCATCAAGGAAGGAACTTTGGGAGCCAGAGACAGGAGCAGTTATTGTGATTATCACAAGGATAGAGGACACACAACGGAAAACTGTTATAATTTGAGGCGAGTAATTCAGATGAAGATTGATGGAGGAGATTTGAAGGAGTATCTGGAGAAAAATTTAGGGCGAGATGATGAGAGAAGTCAGGAGAGAAATTTGGTTGATGTTATTCTGGATCCATTGCCTAGTGTGGCCCAGCTTAATAGTCAGATCATGACCTTGTCGCACAGTTTCGATGTTCCCGCGTATGTAGTCAGTGGGATATGGTGATCAGTTTTTCAAGGAGAGAATTGGCTGTCACCAAGAGCCATGGGAACCAGCCAGTGATAATCACTATCTATCCAGGCAACAACATAGTTCAGAGAGATATGGTGGATTCGGGGGCAAGCAGAAATGTCTTATAATATGATGCTTTCAAGAGAATGAATTATACGAAAGCCAACTTGATGCCGTATATGGGATATTTGGAAGGGTTTACATACCATGCTGTCAAGGTGAAGGGCACGATAATGTTGGAGGTTGAAGTTGACGAGGACAGGATGGTGAGATCTGAAAATGTTGAATTTATGGTGATTGACTTGGTTTCTCCTTATAATGCAATTGTGGGGATTCCATTCATGTTGAGTTTTGAGATGGTTTTGTCGATACCTCATCAAAGAGTAAAGTACCCCACTCCCAATGGAATCAGTTGTTTGAAGAGAGAGAAAATTACGGTGATGAGGAAGAAGAAGGAGGTGCAGAAAGCTAAGGCGGAAAGCACGAGCTCAATGACTACAAAGTATGCTTCTCGCCAGCTGAGGATAAATGTGACTGAGGTGGTGGAGGATGAGATTGACTGGGAGGTGACCGAAAGTATGTTGAATGGTACAGCCATGGTAGTTGCAGCAGTAAGAGAGATCACGGAGATGGTGGCAGTTGGAATTGAAGAGGTGCAGGAATATAGAGAAATTGTGATGGATCAAGAATTTGCCAGTGAGATGAATTTGTCAATAGATGGGGTTGAAGCGCGGGAAGCAAGGGATGAAGTGATTGAGGTGCGAGAGCCTGAGGAAGATGTTCTTGAGCAGGAAATTGAGGTGGTTGAGGTGCGAGAATCCGAGCAGGAGATGGCTGAGCGGAATGTTGATGGCGAAAACAGTTTTGTAGTGGAGGTTGTGAATGTGGCCCAAAATTTGAGTTATGTAAGGGTTGTGAGGTTTGTACAGATGGCAGAGCCAAGAATTGAAGAAATAGTTGAAGAAGTTGTTGATGAATCTGATGAATATTGTGAGACCATTAAAGTGGAGGATGCAGAAGGGCGGCCTACTGGAAATGTTTTTGTTGACCCAAGGCGGGCGATTGTCGCCAAGGGCAGGAAGAGAAAAAGAATGGAGGTGGAAACTTTGAAAGTGCGGGATGAGCATGACATTCAGGCGGGTGAAGAATTGGAAGAAGTTGAGATTAACAGTTACTTTCTGGAGCAGAAAGTGAAGATCAGGAAGCAATTGTCGCGGGATGAGTGGGATTGCTTGGTGGAGTTCTTGAAGGAAAATTTGGATGTTTTTGCTTGGCAACCAGAAGATATGAGGGGTATTGACGAGAATGTCTCCATGCACTGTTTAAACGCTGACCCCAACATAGAGCCATTCAAACAGAAAGTGAGGCATTTGTCGCCTGAGAAGGAAAAGGCAGTTTTAGAGGAGGTGGATAAGTTGTTGAAGGCGGGAATTATAGAGAAGATCCAATATCCCATTTGGTTGGCCTGCCCCGTCATGGTTTTAAAGTCGAATAAAAAATGGAGAATGTGCATAGACTTTACAGATTTGAACACGGCGCGCCCCAAGGATTGTTATCCTCTACCCTAGATTGATAAGTTGGTAGATTCGATTGCCGGCCACAAAGCTTTTAGTTTCATTGATGCTTACTCTGGATATCATCAGATTAAAATGGCAGATGAGGATAGGGCAAAAACAGCCTTCAGGACGCCGAAAGGAAATTTTTGTTACAAGATGATGACGTTTGGCTTAAAGAATGCTTGAGCGACATATCAAAGAATGGTGGATGAAGTTTTTAAGTCACAGATTGGCAGGAATATTGAAGCATACATTGATGACATGGTGATCAAAACAAAGGAGAATGGCCATTTGTTGGATCTTGCTGAAACATTTGGTAATCTGAGGAAAAATTCAATGAAATTGAACCCGAGTAAATGTACATTTGGGGTAACAGCGGGATTTTTTTTGGGATTTTTGGTGAATAGAAGGGGGATTGAGGCCAACCCCGAGAAGATTCAAGCCTTGCTGGATATGTCGCCACCAATGTCTATTCGCGAGATCCAGCGGCTGAATGGGAGGATAATTGCACTGGGGCGATTTATTTCAAGATCGGCGGAAATATGTTTACCTTTTTTCAAGGTGTTGAAAGGCGGGAAGAAATTTGTGTGGGATGAAGAGTGTAATGCCGTGTTTGAAGAGATGAAGGCCTATTTGGGCAAGCCACCGTTATTGTGTAGCCCCGTTAAGGGGGAAGAATTGTTTGTGTACTTGGCAGCTTCAGAGTATGGGGTTGAAGCTGTTTTGGTGAGAGAAGAAGGAAGCGTCTGAGGCCGGTTTATTATGTTTCAATTGAGCGAGATTGAAGCGAGATATTTTAATGCCGAGAAGTTGGCCTATGCTTTAGTGGTTGTGGCGAGAAAGTTGAGGGCTTATTTTGTCGCCCACACTATTGTTGTTTTGACGGATGCCCCACTGAGAAAATTTTTGCAACAGCCTGATTCGGCGGGAAGATTGTTAAAATGGTCGATTGAGTTAACAGAATTTGATATAAGGTATGAGTCTCGCAGGGCGATAAAGGCGCAGGCGTTGGCGGATTTTATTGTTGAAACTTCATTCACCAAGTCTCAAGCGGAGTTGACTGACGAGGCAGGGAAGAAAAAGGCGACAAGGAGAGTTGTGCCTAGCTTGATTGAAGAGAAGGAGAGGCCGCCAGATTGTTGGATTTTGCATGTAGATGGCTCGTCAGCCAAGGATAGAGGGGGTGCGGGAATAATATTGGTTTCACCTGATGAGGAGTGTAAATATGAAAAGGCGTTCAGATTTAAGTTTTATGTGTCAAACAACCAGGCGGAGTATGAGGCTTTGATCGCGGGAATCGAGTTGGCGAGAGACATTGGGCTGAAAAGGATTGTGATTCATTCAGACTCCCAGTTGATTGTTAACCAAGTGAAAGGTGAGTATGGAGTGTTGAACTCCGTCTCGATAAAGTATTGCAATTTGGCGAGAAGTATTTTGAGGGGGTTTGAATTTTGGGAATTGGTACAGATTAATAGAGCTGAGAATTCGAGGGTAGACTCTTTGAGCAGGGCGGCCGGAGGTGATGTGCATGATGCAGGTAGTGAACCAAGGGTTGAATACGTTGACATGCCGGCAATCAACAGGCCGATAATCATGGAGATTGAGGAGGCGGAGGAGAATTGGGTGGCTGAAATGAAAGATTTTTTAGAAAAGGGAGAATTGCCGCCAGATGAGGAAAAGGCCAAGTTGGTAAAGGTGACCTCGCCGCGGTTTACGGTCCAGGATGGTATTTTGTGTAGAAAGTCTTTTTCAAAGCCGCTGATGAGATGTATAGAGCCAAGCATGGTGCCGAAAGTTTTGTTTGAAATTCATGAAGGCGTGTATGGAGGTCATCCTGGGGCGAGATCTTTGGCTGATAAAGTTTTGTTTCATGGGTATTATTGGCCTAGTTTGAGGAAAGATGCTGAAGTTTATGTGAAGAAATGCGAGAAGTGCCAAAGACACGGCAACATTCCAAGGCAGCCAGCGACTGAGCAGACCCCGATTGTGGCGACATGGCCTTTTGATATGTGGGGAATAGATTTGATTGGGCCGTTCCCAAAGGCCAAGGGAGGATGTCAGCACGTGGTTGTCGCAGTGGACTATTTTACAAAGTGGACTGAAGCGAAAGCACTGGCGACAATCAGCGAGGATAATGTGATAAAGTTTGTTCAAGAAAACATTTGGTGTAGATATGGGCTGCCCAGAGCTATTGTTTCTGATCATGGGACCCAGTTTGGGAAGAAGTTTTCTGCTGAATGAGCGAGATTGAATGTGAAGCACTGGATGTTGGCAGTATATAGGCCGCAATGCAATGGGCAGGCGAAAGCGGCAAACAAGCAGATCATTGCCGCCCTTTGCAAGAATTTAGAAGGGAGAGGTGGTGCTTGGTTGGAAGAATTGCCAACGGCGTTATGGTATGTCAGAACAACTATAAAGGGCTCAACTGGAGAGACGGCGTTCGCGCTAACTTATGGGTCTGAAGCCATAGCGCCAGCTGAGATGGCACTGCCGACATACAGGGTGACCTACAGTGATGAAGCGAGAAATGGACAAAGGCGCTTCAATGATTTGGATTTAATTGACGAGAAGAGGCTTCATGCGAGAATGAGAATGATTAATTACAATTAGAAGATGAAGGCCCAACACGATAAGAGAGTTAACAAGAGATCATTAAATGTCGGAGATTGGGTTCTTAGGAGTGTGGAGGCCACTGGGCCTAAACCTAGATTTACGAAGCTGAATGAAAAATGGGAGGGACCATTCCAAGTGACCAAGGTTGTTCGTGAAGGAACTTACAAGTTGAAGAAGCAAGATGGGGAAGAGTTGAGGAATGCATGGAATGTTGATCATCTTAAACGTTTTTATCAGTAAAATTGTCGTTGTATATAGTCCATTTTTTATTGTCGCACTAGATAGCAAAAGTTATATAACTTTTCTTGTAAATTGAGCATTAGATTGTCGTATATGGGGGAAAATTTATGTAAAATTTGATAGTCTAGAATGATGTAGCTTGTATATACTATGGAAAAGATGGTGGAAAATTTCCAGCAACATGCTTGTATCATATTCATCCATACTTATAAAATTCTAACAAGGTTAACTTTTTGTTTCATGGATCAATGGATGGATGGACGAAGGCACAAGGGGTCAAGAATCAAGCACGGAATGGCAGCAAGAGTAAAGCTTGAAGATGGAGGCAAGTGAAGATTGCCGCCAAAGCTTGAAGATGAAGGCAATGAAGATTGCCGCCAAAGATTGAAGATAGAGGCAATAAAGGTTGCCGCCCAGAAAAGTCCTGGCTTGTAGGGCCAGACATATGGAAGCAAAAGTCCTGGCTTGGAGGGCTAGGGATATGGAAGTAAAAGTCCTGGCTTGGAGGGCCAGGCATATGGAAGCAAAAGTCCTGGCTTGTAGGGCCAGGCATATGGAAGCAAAAGTCCTGGCTTGTAGGGTCAGGCATAAGGAAGCAAAAAGGCCTAGCCTGTAGGGCCAGACACAGAAAAAGACCTGGCTTAAAGGTGCCAGGCAAAAGGGAACAAGGTTGGAACAAGAAAGTTTGACTAAGGAATATTGTCGCAGATGTGTTTTGGCATCAAGTGTGGGGGTTGTTGCGGAGGCGGTTTGCGCCAAGTGCGTTTTGTCGCAAGAATGTGATTTGTACTATTGTTTGTGAGGTGCTTTGTCTAAATCACTACGAAGCTAAATAAAGTTGAATGGCGAGAATCATGACTAAGGAGTAAGGCTGCCTAAAGACAAGTCTCACTCTTTTGAAGGGAGTAGTATGTATATAGAGATAAGGTGGGTAGAGTGAATCTTTGATAAACTATCAAAGCAAAGTTAAAATTTTCGAAAAGTAAGACAGGCGACATACAAAAGATGAAATTTAAAACAAGTTACAGAAAGCAAAGCAATGTAATATAAAACAAAGTAGCAAAGTCACAAACAGTGACAACCCAAGTACAAAAAGCAAAGTTAAAAGACAGAATGTAAATTGTTTTAGTACAGACCAGAATTAAATGAAAATTGTTCACGTCAAATCATGATCACAAAAGGATTAATTGTCGGCATAAGCATCGTTGAGGGCATCCTTGTTCTATTGCGATAGTTCAACCCATGCGGGAATTACGTTGTCGGCTCTGATGGCGGGAATAGGCCAGGGAGCCTTGCCCAAAACTGCATCTTCCGCCGCCAGCTGGGCAAGTTCATCCTCGCTGTAAGGAACAAGGATATGTGCCTTACGGCAATGATCGCTGAAAATTGCTTCAGAGCCCCATTTGGCTAGCTTGGCGGGAGTTATAGCGGGTATTTAAGAAGCGTTGACGGCAACAGATCGCAGCGTATGGAGAATGGCATTGTCGTAGACGTCCATGGATTCGGCCTCAGCTTTTGTCTTTACATCAGCTAGATCATTTTTGAGTTTGGTAACTTCGTTAGCTTTAACAAAGTTCTCGTTACGAAGTCGCTCATTTTCAGCGCCGATTCTCGTCACTTTGTCTTTTGCATCTTTTTTCGCCTTCTCCATTTCTTCCTTGAGCTGATTTCTCGCAGTCTTTTCCGCCTCCAAGTCAGTGTCAGCTTTGTTTTTCTGGCCCTTCAAGTCCTTGATCGTTACATCCCGCCTCGACACTCGTTTCCTTAAGTTTTCTTTCTCTTTTTCAGCCTGATCAAGGGTCTCCTCTAGGGCCACGCACTTCTTGCTTAGGCCCAAGATAGTGCTGCTGACCTGCAAGATAAAAAGCGACAATAAGGTGTTATGTAAAAATTAAAGGAAAGAAATGAAAGCGAAAAGAGGGAAAAAGTTTCTTACCAAAGAGAGCTGGATTCCCGCATGATAAGCGGAATGTGAGGGATCCTCCCCTTGAACATAGGCTACCTGGTCAGCATCGCTAGAGTGCTTCAGGGCCAAAGAGCCAAGCAGGCATTCCACAGGTTCCCGCCTCTCAGTAATTAACCCTTTGAGAACGGGAATATTGCCGGCTTCGTGGCAAAGGGTCTTCATACCTTCCTCATTGGTGGGAATAACAAAGTTTTCCTCCAGCCAGCTGGTCCTACGTCGGGGAGTGGTACGGGAAGTAGGTTGATGGTCAGGAGAAGAAGTTGGTAGAGCAGCTTCGTTGGCTTAGGGAGGTGGCAGGATCTCAGTTCCCGCTCGCTCTTCAATGGGGACCCCATCAGCTTGGCCGGCATCATCGGCATCCATCTCATCGTCCTCAGCTGGATCATTGGCATCCGCAGGGGCATCCTCTTCGTCTTCATCCTCATCCCACAAGTCAAGAGTCTTAGGTTTGTCCCCTTGAGATTGGGCAGAAGGCACCTGGCGTTGTCGCTTAGCTGGGATGGAAGTGGTGGAAGATCTCTTGCGAGAACCTTCACTAACGATTTTATCATCAACACCAGTTGGTGCGATGGGAATAGTCAAGTCCTCTGCTTAAGCCATCAGGCTGGCTTTCCTTGCCATGGCCAGCCTTTTCGCCTGCGCCTCAGAGTTGCCCTGGGCCAGCCTCCTTTGATTCATATTCATGCTGCGATGTTCTGCGGGAAGAAAGAGTATGTTGTTAGCGACAAAGAAAAGTTAACTGGTAAATAAGTGAAAAAGGGAAAACTGCGAGAACCAAACGTTGTACTTTAGTCATGGCGGGACACATGTTCTTGCCATCCCCGCAGATCGTGCACTCGGAGCTGAACTTGTCGCCAGTATGAATTTCCCATCCAGGCCAAGACGCGATATGCTCAATGGCGACCCGTGGAGGAGCAGGCGGGAAAGTATAAGAAAGTCCTACTTGGCTGAGTAGGGAATTATCTAAAACAATCTTTTGGCAAGAGAATAAGGCGGGGGAGGAATAGCAGTGCAAGAGGCATCAGCTAAGACTATAAGAATTCTATTTTTAAGACATTTTTCGTCTTCATCCAAGGCCCATTTGTTATCTATCTTGGGGTGAATACCTATCAAATCGGAGGGGAGAGCCCAGCCAATGCCGAAAATATTGAATAAGGGATCATTTTGCCAGTTATGGACTTTGGAAGGAAGTGAAGTGAAGATTTTAGGCTTCTTGTACTGAAGCGACATCCTAGTCTCATTGGTTACCTTGTTATGTTGTTGGTAACCAGTAAAAAGATCGAGAAGAAGATGTGAAGTTGGTTCTCGCCTCACGGTGCGACAAATCACTATGAAACAAGTAAGAACCCTAATGGCGTTAGGATGAAGTTCAGCTATAGCTACTTGGGCTTTATAAAGAACAAGGGAGATGAAAGGATCTACAGGAATCCTAAGTCTGGCTTCAAGTTGGGACGAAAACACGACAATTCCATCTTGCCTATGTCTAATGGCGGAAAGAGACATCTCGCCATCATAATCAGCTATGTGGTAATCTAGGTGGTCTATGTTGTATTTGGTATGGTAAGGGGTTAGGCGAGAATTTTGGGAAGAGCTGGTTCTCGCAGCGTCAGAAGTGGGATTATTGTTCAAGGCTGAATTCCCGCCAGTTTGAGTTAAAGTGCTGGGGGCTCCTGAGTTTGACATCTTGCCTGAATCAGAAGAAGAAGAAATTCGTTTATAATTTTCCCTACTCGCTACAGATCTCGTAGCGGGAAAATCATTGTCAGAGCTGTCAAAATCTATTGGGGGCCATAAAAGCAGCAAATGTGGTCACAAAGTTCTCGAGAGTTGAAAAACTTTTTGGACATGGGGGCTGAAGAATAAATAAAGCATCTACCTCTAACTTCAACGGCGGCAATAATGGCGAGATCTACTTTATGGACAGTTAAGCAAATTACTAAGTCAGTCAGTGGAATTCTCGCTCAAATGCCCCTAGTTAAATAATAGATACCCCCAGAGCTTTTGCACTGACCATACCTAACTTGCCTAACACAAGACTTAGATCTGGCCATGAGCGACAAATAGGAATTTGAAGAAAGCAAAGAAAATCAAAGATCAAATTGTTACCTGGAAAATACGAGAAATCGTTGAAAAAGTTGAGAAGAGGTTGAAGATCAGCCGGAAGGTTCAACGGACGTGAAAATGGATTTGAGTCCAGGTTGAGGAAATTAGTAAAAAGGGGGAGTTTTGTGGTCGAAATTTAGTGAAGAGCCAAGATTTGTCAGAAATTTGAACGAAAATTGATGGGAAAGGCAGTAAAGAGGTTCGCCAGAGAGGTTGGCAGTTGGCCGGACACTTCTTGAGGGTTTAAGAGAGCAAATGGACGAAAAAGTGGAAAAGAGGGGGGGGGGGAAGTATTTATATGAGAGGAATGTCAAGAGGTTTTTTAAGCCGTTTGAAATTAATTATCCCCCAAAAAATTTAATTTTCCCCCATTTAATGATTTCAAATTTCAAGATGTCTCTTCAAATGACTTGTAACGGTCGTCAAAGTCGTCAAAGGAATCCACTAGAGCGTGACATGTGGCCATTAGGTGTCAGTTGGAAACAGTTTGGAGCTTGTTGATAGGTAAGAGCGGGAATTTTGAGCGGCAAACATAATTTCTCGCCTGGACCATGAATAGTCCAGGTCTCGAAATTGGGGGCTACTGATGTGATTGTGAAAAATGGATTTGGGTCTGAACAGTAAATTAGGCCCAACGTGGCGAAATGGGTCAAGTGTGCCAAATACGTATAAAATATGTATTATAATAAGTAAGCCCATGTTGATAAAGCGACATTCGAAGTAAGGTGACGAGTATAGTGGTGATATGTGTAGACCGTAGCGTGAGAGTAAGCATTAAGCGAGAAGTACCCCTTGGTGGTTAGTGGCATGTCTTGGTATGATTAATAGACGAGAATGTAACGTGAGTGGAAGAGGGGATTGGCGACAATATGAGGCTTATCCCTTTCCTTGGTTGTCGCTTGGCGACAAGTGTGACTGGTAAGTTTAAATGATTGATAAATTGACACGTGTGTACCCCACTATAATCGTCAAAATGGTATGATGTGACAAGGTGAACAGTGTTTTTCCACTAACTTTGGGGTGGTTAGCTCCTTGCTTTGATGATTGACAAGTGTCCACCATGTGCAAGACACATGGTGCATGGGAGTATATAAGCTACATGGAAAAAATCATTTGTAAGTCTCTCATACTCTCTCTAAGCTCTCTCTCTCTAAAATTTCCATTGTTATCATTTTGTTACCAGTCACTTATTCTCAAGCAGGGGGGATTTTGCCGGAGTCACCCCCGGTTTAGTTCACGTTTGTGCTTATGCGTAGGCGATCGTTCGACCATTCAAAGGGGAGCAGTCGGAGTATCCAGCATTTCTGTTCAGACTCAGTTCCTGTGCAACCCGTTTGGCGGTGTAGCATCAACGTTGTATTTGTTGAACTTACTACTCATTAGTTCAATATTCAATCATTTATTATCCAACTGTATATGTAATCAAAATTTTGTAAATTTTTTTTGCGACCCAAATATTGCTCGAATATAAATATAGAGAGATCTAATATGCTGGCCCTTGTTTACTCTCTCGTTTAAACAAAAATCTTTTCAACATTCCGGGATAATAAAATAAAAAATATTTAGTAAAAAATAAAAAGTTATAAGTAACCAAGTATTATAAGGAAGAGGAGACTATAAAAACGTAAAATACAGCAAAAGTTATTGCTGGTCATTCGTACTTGAGGTGGTCTCCTATCCTGTTATCTTGTTAGACCGTTTTATGGTGCAATGAAATTATATTTTTTCATTGTGTTATATTTTAAAAATGTATTATTTTCAGGAGTATTACATTTTAAAAATGTAACACCTTCAAAGAGAAAATGTAAACCCGTTGCACTTTGAGACGGTATCACATTGATTTTCGCCTTCATATTTTGGAGAGAGATAGGTGACCCGATTTTTAGAGTGTGCAAATAGTCAAATTGCAAAGGGCTCATAATTTTATGGGGCCTCTTATTTTTCTTTATTTTTAAAATCTAGTCCAAAAATGATAGTATTAAATATATAAATTTGAATGTGATGTCATATCAAGTAATGTTGTTGGATTCCTTTGATAACTTTCATTAAATATATCTGATGTGCCGGACCGAATCCACACGGAGGAGTTCAATGCATTTTCTCTCACATACATATACTGTGAATGTCACTTGTAAATTTTACTCATTTTTTCTTCTCACATATTTAAATCGAGGATTACTTGTGAATATCACTTACTTTCTTCACTCACAGTCCATTCCTACTTTTCTTTTTTCTTAATTTCCTTATCTCACAAAACAAAATAATGATAGAAACTTCAGCCGAAATGGAGGAAGTCTAAAAGAAGGGAGTATATTATTTTAAATAAGACAGGGTAATCAATAATTATATCATTAAAAATACGTATCCACATCCACGTTGTCACACAATTTGTAGGGCCAAAATCGATCCTTTAAACTATACACGGTGGTGACTTAAATAACCGGTTTCTTTATTTTCCACATCAGTTGTACATTATCGTCGGTTATCAATAATCACAAATTTATACCATTTTATCCACAATGGTGACTTTAGTAATCAATTTCTCACTCATTGAAAGTTTCGTGTAGCTAGGAAGCTTCAAACAACTCAACAGTTCACGGATGTGAGTACAGATGTCTCCCACAACTGTCCACACATCCACAAATAATACAGCGGAATAAAATGATTAAACAAGGATTATATACGTTCACTGATTTTGATCCCAGCAAACCAAGTTTACGCCCAAAAACTTTTCATTAATAAAAATTGTGTTGCTTACAAAAACGCCAATAAATGAAAACTAAACTACGAAAATACTAAACAAGTTTTAATCACCTTCTATGACAAGAACAGACTCTCTTTTCCAAGTAGACTCTATTCCAATCAGAAGTAAAACAATGAACTTGACAAAAACCTAGATGTGAGTTCGGATGTATGTCACAACCTTTACTCTCAACCTAAATTGAAAATATAAACCGTGAAGAACAAAGGTATTTTTCTGTCTTAAAACCCGTATCTACTCTTGTTTTGGTCTCTTTGTATTTATATGCTCCTTGAGAAGATCTTCACGCAATCAACATCTTTCTTTTTGTGAGTTTCCAAATCCTACAAGAAAACATGAAACACACTCACAAGGAAAGATTTTTTGTTAGTAGGTTAGTCCTAATATAAATATATGTACATAATTAAAAGATATTTACAATATTAACAAATATATAAATCTTCCATAAAAGTCCCAAAATCAACTTACCAAATATGTGATTGATCGAAAATAAGAAAACACTTTGTTTCCTAAAAACTCACTCTTTCAATCTCCCCCTATTTTGGACTTTCTGGTTAAAATCAAAGATTTATGATGATTAAACTACAATCAATATTTTCAGACATGAAACCTCCCCCTGAATGGATGTGTGTGCAGATGTGTCTACACATCCACACAAAACTGCATAGAACAGATTAGCACTAAAAATTGAAGTTCAATAAATATAATTAAAAGCAACCATTCAACAACCTATTTTAAGTATTACAGACCATTGTTTAAACTAAAATATTAAAACAGAAATTAAAATTTTTTTTGGAATATAAAAAGCAAAAAGAACTTCATCTCCCCCTTAGTTCACAGATCTCATTTTCTCCATGAAGAGTAATTTGGAGTAGCATCAGCAGCATAAGCACTAGGTCCTTCTTCCCCTTTTTGACTAGAAAGTTTAGAATGCCATCTCGTGAGTCTGTCTTTAAGAGCCTTGAGATTGTTGGCATGGGACTGGGAAGCTTGCATTTGAGAATTCAGGGCTGAGCTGAGGGCTTCAAATAGCTTGTAATTTCGCATCCAGCTCTCGTGATTGTCAGGCTTGCAAGGGATCTACAGATGTGGGATTGGATGTGCCCACATCTGGCATTGCAATCTCAGGGATAACTCCCAATGGGAGATCAATAAACCTCTGTTTTTCATCCAACAAGGTTTTGGATTTCTTAAACAGATCAAACTTATCAATCCTAGCCTCAGATTTTTCAGCCTTTACACCTTGGGCAATCAGAATTTGAGACATGAGAGAGGGATAGGGAAGAGACCATTTCTTTGAGGTGGATTCACAATACCCACAAATTTTCCTAAAAATGAACTCACCAAAATTGATTTTCTTCTTAGCACCCAACCTAAAGAGCATATCAGCTTGAACTCTAGTGACAGAGGTTTTAATGTTGGAGGGGCAGAGGTTGACAGTTAGGATGGAATGGAGAAAGCAATAAAAAGAGGTGAGGGAACCACTTCCTAAATCTTTTGGCTTAATGGGCCAAGAAGGTACTTTCCCATGAGTAACGGTAGAAACAAGCTCATCTTCAGAGACCACACAAGGTTCATCATAGCCTCCCTCAAGCCATAAAATATCATTGATGATTGAAGGTGAAAAGTTGATAAATTTGCCTCTAACATACACAGTATGGAACATGGGGGAAGAGGGTTTGTCTAAACCTTTGGACAGGTTGGCATAAAATTCATGAACCAACTTAGGAAGGAAGGGATAGGGTGATCAACAGTCAGGTATAAACCACTTTCCTCAAAAAAATTATCAAGACCCAATTTAGAGAAGGTTTCCCTGTCTCTCTTCATCTCCAAAATAAAGGCTTTATTAACTATTTGACTCAGTCTATCAGAGGCATCAGCAGATAAAAACTTAGATGAAATAGGTTTTAAAGCTGTAGAGATAGTGTGGGTTTTAGAAATACCCTTTTGAGCTTTCTGCCTGGTGGATGTGCACTTGGATGTGTGCACATTTGCAAGCACATCCTTTGAAGGTGAGGGCACCTTCTCAGGTTCAGCTTCAGGCTCATCATCAGAGGGGGCATCAAGGGATTGATCTTCCTTTTCTTGGTCGAGCTCTTCACGACCCATCTTGAAAATTTTCATCAGCTGTAGTGTCATCACTGTCATAGCTGCTATCAGAATCCTCAGCCTCTTCAACAATGGGCTCTAAATCAGCTTCAACTACCTTCTTTTTCCCTTTTAGCTCAATCAGCAGGTTTGCAAGGGGTTCCTCATCTTTTTCTGCTGGTGGAGCAACAGCAGGTGGAGCACTTGGCTTTCTTGTTCTGGTTAGTTGTTGTTCTTCCTCTTCATCATCACAGGCAATGGCTGTGGATAGTTTGCCTCCAGGCTTCTTTAAGTTTTTGGCCTTATCAGCCTCAAAGAGCCTTCTAACCCTGTGAGATCTTCGTAGATTTTTTGGGGGTATAGGATTGACAAGGTTCCCCTTTGGTTTAGAGGTAGGTCACTTTCTTTTTTTGGTTAGGGGGGTTTCCAAAGGAGGAGCAGGGGCAGTAACTGATGATTCAACCATTGGTTAAGTAACAGGAGATGAAGGAGGAATAGGGATATTTGGGAATGATGGAGCAACAGAGGGTTCCAATGTAGGAGAATTGGAGGGAGGAATCTCCATTGAAGAATCAGACGAGGACGATGGAGGGGGTACCTCGACGAAGAAACTAGGTTTAGCAGGTTGATCAGCAATGGGAGTATCAGCAGTTGTGACCGAAATTGGCTCAATGTCGAGTATTTCTTCTTAACGAATTTGATTTTGAGAGTCCATTACTTCTAAAAAAACTTGTTAGGTAGAACAGTGGAGAGAGAGATTAATACAGTGTATGTGTGAGCAATTATGGAAGAAGGAAAAAGGTTTAACAAGGGTTTAAGGGGATGGGACGGATGTGAGAACAATTTAATACACACAACTCCCCCTTTTCCAATTGAATTAAGGAAACCTTCTCCAAAAAGGACTCACACAGCCAAAATTCCACAAAGATCCTCCAACGGCTATAACCCTTTGATATTTCCACACATAACAACCCTCAAAAAATTAGGAATTAGAATAAATTAAGATTTTGCCAACTTTTTATGGAAGCAAAAATTACTTCAGCCATATCTTTTTCAACTGAATCCTTTTTAAAATTGTCCTTCCTTTTCAAATAAGGATTAATACACACCTTTCTTTTTTATGGGAGATTTTGAAAAACAAAAACATGTTAAATCAAAGAATAAATTGAGAATGAAAAATAAATTAACTAGCATATTTACAAAGCATCATATATGACCTAAATGTAGAACGTCTAGCATGATGCAATCACACAGGTGAAGGAAAAAATCTCAGCTCACAGATGTGGCATAGGATGTGAGTCAAATTTGGGGACACATTTAGATCACAAAAGGTCAATGAGCAATAATCTAATCTGCACAGCCTCTAGGATGCATCCACCCATTTTTTATTGTAGATATTTTACATTTTGAGTAGTTTTCACTTTTCTTAGATCCCAAAGAGATTCCAATGATCTTATCAAGTTTGATTTCAAGATTTCTTATGAGAATTACTTGATCACAATGGTTTTGCTTCATACTAAGGATGAAGATGCTGTTTCTCATTGATTTTTAAGGCACCCACTGTGAGATATCCAATAGGATTATATCAAGTTATCAAAAGACAACATGAACAAAAAATGCCCACAATTAAGTGATCAGAAAATGTCAAAGATGTAAGACTCACAAGTGACCACACTGAGATATTTCGTGCAAATGCATGATATATTTTTTTTATTATTTTTTTTTCAGTTAACTAATATATAGATGTGTTAGAAGATATGAGACACATTTGTGCTCACAACCTTACATATCACACAAACCAAGAGACTTTCTCAAGGAGGAAAATCTCTCCAAATCTAATGCCTTAGTAAATATATCAGCCAATTGATTTTTAGTCTCAACAAATTCCAAACACACAATTTTTTGTTCTACAAGATCCCTAATGAAATGATGTCTAATATCAATGTGCTTTGTTCTAGAATGTTGGACAGGATTTTTAGATATGTCTAAGGCACTTTTGTTTCACAAAAAGCAGTCAAAATTTTGCTATTCAATCCATAGTGTTTCAGCATTTGATTCATCCAAAGCAGTTGTGTGCAGCAACTTCCAAGGGCAACATATTCAGCCTCTGTAGTGGATAAAGACACACAGTTCTGCTTCCTACTTTACCAAGACATAAGGTTGTTTCCTAGGTAGAAGCAATCACCTGTAGTACTCTTCCTATCATCACTATTTCCAGCCCAATCTGAGTCTATATAGCCAACCAAATTGGTGTTTGTCTCCTTAGAATAGTGCAGCCCTAGGTTCACAGTCCCACTCACATATCTAATTATTCTTTTCAATGATGGGACACCTTTGGGTTAGCTTGATATCTTGCACAGAGATACACAATGTACATTATGTCTGGTCGACTTGCAATAAGACACAAAAGACTTCCTATCATGCTTCTGTACATGGTTTGGTCAACACTCTCCATCTGAGTCATGGCTCAGCTTTTAGTTAGATCCCATTGGTGTCTTGAGATGTGAGGAGTGTTCAAGCTCAAACTTTTTCACAAGATTCTTGGCATATTTGGACCGAGAGATGAACATGCCTTCTTTAAATTGCTTTATCTGAAGGCCTAGAAAATAGTTCAACTCTCCTACCTGTAGGGTTTTGGGGTTACAAACGCAGCGGAAAATAATTTATACAACAATAAAACCCTAGCCCTAAGATCCGTCTAGCATGAAGAGATTAGAAATATATATGAAATAGAATTTACATACCTTGAATGCGATTTGTCTAAACTTGAATTCGAATCTGAAAATCGAATCTCAAAAATGGATCTCAAAACCGTTGACAAAGGTTTTGATCTTCTCCTTGTTATTTACCTGGTGAAGAATCAATGATTGAAGGCTTCAAGCTTTTGGTGATTAACTTATCACCCTCTATCGGTAATCCACCCTCGAACGGACCAAGAACGCTTCTTGATTGATTGCTCTATGATCCCGATTATTGAAACGATTTTCAATAATCAATGGCTATAAGTGTTTGATCTTTGATTCTTAATCTAGATCCCAATTTTAGTGCTTCATAAACCCCAAAATTTCATATTGTTTTTGGCTGACCAAGGCTCCTATTTATACTAAGTATAAATCCCTAAATTTTAGGGGAAATCCTTGTCAAAAACTAAAATCAAATCAGCAAAGGAATCGTTGTACGGACCAAATTTGACAGTTGGCATGACTCGTCCCCAGGGGCACGAGTCGTGCCTTACGTCCAAAAGTGTCGTGCTACGAATCGTGCCAATCAACAGGCTTGTCAAATCAACGAGGCACGAGTCGTCCCCTTTTGACATGCCTCTAATTCTGTCGTTCCTTCACAAGGCACGACTTGGGCCAATGGGGCACTCATCCCCTGAAGCACTAGTCATGCCAGAGTCGTCCCCAGAGCCTAGAATTCACCCTTTTAGCCATTTTTAATCCATTCTTTTGTGTGTGACCCTTTAGGAATTATATTTTATGTTGGTAGTGAGTTGAAACATCAACCTCACAAGACATAAGTGACTTCTAGCAAATCATTATGTCCACCCAATTAAATATAACATCAAAGCTTGATTCCTTGATAATCAAATGTCACAATCCCTTTGTCCACGATGTCCAATTGATCATGAGTCATGGTCTATGTCAACTCATTCCCTTCAATGCTTTCTCGATTCCGTTGATAATCTAAATGCATTTGATCTCTATCAAATCACTTGAGTGTGGCCACACATTTCATCAACATCATTCATCGAGGGGCTTAAGCAAACATCTCTCTTCATAAGAGGGACAAATCTCGTCTTGACTTATCATTCTTCCCTACATGGATCCAATCGTGCTAACATAGCCCTTATTGCTATCCGGTTAAAGATAGTGTTAGAATATATCAAACACGATCTTCCTCATGTGGAAGATGATGATAATCTCAGGTACAAAGGATTCAATAACACGACTATCATGAGATTTATTCATGACACATATGACTATTGACCATGTCATAAATCTCAACGGTAGGTCATGTCCAATACTTGTTCTCTAGCAAGTATCCATAAGTATAATGTGCATCACATGCATATAATCATCTTCATGATTATCCACTACCAACTTATACTAGTTGTTCTAAACAAATAGGGACGCAGTTCAATATAATAAACATGCAAAACATATAATGAACCAAATACTACTTTCTCTATAATAAATGATAAAGACGATTACATAGCGGTTTAGATAATAAGTCAAGCATAACTAAACGCCTAGGGCACTACACCAACAATCTCCCACTTGCACTAGGCTCCATCTATGTATCTAATACCCATGGACCTCACATGACCATCATGCTTAGCTTGTGCGAGGGGCTTTGTAAGCGGATCCCCAATGTTAACATCGATTGATACTTTGCATATCTTAACGTCTCCCAGATCAATGAACTCTCGAATGAGATGGAAACTTCTAAGTATATGTTTGGATCTCTGGTGTGACCTTGGTTCCTTTGCTTGGGCAATGGCACCATTGTTGTCACAATAAAGTTCCACCGGATTAGTGATACTTGGAACAACTTCCAAGTCACTAATGAACTTTTTGATCCAAATGTCTCCTTAGCTGCATCGGATGCCGCTATATATTCGGCCTCAGTAGTAGAATCGGCAATAGTACTCTGCTTGGAACTCTTCCAACAAAACAGTACCTCCAATAAGCATAAACATAAATCCTAATTGCGATTTTAAATTAACTTTGTTAGTTCGGAGGCTAGCATCCGTGTAACCCTTACAACAAGATTAACTTCCAACATTTCAAATACCAAGAACGTATTCTTAGTTCTTCTTAAGTACTTAAACAGGATCAGATTGGTATCGACTCGTCATGCTTAGAGCATACGAGACGTTGGGTCTAGTACAAATCATGGCATACATGACAGATCCAAATGCCGAAGCATATGGAACTTCATTCTTCCTTTTTGCTCACCAGTTGTCATAAGACAATGAGTATTGCTAAGAATAACACCATGACCCATTGACAAGTTACCTTTCTTAGATTCTTCTAAGAACCTTGTCAATGTGAATACTTGACTCAAACCAATTTATCCTTTTAGATCTATCTCTATAGATCTTGATGCCAAGGATGTAAGCGGCTTCACCCATATCTTTCATTAAGAAAACTTTCCTTGAACAAGACTTGACAGTCTTAAGTATCGGAACTTCGTTTTTCCAATGAATGAGATATCATTGTAATAAAACAATAGAAATAATACTACGCACCCACTGAATTTCATGCATACACAAGGTTCATCTTCGTACTTGATGAAGTCAAACTCTTTGACTGATTCATCAAAATGAAGATTTCAATTCCTCGAAGCTTGCTTCAACCCATCTCATGGATCTTTGCAACATGCATACCTTATTAGACTTCCTTGGATTGACAAAACTTCAGGTTGTGTACTATACACATCCTTAAGAATCTTTCCATTTAGGAAAGCCGTTTGACATTCATTTGTCATATCACATAGTCGCAATATGTGGTTATGGCAATTGAAATTCTAATAGACTTCGGCATTGTAACTGGCGAAAAAGGTTTTAACATAGTTGAAACTGCCCGGGATCCGCCGCGCGCGCGGATTCGTCCCCCGACACGTCTCGCATTTCGTGCGTTCGCGTTCGGGAAGTTGCCTGGATCCGATAGGCAGCGCGTTCGCGCCCCGGCATCTGGCTCATTCCGTTTTACGTGTTGGAAGTGTCTCACTATGTTTTGCTTGTAGAGTCGCCACGCCATTTTTATTAAGCCCAAAACATTGAAAAAGGGCATCAGTTTAAAAATAAACTGTTTTTTTGTGATGAGATTTTTTAGTTCGGAGGTCAGATGACTCCTCGAGAAGAGAATATTAGAATCTTAGAGCTCACCTGAGTCGCCTCGTAAAAACGAGTCTTTCGGTACCCCTAATATTCTTTAACTGTTGTGTGTGTGTGTGTATGTGCTTTTAAAAATACATGATGTATCGGATGTCTACATTGTACACTGCTTTATTGAAATGTATGAAAATAGTGTAGGAAGGAAGCCTTACCAATGTTGGTTCGTGTCTGTCTTCCGCCGGGGAATAGTGCTTGAAGATGGAATAGTGCTCCGGGACGGACCGAGATTACTTCGGGATGTGCCAGTTGTCTGCGGACAGAGTTTCGACGTGTGTTGGGATTGTCAGGTGTGCACTCAGGCAGAGTTTCGGCATGCGTCGGGATCGTCGGTTGGATTCGAGCAGAGGTTCGGCGTGCGTTGGAATCGTCGGTTGGATTCGGGCAGAGGTTCGGTGTGCGTTGGAATCGTAGGTTGGATTCGGGCAGAGGTTTGGCGTGCCTCGTAATCGTCGGTTTGGCTCGAAAAGGGTCGGGACGCCTCGGGAAAGACCAGGCAAGGCCTCGGAGTACCACGAGGGGCCTCAGAGTACCTCGAGAGTGCCTCGGAGCAGCGCGGGAGCGTCGCGAGAGCACTCGGAGAGGCTTCGGAGCACCGCGAGGGGGCTCGAAAGGCCTCGAAATGATCCAAAAGGGCCAGGAGTGCCTCGAGAGGACTTAGAGGGGTGCCAGAAGGTTGGGGGAAAAGGAGAGAAGAGGGAGGTGTCTGAAATGAGGGAGGGGAAGCCCTCTATTTATAGTGCCAGATTTTGTGCAAGAAGGTCCGTACTGACCTTCTAGGTAATCCAGAATTTTGGTTTTCCTCAATTTGAGGGAATATGTGGACTTTAAGAAGATTCAGCAATGATGGTGTCTGGTAGCAAAGAGGTCTGTACGGACCAACCTTGCATGCAATAAGGTCCGTAAGGACCAACCATGTAGCTGGGTAATTATTACCTCCGGGATTTAAGGGAATAACTTGGACTTTAAGGGGATTCAGTGATCATTGAAGCAAAGAGGTCCGTAGGGACTACATATGCTTTTCCAATTTCTGAAAAATTCCTAAAAGGTCCTTTTGTGCTTCTTTGTCCCAAAAAGGTCCCTCCCTTGGTTTGGTTGGGGGTTTTTGAGGGTTTTGAGTGTCACGGGTCTCCGAGACTGCGATTGTGAGTCTGCGGTGTTTCCCGTGTGCTCGAAAGAGGGTGATTCCGATTGGGATACTTACAGAAGCCCCTCGGTGACGTCACTTACGGAGGAAGTGGGGTCGTCGATAAGATAAGGGTCCTAATCTGGATCGCGTGCTGGGAGAGGAAGTGACCATGTAGGTCGGTGTGTGAGGACATGGTGATGTCCTGTTGTGTGACCGTTTAGGTCAGTTGGCTGGACCCTGTGATAGGATTCCTACGTATCCCTAGCGGGAATCAAGCCTGATCGTAGTTTGTGTGTGGGGTGAGTGTTATTGTGCACGAGGACGTGAGATGTCCTTTTGACTGAAACTCCGTGTGTGGATGTGATGGTATCCTGTGAGTAACCGCATAGGTCGGCTGTGAGGACGTGGTGGCGTCCTGGGTGACCGCATAGGTCAATGGTAAGGACGTGGTGGCATCCTGGGTGACCGCATAGTTCGATTGTAAGGATGTGGTGGCGTCCTGGGTGACCACATAGGTCGATGGTAAGGACGTGGTGGCATCCTGGGTGACCACATAGGTCGATGATAAGGACGTGGTGGCGTCCTGGGTGACCGCATAGGTCGATGGTAAGGACGTGGTGGAGTCCTGGGTGACCGCATAGGTCGGTGGTAAGGACGTGGTGGCATCCTGGGGTGACCGCATAGGTCGGTGGTAAGGACGTGGTGGCGTCCTGGGTGACCGTATAGGTCGATGGCTGGACCCTGTGATAGGATTCCTACGTATCCCTAGCGGGAATCAAGCCTGGTCGTAGTTCAGAGGTCGTGAAATTGTGAGTGTATACGGGCGTGGTGGTGCCCTGAAGTGTCGTGTGACTGCCAAGGTCGACTGTGAGGACGTGGTAGCGCCTAGAGATGGAAATTTTACGATTTTTCGAATCGGGTGGTTTAAAGCCATCCGGGGTGGAGATAGTAATATGGGAGGTTTATACGGTCTTCCGGACCGAGTGATTTAAAGCCTTTCAGACTGGAGATAGTAATGTGGGAGGTTTATACGGTCTTCCGGATCGAGTGGTTTAAAGCCTTCCGGGCTGGAGATAGTAATGTGGGATACGGTCTTCCGGACCGAGTGGTTTAAAGCCTTTCGAGCTGGAGGTATGTCATGTATGAGGACTTGATTCGTCTTCGATCGATGGCCAGGTTGTGTATGAGGACTTGATTCGTCTTCTGACTGCGGTTGTGTCATGTATGAGGACTTGATTCGTCTTCTGACTGTGGTTGTGTCATGTATGAGGACTTGATTCGTCTTCTGACTGCGATTTGGCGGAGGCGTGGCTGCCTTGTGCTTTGATTGCGAGAGGCGTGAATGTCTCGTGTTTTATCCGCTGGGGGAAAGGTTGGACTTACGCTGACTGCCGGTGTTCATCTGCTGGGGATATGTGGCCTTGTAGGGGCTTTGTCCGCTGAGAAGGTAACTTCGGGCTTGCTTTGATGGCCGGTGGTTGATTCACCGTCTGGCATTTTGGAGGCGTTTTGTGCCTTGGGATTTGTGCTTGGAGGTGCTGGCTCCTTTTCGCGCTTGTTTCACCGTTTAGTGGGCGAGGTCCGGGCTTACGATGACGGCCGGTGCTTGATTCACCGTTTGGCATTTTGGAGGCATTTTGTGCCTTGAGATTCGTGCTTGGAGGTGCTGGCTCCTTTTCGCGCTTGTTTCATCGTTTAGTGGGCGAGGTCCGGGCTTACGATGACGGCTGGTGCTTGATTCACCGTTTGGCATTTTGGAGGCATTTTGTGCCTTGAGATTCGTGCTTGGAGGTGCTGGCTCCTTCTCGCGCTTATTTCACCGTTTAGTGGGCGAGGTCCAGGCTTACGATGACGGCTGGTGCTTGATTCACCATTTGGCGTTTTGGAGGCATTTTGTGTCTTGAGATTCGTGCTTGGAGGTGCTGGCTCCTTTTCGTGCTTGTTTCACCGTTTAGTGGGCGAGGTCCGGGCTTACGATGACGGTCGGTGGTTGTGTTACCGTTCAGTGGGCAAAATTCGGGATTACGTTGATGGCCGGTGGTTGAGTTGCCGTTTAGTGGGCGAAATCCGAGCTTACGTTGATGGCCGGTGTTGGTTTTGTTGGGTTAAGGACCAAACTGCATTGAATCTGCTGAAATAGGCCTTTGGATAGCCAGGGGCAAAGATTATAAGGGCAAAGAAGTAATTTGACCCCATGTTGCAAGAAGGTCCGTACGGATTTTCTCTCTCTGCAAAGAGGTCCGTACGGACCAATGTTGAATTTTACAGTTCCCAGATTTTGACCAGCTGAAGAACCGAGGCAACCCTTCATTCTTCTTCTTCCAGTTTCGTGAACCAGCGAGAGAGAGAAGGAGAAAACTCCATTGTTGTCCCAAAATCCTTAGAAAATCTTCCACACTTAGCTTGAATTGCTTGTAATGGCGGAAGGATCAAGGAGAGGACGTCGTCAACGGAGCCAAGAGGCGATCGAGCAAAGGACGGAGCTTCAAAGGAATTGCATCTCCTTTGTGCCTTCTTCGAAGAACCCGGATGTGTTGTACCCGAATCCGGAGGTGCACACTAGGCGAGCTAGGAACGTCGGGGAGGTAAGAAATCAATTTCGTCTTGATTCCTTGCTTGAATTTTTGAATGCTAGAACTAGGTTTTAGTTTTTCGCATATTTGGGGTTTTTGTTATTTGCCATGCTTTTTGTGAAATTCGTGATGAATTGTTGAAATTGAGCATGTAAAAATTGTGGGTATGTGATTTTTGTGCAAAAATATGTAGATTAGCTCTTATTTGTAAAAATAAAGTGCCTCTCTTTGAAATGCATGCTTTGGTGTTTTGTACCTTATGCTATTTTTGTGTGTACATTGTGAGAAAAATTGCCATGTAGGGACAAGTTTTGTGAAAAAATGTGACATGTGCTGTGTTTTGTGACGGGTTTTGTCTGGAAGTATGTGCCGTGTAGGGACGGACTTTTCTGAAAATGTGTAATGTAGTGTGTGCCGTGTTTTTGGTGACGGACTTTGTGGGGAATTTATGTGCAATATGTGCCGTGTTTTGTGACGGGTCTTTTGAAAATGTGTCGTGTAGGGCTTAATCCTTTGTTGAGAAAATTTGTACAGTGTGTGCCGTGTTTTGTGATGGACTGCATGGGGAAAATTATGTGTAATGCATGCCGTGTTTTGTGACGGTTTACATGTGAAATTGTGTGCAATGTTGGGACGGACCCTATATATATATATTTTTTTTTGCATTAAGTATTGTGACTGACGTACCTTTGCTGTGTTTACCTGCAGGATGTGAGGCTTCTATCTAGGAAAGCCAAGAAGATGAAGTCCCGAGGGTTGCTCGAGGCCGTAGTGGAGCTGTGGCAGCAGTTGCCGGACATCTCTATGGGGGGCAGGCCGAGCCCTAAGAGATTGGTGTATGCTTCCGGCTTGGGCGTGTTCGTGGAGAATTTGGCTGGGATTTCTGATACGAGGAAGAACAAGAGTATCTTCCTGGGCTTGTCTGAGTATTGGTGGGATACCACTCACACCTTCCATTTGAGCTGGGGTGAGGTGACGGTGACTCCCACCGATTTTGCTGCTATCACCGGGCTTTCCTTCAAAGGAGGGCCAGTGCGGTGGAGGGAGAGGATATCCGAAGAGGTGCTGGCTGAGCTATTGGGCTTTGCGCCTCTTCCTCGTAGGGGCCTGGGCATGCTGTACAGCGATGTGGAGATGAGGATTACGGCCAGTATTGGGGCCTATTGCCGTGGTACCGGCCTCGTGACGGCGGATCAGCTGGCATGCTCCTTCCTGTGGTTTTCCCTTTCTGAGACTCTGTTCTCGAATCACGCGACTACGGCTCCTTTTGCTCTGCTGGAGAGTTTGATTGACTTGGAGAGGGTCAGTGATATAGCTTGGGGCGAGGCGGGCCTGGCCGAGCTTTATTTCTCTTTGGATCGGTTTAGCCGATGCGTGGCTAGTTCTTTAGGCTGTTTTGATTTCGCTTTGGAGGTATGAGTTTATTGCTTTTTTTTTATTTAGCAATTTGTCATTTCTCCGCTTTTCTTTGCGCTGAACCTTTTCTTCTTTTGTCACAGGTGTGGTTCTATGAGATCTTCCGGTGCTTCTCGTGGGATCGAGAGGCTGAGGCCATAGCGGCCTATCCTGCTATGTTGGGCTGGGCCCGTCCGGTGAGGAGGAGGAGGACCAGTAGGGGGAAGCTCACCATTGCCTACGGGGATGTGCAGGAGCATCTGGGGAGAGATAGCCCGACAGAGTTTGATCTGTATGGGCTGACGAGTTTGAGGGGGCTCCCGTGGTGACGGCGCAGACGAAGATGCTGCGGGGCCTGACCTGCGATATTATGTACTTGGGAGAGAGGGTCTTCTGGCAGCATGGCCCGGGTATGCACCCCTTGGCTCCGAGGGACCCGCCTTTTGGGATGATGGATTCCCGGGATATGGATGTGCTGGAGTTTGAGAGATATCTGGGCGGCGTGAATGCCGATGAGTTTGTCTTGTTTGGAGAGGAGTATGGGACATTCGTTAGGAGGAAGTTGAGGACGCAACAGGTGTTGGCGAGGGAGAGGGAGGCTGGCCCGCCAGGACCCCCAGAGGTTCCGGTGCCTGGGCCGGATTTCACCTATGTTTGTGGGGATTTATCGAGGCGGAGGGTGTCGGTACCCGTCCCTGAGCAGGCTCCAGCTGCCTACCGGGTTGACCCGAATATGCCGGTGAGTGTGCTTACTCTTTTCCGTCTTGGCATCTTTTCTGTATTTTTCTCTTTTTGTATGCCTGTATCTCTTTAGCTGAGCGTTTCTTTGGCTGTTTACTTGCGCAGGTCTCGGGGAGAGCCTTCGACACGCTGACCCGCCGTTATGTGGCGATGCGGTCCTTTGCGAAGAAGTTGGCGGGGAAGCTGTCTTGCCGGTCTTCGAGGCGTGTGCCGGCGTACGAGCCGATGCCTTCGAGGCATTCTGTGGACGTTCCTCCGCCGAGGGTTGAGCCAGAGCCGCAGCAGGAGGGACCCTCTCGGGGGCGGCATAGCATGGATGTCGGGACGTCTTCGGGGGTCCAGAGACAGCCGGTCTTTCACCAGTTCTGGCCTTCGCAGGAGGCACCGGGAGAGAGTTCGTCAGAGCCTGCATTCTTCGATCCTTTTGTCGGGTTTGACCCTTCCGAGTATCTTGAGTACCTACCCCAGGAGGGGGTTCAGTATTCTGACGACGAGGGTGTGGCTGGCGAGTTTGCCAGGGTGCCCGATTTCTCGCTTGAGGATGTTGGTGATGATGATGAAGAGTCAGATTAGAGCTCATTTGCTTTCCCTCTTTCCATATCTTCTCTTTTTTTTGTTTAGCAACAGACATTATGTGTACCTGTAATAAAACATTCGCATTTGCACCGCAAAGTATTTTATTTTATGATATAATGCCATATTTTGTGATTCCCGAGAATTTTCCTAGGAATTGTTGCTATTTTATTTATTTGTGCATGCCACGTGAGCTGGGAGTGCGTTTGTGGGTAGTGTAAGCTTGCCGGAAATGGCTTTGGCCAGTGTTTGGGCAGTTTGGAGCAAGGTCCTGCTAGGAACAGTGGTTGTTGTACTGTTTGCTGGGAAGGTGGAGCCAAGTTGCAACAAGGTCCGTACGGACCAACCTGTGCTGTAAAAAGGTCCGTACGGATCAACTTTTCTTTTGGGAAGGGATAAATGCTTTTTGGATGTCTGGACTTTCCCCACTTCCCATTTGCAGCTATTTTCGAGCTTTCTTCCCCATTTTCTCTAGGAACCTCCATTTTTGCCATGGATTCTTCGTATGTTCCAGGAATTTTGCCGAGGCTTTCGCAGGAGCGGCAAGCGTACTTCCTTGAGCAGCTGAAAATGTGGATGCGACACCGTATGAGGCATCAGAGGCAGGCTTTCGAGGTAAGGTTTCGACTTTGCTCGATTTGGTCCCTTAAGGAGTTGGTTCCTGATTAGGAATTATTGCGGGCTGCCGCGAAGTTCTGGGATGTTAGGAGGCATGTGTATTGCTTCTCCTAAAATGAGATGGTGCCCACCTTTGAGGATTTTCGGGCTTTGATTGGAGGACCGGAGGTGGAGGCCATCTCGCTTCCTTTGATTGGTGGTGCTGCTGTGAGCATGAAGCTTGCGTGCTTTCTTCGGACTTCGTTGGGAGGAGTGCAGGGCATGATCCTTGATTCAGGTCATATTGACATTTCTGCGCTGCCGGAGCAGTTTATGATTGATGATGAGAGTGATGTCTCATGGGATGCATTTGCCTTGTGCATGATAGCGACGCTTTTCATGGTCAGCTCCCTTGGGGTATGTGACGGTGCTTTGCTGGATGTGGTAGGGCACTACAGAGCTGGAGAGGATATTGCCCCGTTGGTGCAGGGGGAGACTCTTCATGGTATTGATCGTCTGGCCACTGGGGATCAGTTCATGAGAGGGGGAAGCCCCGTTTTGCTCACCTTGTGGCTGCGGGAGAGGCTTCAGGCTATGCGTGAGGCTCCGGCGTTGTTCAGCCCGTGGACATTTGCTCAGCGTCCTCTTGTGTTGGATATAGATCAATCCGCTTGGGATAGATGGATGGCACAGCTTGGTACGCATCAGATCCGTTGGTGGGTTCCGCACTGGGGGATTGAGACTAGGAGGGCCTTTCAGGAAGGGTCCTATGTCGTCAGAGTTCCAGGTTTTTCTTGGTCCTCTTTCTATATTCCGTCGCTTGTTTCCCGGCAGTTCGGGATGAAGCAGGAGCCTTTGTTGGGCTGGGATGACCTTGCTACTGCGGAGGTAGCTCCTCTTTGTATGGCGACTGTGTGCTCTATTGTATTTTACGAGGGTATGGAAGTATTCCGCTTTCCCTCTGTGG
This sequence comes from Adenophora triphylla var. japonica, assembly GCA_022495995.1. Classification (NCBI taxonomy): domain Eukaryota; kingdom Viridiplantae; phylum Streptophyta; class Magnoliopsida; order Asterales; family Campanulaceae; genus Adenophora; species Adenophora triphylla. Next base: position 146,047 of record JAFEMH010003436.1, read on the forward strand.
TGCTCCTTAGACATCGGGAGAGTGTCGTATCGACTACCAGATGCACAGTGCAGTATGAGCGGCGTGTTGGGCGATCCCAGTGGCTTTGGGGAGCGAGGCGTGGAGCGATTACTGGGCCCGATTGCCGTAGTAGCTATTGCCTTAGGAGTGCCGAAGCCTGGTCTGACCCTCAGGATGTTACGGGGGACACTTTGTTTGACTACGAGACCAGAGTTGACCGACTGACGGAGAGAGGTCCTCTTTTGCAGACTCGCAGGGAGGAGATCCGAGCCGAAGCATGGGCGAATGAAGTCCTGCGAGCTGCTGGATTGTCTGACTCTACAGGGAGGACCCCTAATCTCGGACTGAGAGACGCAGAGTTGGCTCGCGTGGAGCGAAACAAGACTCGCCGAGGACGAGGGAAGAAAGGGAAGAATGGCGAGGGGACAAGCGCAGATGGCGCGGAATGACCTCCTAGGTATCCATTCATTGCATTGCAAACACATTATTTGTTAAATGTATTAAGCTGTCTTTTAGCATGTTGTGAACTTGAGAGTAGACCGTGCTTGAACTCATCAAGAAATGTTGTAACCGTTAGTGATTTGTGATTTACTTTTAAAGCTTTGTCGAGACGCAAGATCTCTTGTTCGCTTTTGTTTCCTTTGTGAGCCTCGACGGCGTCCATCTTTGGACTTTTCTGTTGCATTTGCGGACTGGAGCAGCCTGGGCCTGGATGGCAATCCCTTTTGCTTGGGCCTTGTGTTTGGCTGAGAGGTTGGATGATCCCCTGACGAGTCATTTTGGTGGTCTTTTTCGTAGCTTCCTTGCCTCTTGTTTGTTGGCGTCGGGCTCTTGACCTCATTTTTGCAGCTTCTGCTTGAGCTTATTATATTTTTTTTTGAGAAACTTTGCTAGAGCTCTTTTTTTTTTGAAGTGCCTGAGGGCGAAGACAAGCCCCTGGATTGAAAGTTGACATGGGTCAGTCGTTTGATGCTGAGTGACCTTCGGATGTCGTTTGATTTTGCTGCCTTCGTTTAACTTGGTCAAAGTGATGGTGGGGGCATGCTCTTGGAAAGTGTGTAGCTTGATGGAGGTCTTGATTGACATTCAAACTTTTGACTTTTTTGTGTGCTTTTAGACCGGACCAATTAAGGTTGCCTACGTTCCCCCGGACTAGAGGGCTCAGGTCTTCGTAGTTCGACACTACATGGAGTGCCAAGAGATGCACAGTTTGTTCTTCTTTAGGCGAAGTATCTGCGAAGTTTGCTTCCGTTGACTGGATTCATGAAGGGATTGCCGTCTAGGTCTGTCAGCTTCATGGCACCTCCGGAGAAGATCTTTTGAACCACGAAAGGGCCGATCCATGTTGGTTCCCATTTTCCCAGTGGGTTGGTTCGAGTGGGAGGCTTTTCTTTGAGTACCAGGTCGCCTTCCCTGATGTCTCGGGACTTAACCTTCTTGTCAAAAGCTCTAGCCATTCTGCTTTGGTAGGCTCGGACGTGTTCCATGGCCTTTAGTCGTCGCTCGTCTAGCAGAGCCAATTCGTCGTGTCGGCTTCGGAGCCATTCGACTTCGTTGACGTCATTTTCTAGCAGCACTCGGAGTGAGGGAATTTCCAGTTCAAAGGGGAGGACTACTTCCATCCCGTATGTCAGGGCGAATGGGGTTTCTCCCGTGGCTGTTCTGACTGATGTTCGGTAGCCCCAAAGTGCAAGGTGCAGCTTTTCGGGCCAATCACGTCCTCGGGTGGTCATTTTGCGGATGATCCGTTCGAGGGTCTTGTTTGCTGCTTCCACGGCGCCGTTCGTTTGTGGCCGGTAGGGGGAAGACTTGTGGCATGTGATTTTGAATTCGGCCAGCAGTCTGTCGCATTCACCTTCGAAGTGGGAGCCGTTGTCTGATATGACCTCGTTCGGGATGCCGTATCGGCAGATGATATTTTCCTTGAGGAAGTGTGCGACTTTCTTGGATGTGAGCACTTTGTAGGACTTGGCTTCGACCCATTTGGTGAAGTAGTCGATGGCTACCAAGATGAACTCGTGGCCGTCACTGCCTGGCGGAGCGATTTTTTTCGATGACGTCAATTCCCAAAGTGGCAAAGGGCTAGGGCGTAGTCATGCAGTAGAGATCGTGAGGAGGTAGATGATTGAGGTTGGAGAACCGTTGACACTTGTCGCAGCTTCGGACAAAGTGGATGCAGTCTGCCTCCATGGAGATCCAGTAGTAGCCCATCCGGAGAATGATTTGCATTAGGGCCCGGGCGTACATGTGGGGACCGCAAGCCCCATTATGGACTTCGTTCATGAGCTCGTTTGCTTCTTCCTGGCTGATGCAGCGTAGGAGTGGTCCTTGGTAGCATTTTTTGTACAGCATGTCCCCAAGGATGACAAAGTGAGAGGCGAGGTGTTTTAGGGCCGTGATGATCTTGGCTTTGACTCCTTCCTTGCGTTGACCTTCTTCGTCCATGAAGGCAGTTTCCCCATTTTTGAGGTATTGGAAGATCTGAATTGTGCTCGAAATGGCTTCAAACTTGCGTCTCTTTGGCTTTTCAGCAATCTCGTAAATCGCTGTGATTAAAACCTCCTCGGCAGCTTGGGCCCGATTTTTCTCTCTTTTGACAACATGCTTAAATGTTTGCTTGATGCATTTATTCAATTAATGTGTTTGCTTCTTTGTTTAGATGAGTTGTTATTAACTGTTTTGATTAGTTAACTCATCATTTGTTAAAGATGCAATGAAAGGATATTTTAGAAAGGTCGGACCTTTTATTGAAAGCGTAAAGACTGTACATTGTTGATTATGGACTCACGATCCTCCGGCGTAGGGCCATCAGATGACTCGAAAGACATGAATTCACAGACAACATGACTCGAAGCTAGACTATAGGCGACGAGGGATTGGACCAGGCTTCATTACTCTTGGCGGGCTGTAGCTCTAGAGAGGGTGGCGATGGTTTTGGTGGCCAGACTTCACCCGAAGCGGTTCCCGAAGGATAGCTTGCATGTGGTTCGACTTCAAACCAGATCGCGGAGGTTTTTGATTGCTCCCCTAATGATGTCCCTCCATTAGTATTGTTTCCAGCCCTTGGGGGACCTTGATGATAGAAGTCGTTGAGAGCTACTTCCAGGAGGGCGAAGCATTCGCTGATTCGGAGCTGATTCTTGCTGATGTTGATCATTTTCATAGAATATGCTTCTTTATCTGGGATCTTTGCTTGGACGACATTTACAATGTCTGGCTCGAGGGGGCATGCTATCTCTCCTTCCCTGATTAGGCTTTGGAGGAGGTTGCGCCATTGTTCATCTAGGTCCGACACCGGGATGTTGAATTGGACTATGCTGTGATGGCTGTCCCCGTGAGATCCGAGAGTGTCGGCCAGATGGTTGTCCTGTACCAGTGGGTCGGTGATGAGCCAGTTTGCAAGAGGGTTTTCAGCGAAGTAGGGGTCTACTCCTCGGTCAATCTCCATCTGGGAGTCCATCTCTTGATCCTCTCTTAGGCATTCTTCACAGTCGCATATGTCAGAGTTGTCGTCTTGACCCATGAGCTCTTCGATTTCTAGCTCGTCGCGGCTTAGAGCGTGGATTTAGGGATCCACTTCATAGCGGGACAGGACTGGAGACTCATCTGGAGAAGAGTACTCGCTCATGTCGGGACCTTCTTTTGGGTCGTAGCTTGCTGGCCAAGCGCTTGCCATTGTGCTGCTTCCGTGGATTACCTCGAGCATTCCATTGGCATTGATGAATTTCACGCATTGGTGAAGAGTAGATGATACCGCTTTCATCTGATGTATCCAAGGTCGTCCCAGCAAGGCAGAGAAGGTTGGTTTGATTTCCACGACTTGGAATTCTACCGACTCCAGTTGTGCATCAAATTGGATCCTCAGATTGATGAATCCTACGATTGGTCGTGGAGTGGCGTCATAGGCTCGGATTATCCAGGGCGAAGGTCTTATCAGGGAGCGATCGATGCGGAGTCGTCAATGATGTTGACTGCGGAGCCGTTATCAATCAAGACGTTCGGGAGGAAGAACATCTCTATTTTTATGAGGATGAGGAGGGCCTCGTTGTGTCGATTCTCACATATCGGCAAATCATCGTCTATGAAGGCTAGACCGCTTCCCGTGCTGCCATTTGACTCAGTCTCCTCTGGGGAGCGTTCAATCCATCCATTGGTGTGCCTTGGTCGGGGCAAAGATCGTAGGGAGATAGTTGCCCTTGGGCGTTCTTGTCTAGATTCCTGGTCACGAGACCGTTATAGTGGGATAGCATGCTGACGGTTTCAGAAATCGCAGGGGGTCTGCTCTCGCTTGGAGTTTCGTCGAAGGCTATCGTGTTCACCCTGTCGTTTCGGGGGAATGGATTTTCGATGGTATTGAGGCCACGAGGGCGTTCCAACTTTCCTTCTTCGATTAGCCCCTGGACTACTTGCTTTAGCACAAAGCAATTGTCGGTGGTGTGGCCGGGATAGTTGTGGAAGGCGCAGTGCTTGCTCATATCCATGTTGGGCTTGGGAGTCTTTGGTTGGAAATTCTCGAGAGGCTTGAGAAGATTTCGCTTTACCAAAGCTTCAAATACTTGGCCCAGAGACATTTCGAGGTTGTCAAAATGCTGGAACTGTGGGAAGCGAGGGGGATTGTTGTTCCTTGGGGCTGCTTGATCGTGGTTTACTTGAGCTCCATTCTGGATGTAGTGTACCGTTCCGACTGCTTCTTTTCCTTTGTTTGGGACAGGTGTTGAAGTTGACAGGTTTGTCCGATAGCGGTAAGACGAAGCAGGGGCTGCTGTTGTCTTCTGAAGGCTCAGAGTCTTCTCAAACTTAGTTCCAGCGTTGACCATGGCACGGAGATCCGGATAGAAGTGATGGATAATCAAGGTCCTCAGAGATGGCTTGAGGCAAGAATGGAAGATGTCCATCTGCTCTTCTTTGGAAAGTGGATCCATTATCTCACTAAGCTTCCAGTTCCATCTTTTGTAGAACTCACCTACTGGTTCGTCATCCTTTTGCTCGGTGGCTTGAAGATCATGGCGGTTTGTCTCTCACTCAAGGTTGGCGCGGTACTTCTCTAGGAAGATCTCGCTGATTTGGTCCCACGTGGAGCGGTTTTCTGCCTTTACATTGAGGAACCACCTTAGCGAAGTGGATTTGAGAGAATGCTGAAAGTGATCCGCCATCTGTTGAGGGGTTGCCCCCTTGGCTCTCATACCCAAGACATAGGTGTCGATGTGGGTTTTTGGGCATTCTGTCCCGTCAAACTTTTCCATTTCCGGCATCCTGAATTTCGGAGGGAGTAGAACCACCTTGTTTGGATCAGTGGGCCGGAGGGAGTCCTTCCTAGAACTGGCTAACTTGCCTTGCATGTCCTTCATTTGCTCGATCAGCCAAGCCATGTGGGGATCGGCAGGTTGAGGTGGGTTGCCGTTTTCGGGGATGGAAACCGAAGATGGAGGTGGATTGGCTGATGGGATCGCCATTCGGGAGTCTTGGGGAGGTAGTTGAGTGTATACCAACCCATACCATGGAGTGTTGAAGTTAAGGGCGTGATTGCCAGGTCCGTTAAGGGTTGTGTTTGGGAATTGGGGAAATGTTTCATTAGCCCCAAGTGGCAGACTAGCGGGTGGTAGGTTTGAGATGTCGGGATATCCGCTCGGGATACCTGTCCCAGGTAAGCATGTGGATTTTTGGTTATGGCTGTGAGGCTCGTATAGAGGCAGAGGATTGAATCCTGGGGGATACCGAGATGCATTGGGATCTGGCGGAAGCGAGCACGTATGTGTCTTTGTTGGTCCCGAGCTTGGTGTGCGAGAACCGGGAAGCTGGCCGAGGCGGGCATGTCGGTGCTGCTTGACTGATGCCTGAGGGGAGCTTTGAGCGAGAGCTGCCTTGCGTTGCTGGGATCTCGTAGCTTGGCGGAGGCGGGACCTGCTGATAGTTTTGAGAAACCGGGGGAGCCGATATTTCTTCGTCTTCAATGAGAACGAAGGTTCCGTCAGGTTGAGGAACTGCAACGGTTCCTCGAAGACGCAGGGTGTCTACGATCCAGGCTTGCTGCTCTTCTTGGCGCTTCTTGATAGTTTCGAAGGCTTGCAGCACCTCCTCCATTGTCTGAAGGTTCCTTAGTGGCGGGGTTCCGTTTCCCTCACTATTATCTGTTGATCCCGTCATGGGGGAGTAGCGGACGGTGCGGACCGTTGAACCGGAAGGGCTGTCGGACCTTGTGACCTCAATACGGGAAGGCCTTTCGGGATAAAAGGGGGGAAAGCTCACGTGACATGCGGTTTCCGCTTTTTTATTTTTTTTATTTTGTTGTTCTAATTTACTTAAAACATGTTTTCTCAGAATCCTATGTAGGATGGAAAAGATTGCTCATCTTTTTCGCAACTATGCTAGATCCTGGGTCAGTGGAGACCGTCTGTGCGGCTATAAGCCCCTCGTTTTGCACCTGTATTTCGACATCCCGGGGTGGACAGCCCCGGGCGAGGGTCCTATAGGGCAAGCGGTTTCCACCGGCCTAAAAGAAAAATCAAACCTAAGGACCGAGCCTGTCATATTCGTTTTAATGCGTTAGCCATGTGAATGGTGAACCGAGCCGGCCATTGAGTCAAGATCGGGTCAAGATTTCGGCATGACCTCTCTTTACCTTGCTTGCGCAAGGGATATGTGACGTTAGGCGTTGGCTGGGTCATATCATCATGGCTGACGCATTAAAGGCTTGATGACATGGTGTCATGAGAGCATGGATGTATATCCGGGACGAAACGTCGTCTAGGTGTAGCTTCGGAAAATCAAGATCGGGTCAAGATTTTAGTATGACCTTTCATCGCTTTGCTTGCGCAAGGGATCTTGAGTTCCGAGCTTCGACTCAGAAAATGGCCGGCATGGGATATGTATCCAGGCTGTATGACACGGACTGGGTAAAAACCAACCGAGTCTGGACAGAGTGTGACTCAAGACTCAAACGTGCAGGGATGACGCTTGGCTAGGATGGGATGTTTGGAATGATCCTGAACGCATCCAAGAGGCCTAGGAAGACCAAACGGACTGCAACTGAGACCACTCCGGGTTAAGGGTTGTAGTGTGCAGTGTATCCGAGGCAGCAGTGCGCGTAGCGTGCGGTGTAACCGAGGCAGCAGTGCGAGTAGTGTGAGGTGTAACCGAGGCAGCAATGCGAGTAGTGTGCGGTCTCTAAAATTCTTTTTCTGAGTAAAACAGAAGTTTTTGAAGAATTTTAAATATATGTACACAGATGTTTATTGATGCATTTTTTTTTTGTAAAATAAAAAAGTAAAGCACATGCATACACACACAACAGTTAAAGAAAAGGGGTAAAATGAAAGTTTGACCCTCATCATTGTTTTAAAAATCTTTTTTTTTTTGTTTAAAAGTTTTTAAAAGAAAATATCCCCAGCAGAGTCGCCAACTGAAACTGCCCGGGATCCGGCTCGCGCGCGGATTCGTCCCCCGGCACATCTCGCATTTCGTGCGTTCGCGTTCGGAAAGTCACCCGAATCCGATAGGCAGCGCGTTCGTGCCCCGGCATCTGGCTCGTTCCGTTTTGCGTGTTGGAGGTGTCTTGCTGTGTTTTGCTTGTAGAGTCGCCACGTCGCCACGCCGTTTTTATTAAGCCCAAAACATTGAAAAAGGGCATCAGTTTAAAAATAAACTGTTTTGTGTGATGTGATTTTTGAGTTCGGAGGTCAGATGACTCCTCGGGAAGAGAATATTAGAATCTTAGAGCTCACCCGAGTCGCCTCGTAAAAACGAGTCTTTCAGTACCCCTAATATTCTTTAACTGTTGTGTGTGTGTGTATGTGCTTTTAAAAATGCATGCTTTATCGGATGTCTACATTGTACACTGCTTTATTGAAATGTATTGAAATAGTGTAGGAAGGAAGCCTTACCAATGTTGGTTCGTGTCTGTCTTCCGCCGGGGAATAGTGCTTGAGGATGGAATAGTGCTCTGGGACGGACCGGGATTACTTCGGGATGTGCCGGTTGTCTGCGGACAGAGTTTCGGCGTGTGTTGGGATTGTCAGGTGTGCACTCAGGCAGAGTTTCGGCGTGCGTCGGGATCGTCGGTTAGATTCGGGCAGAGGTTCGGCGTGCGTTGGAATCGTCGGTTGGATTAGGGCAGAGGTTCGGCGTGCGTTGGAATCGTCGGTTGGATTCGGGCAGAGGTTCGGTGTGCGTTGGAATCGTCGGTTGGATTCGGGCAGAGGTTCGGCGTGCCTCGGAATCGTCGGTTTGGCTCGAAAAGGACCGGGACGCCTAGGGAAAGACCAGGCAAGGCCTTAGAGTACCACGAGGGGTCTCAGAGTACCTCGAGAGTGCCTCGGGGCAGCGCGGGAGCATCGCGAGAGCGCTCGGAGAGGCTTCGGAGCACCGCGAGGGGGCTCGGAAGGCCTCGGAATGATCCGAAAGGGGTCGGGAGTGCCTCGAGAGGACTTAGAGGGGTACCAGAAGGCTGGGGGGAGAGGAGAGAAGAGGGAGGTGTCTGAAATGAGGGAGGGGGAGCCCTCTATTTATAGTACCAGATTTTGTGCAAGAAGGTCCGTACGGACCTTCTAGGTAATCCAGAATTTTGGTTTTCCTCGATTTGAGGGAATATGTGGACTTTAAGAAGATTCAGCAATGATGGTGTCTGGTAGCAAAGAGGTCCGTACGGACCAACCTTGCATGCAATAAGGTCCGTACGGACCAACCATGTAGTTGTGTAATTATTACCTCCGGGATTTGAGGGAATAACTTGGACTTTAAGGGGATTCAGTAATCATTGAAGCAAAGAGGTCCGTACGGACTACATATGCTTTTCCAATTTCTGAAAAATTCCTAAAAGGTCCTTTTGTGCTTCTTTGTCCCAGAAAGGTCCCTCCCTTGGTTTGGTTGGGGGTTTTTGAGGGTTTTGAGTGTCACGGGTCTCCGAGACTGCGATTGTGAGTCTGCGGTGTTTTCCGTGTGCTCGGAAGAGGGTGATCCAGATCTATGAATTTGCGTAAATCCCTTTGCTACAAACCTTAGCCTTGAAAGTATACACCTTCCATCCATGTCGGTCTTGAAGACCTACTTGCACCCTTTAGTTTTTACACCTTCATGTAGCTCAATCAAGTTCCAAACTTAATTATCAAACATGGATTGTAATTGGAACTCCATGATTTCTAACCATTTATCCGAATTAGGAGTGGACATCGCCTCTAGATAGGAAGTAGGTCAGTCATTCTCAATGACTTCCACTTGATTACTTTCCGATATGAGAGATCAATATTTCTCGGGTTCGAATCGTAACCTATCCTATCTACGATGGACTTGTGCATCTTGAACCGGTTCCACAACTCTTTGTGAACTTGGTTCCGTTTCTACTCTTGGTTCCATGTTATTTTCAGGTTCTTGAACTCCTTCAAGATCAATTTTACTCCCACTAGATCCTTTATTGAGAAACTATTTCTCTAGAAACGAACCATATAGAGCAAAAAAACACTTTGTTCTCATAGCGGTTGTAAAATTAATATCTGAAATTAACCTTGTCAGATTTGGTGATAACTTATAAGAGACAAGTCTCTTTACATAAGATTCGCAACCACAAATCTTCATGAAAGACATTCTTTCATGTCACATCTCATGTGGGGCCTTAGGAACCGATTTAGTAGGGACTCGATTCAGTGTAACCGTATCATTTCTAATGCATATCCTCAAAAGGAATTAGGAAGGTCAACTTTGACTCATCATCGAACGAACCATGTCTAACAAGGTTCAATTCCTCCTTTCAGACACACCATACAATGTGGTGTTCCGGGTGGAGTCAACTCTGAAACAATTTCATAGTTTTGAAATGATTGTCAAACTCTTGGCTCAAATATTCATCACCTCGATCTAATCGAAGTACTTAATAGTTTTGCCAAGTTTGTTTGTACTTCATTTTGAAATATTCAAAATATCTCAAATAATTCACTTTTGGACTTCATCAGATAGACACAGTCATATCTAGATAAGTCATTAGTGAATGTAATGAAATACCAAAATCTTCCCCTAGCAATGCTACTTAACACTACTAGAAACAGGGTCATTACCGACGGACATTTACCGACGGACGTAGTCCGTCGGTAATACCGACGAAAAATTTTCATTTACCGACGGAAATTTATTTTAATTTACCGGGAATTTATTCTTTTAAAATTTTGTTTTGTCCGTCGGTAATTGGTGTAATCCGTCGGTATTTCCGGCGGACATGGTCCGTCGGTATTACCGTCGGACTCCATCCGTCGGTAACAAAGCCATATATATATATGCGTATACTCCCCATTTTTAATTACGCTTCATTTTTATTACGTTTTATTACGCCTCTTCGTTCCTTCCTCAGTGTTCGCGAACCCTAACGCCAACGCCAAGCCGTCGCCGCCGACCTCGCCGTCGCCGGTAAGTCCTCTTTCTCTCTCTCAATCGCTTTCTCTCTCTCACTCTATTTCTCTCTCTCACTTTCTCTCTCTCTCATCAGTAATTTGCCAAGAACACGCCTGTGATGATGTCCGATTTTTTTGTTTAAAAATCATCAAAAGGAGTCACCACGCCATTTTTGTTTTAAGGGCCAAAACTTTGAAAAAAGCCCGAGATCAGAAATTTAGGTTCGGAGGTCACGTTACGTGCCGGGAAGGACGTTAGTGTGCACCCGGAACGCCTCGTAAAAACGAGTCTTCCAAACATTCAAAATCCTTTGTTGTGTGTGTGTGTGTGTGTGTGTATTTTGGCCAAAATAAGTTGAAAATGAGGTAAGTAAAAATTGGGAACTCTTTTTAAGGCTTTAAACTGATCCCATGATTTTTTGGATGATTTTGGGTTGAGATTTGGAACTCAAAAGATTTTTGGAAGTTGAAAACCATTTCTGCCAGAATGAAAAAGGCAGTTGACCCTTGACTTTGAAATGGACTTTAGGGCTTGAAAACTCCAGAATCTGGGAAAAGTCCGGGAATGAAAAATGTTCAAAACACCTTTAAAAAGGTTTCTGTAAAAGAAATTTTCATTTTGGAGATGATTTGAGGGGTCAAAACCTTCTGGAAATCTCAGATCTGAAATCTGGATTTCCAGAGACTGATGAACTGACCTTTAAAAGAAAATTTGAAAAAAGGAGTTTTACTCACACAAAAAATAAAGTAAAAATATGTATGGAAAGATCCGGATGTTGGCTACAAAAAGTATTTTGTAGTCAACACCAAATTCCAAGTTTATCTATGTCCAAAAAATTAGACCATGGACTGAGGTCTGAGAAAATTGCTACTGGACAGCAACTTCTCAAGAAAGAAAATATGATTTTAAAGGGGTTTTGCATCCATGCTTGTCCCCATTTCCCTAGGTTTTGATTAGTGATCACTTGACATTTTAGTGGTGAATCAACTATATCAAACCATCCTTGGGGTACATTAGGACTAAGCACTTCATTTGCTTGGGAAGGGGAATTTTATCCTTTGAAAATGAGATTTGATGTATGAAAATGGTTTTTAGGGTTTTGAAAATGAGTTTTCTTTGCAAGAAAGTAAGAGAACTTGAAAATAATTTTGATCTTTGTAGGAGATCATCCATGGAGATGGTCTTCCATGGTGATCTTCTTAGATCTAAAGCAAGAAGATGAAAGAACTACATTTTGTAGCTTGAAAATGCATGCATGGATGAATTTTAGGGTAAGGAGAGGGAGGTTATACCTATCTTCCTTGTGTTTTGTGTTTGAAGGCTTGAATGTGAGAGTGTTTAAGGCTTGAATATGAGAGTGTTTGAGGGTGTTTAGGGTTGATGATTTGAGTTGGTTAAAGAGAAAACAAGTAGATAACAATGAAGTCCTCTATGTTTTCTCTCTAATCCTCCTCCTATAGGGTGATTTGAGCTTGGATTGGTGTATGTATGAGAGTATGTATGAGAGTGATTTGAAGTGTTTGTGAGTGAGTGAGATTTGGGAAAGATTGGAGAGAAAATGGTGGCAATCTAAGGATTCCCAGTTTTCTCTCTATATTCGCCGAGTTTCGTTCTTTGTGATCAAATTGTGTTGTGTAGGCGAGAGAGGAGGGTTCAATTTATAGCCCTCTGAGATGCAAACATGTCCGCGCGGATATGATTGACGGCGTGCCTTTGTTCATTAATTACGGCTCCATGCTTTGGGACGGGAAGAATAATCTTTTCAAAATTCAAATTAATCGGTTTATGTTTTTCAACTTGCCCAGTCGGATTTTTCTTATTTCTTTTGCTTTTATGAGATTCTTTTCTTGGTTTAACTTTAAATGGCAATGCCCATTTTACCCTTACTTTGTTAGAAAAGTTAGGAATGTTAGGAATGTTAGTAATGTTATAACTTTCGTTAATTTTCTAACGAAAATGCTAACAAGCTCAAATTGGAGCACTTACGGTAGCCCTCGGCGACGGCGCTTTCGAAGGAAGCGGGGTCGTCGATAAAGTGGGCTCCATATTTTGGCGGGATGATCAAGTGATCGAGTGGCTGAACCTATTTAATAGGCTACCTACGTATCCTTGAGAGGAATCAAGCCGGTCGTAGTTCGGGTCTTTCGACTATCTTTAGTTGTCGACCACAGGAGTATTTGTTTTAGGATGTCAACTTTGGCGAGCGAGTTCTACGGTCGATTCTTTGAAAGAAACTCTGTTTGGGGATAAGAAATGACCCTCTTTGGTCGATGGCTAGGGTTGTATATCCGCTCTGCTTTGAGGATAGGAATGACCATTTTGGTGCAGTGGTGAACCTAATGATAGGCTACCTACGTATCCTTAAGAGGAATCAAGCCGATCGTAGTTCGGGTCTTTCGACTATCTTTAGTCTTCGACCCTCTTGCTTTAGGAAAGTCGCCCTAAGATTTGACTATTTTTGGGAAGTCACCCTATGGTCGACTATTTTGGGAAGTCACCCTATGGTCGACTATTTTTGGGAAGTCACCTATGATCGACTATTTTTGGGAAGTCGCCCTATGATCTGACTATTTTGGGGGAGTCACCCTAAGGTTTTGACTGTTTCGGGGAAGTCGCCCTAAGGTTTTGACTGTTTTCGGGAAGTCACCCTAAGGTTTTGACTATTTTTGGGAAGTCACCCTAAGGTTTTGACTATTTTTGGGAAGTCACCCTATGACTTGACTATTTTTGGGAAGTCGCCCTATGGTTTGACTATTTTTGGGAAGTCACCCTAAGGTTTTGACTGTTTTGGGGAAGTCACCCTATGATCTAACTATTTTTGGGAAGTCGCCCTATGACTTGACTATTTTGGGGAAGTCGCCCTATGACTTGACTATTTTGGGGAAGTCGCCCTACGGTTTGACTATTTTTGGGAAGTCGCCCTATGACTTGACTATTTTGGGGAAGTCGCCCTATGACTTGACTATTTTGGGGAAGTCGCCCTACTTGACTATTTTGGGAAGTCGCCCTACGGTTTGACTATTTTGGGAAGTCGCCTATGACTTGACTATTTTGGGAAGTCGCCCTACGGTTTGACTATTTTTGGGAAGTCGCCCTATGACTTGACTATTTTGGGAAGTCGCCCTATGACTTGACTATTTTGGAGAAGTCGCCACTATGACTTGACTATTTTGGGGAAGTCGCCTGTAACTTGACTATTTTGGGAAGTCGCCTACGGTTTGACTATTTTGGGGAAGTCGCCCTATGACTTGACTATTTTGGGGAAGTCGCCCTATGACTTGACTATTTTGGGGAAGTCGCCCTACGGTTTGACTATTTTTGGGAAGTCGCCCTATGACTTGACTATTTTGGGGAAGTCGCCCTATGGTTTGACTATTTTTGGGAAGTCACCCTAAGGGATGATTGCGATTTATCGCTTTCCTCGTGTTGTGTGTGATAGCGTTTTAGGTGCCTCAAACCTTGATGATGGCGTCTTAGGTGCCTCGAACCTCGGTGATGGCGTCTCAGGTGCCTCGAACCTTGATGATGGCGTCTTAGGTGCCTCGAACCTTGATGATGGCGTCTTAGGTGCCTCGAACCTTGATGATGGCATCTCAGGTGCCTTGAACCTTGATGATGGCGTCTTAGGATAGATGGTCCTCTAGTGGACTTCATTTGAAGGGATCGGTTTTACGTCTGCTGCCGAAGGAAAGGATGGCCGTCTTTGGTCGAGTGGCTGGACCTAATGATAGGCTACCTACGTATCCTTAAGAGGGAATCAAGCCGGTCGTAGTTCGAAAATAGCGGGGATGGTCTTTGATGGTTTGACGGTATTTGAGGTTTGACTATTTTTTGGGAAGTCGCCCTAAGATTTGATGATAATGTTCTTTTAGAAAAGTAGTTGATTAAGATATGCTTTCATACATGTCTTTGTGCTTACAGTAGGCGAGGCTACGGTGATGTTGATGAAGAGTTGTTAGGTTGCCGTTCGTGGGACGGTTTACGCGACGATTTCTTTGTCTTTGGAGGCATTTTGACTGAAGGAGGAGTTTGGTTGAGTCTGCATCTTCTTTGGTGATCGTCAAACTTGTAGAGGTTTTGAGCTTGTCTTCACATTGGGACTTCTTGCTTTTGAGAACTTGGTGTCTCTAATCGCATTGTATTTGAGAACTTGGCGTCACGACCGATTTGTATTTTGAGAACTTGGCGTCTCGGCCGATTTGTATTGGAGAACTTGGCGTCTCGGCCGTCTTGTATTTGAGACCTTGGTATCTTTGACCGATTTGCATTTTGAGAACTTGGCGTCTCCGACCGTACTGTATTGGAGAGCTTGGCGTCCCTGACCGATTTGTATTGGAGAGCTTGGCGTCCTTGACCGATTTGTATTGGAGGACTTGGCGTCCTTGACCTGATTTGTATTGGAGAGCTTGGCGTCCTTGACCGATTTGTATTGGAGGACTTGGCGTCCTTGACCTGATTGTATTGGAGAGCTTGGCGTCTCTGACCGGATTGTATTGGAGGACTTGGCGTCCTTGACCTGATTGTATTGGAGAGCTTGGCGTCTCGGCCGGATTGTATTGGAGAACTTGGCGTCTCGGCTGAATTGTATTGGAGAACTTGGCGTCCACGGCCGAATTGTATTGGAGAGCTTGGCGTCCACGACCGATTTGTAGACAGCTGGAGGCGGTCTTCATATGTTTGTGGATGTTGGGAATTTGTTTTCATCCATTTGAGGTCGTCTTTGGTGAAGATCATCCTTGCTTAGAAAAGGGGGATTACGTTTGAATTCTGCATTTGTTAGTGAAGAGGAAGATGCATATATGGCATTCATGATGGCGGATGCATGCATAGAACCAAAAATGATTATGAGATGATGCGTTTATTTGCTTTCGAAGATGCACTTGGCCTAAGCTTTTGGCAGGGAAATTACGATTTATGATTTTCAATCACTTAGGATTTTCCTATTGATTCAAGTTTTGTGCATGCTACATGAGCCACAGGGAGATTTTTGTGGGGATGCATGGTGATGAGAGGGGATGTATGTGTTGTTATTTGTTTGGGACAAGCTTTGAGCTGGTGGGGTGATATCCTTTAGTCGCGGACTGAATTGCATGTTATTGATGAGGTCAATTTTGATCTTGGGATGAAGTTGGATTTGAACCCGGGTCTCGATTGAAATTTCTTTTCGAGTCTCGGACATTTGAAGGCGCGGCGACGGGCTCTAGAATCAAAGCATGTTGACATGAATGAACCCTCTTTTGCTTGGGTTAGTTGTGATTTGACGAAATGCGATATGAGGAGATTCCCAATTCTCAACTTTTGATGATGCGGGGAGTTGCCATATGCCAAGTTCTAAAGCTGAAACTCCAAGACGGTTGTTGAGGTGACCGAGACCTTTCTTCGAAGATAGGTGTGACTTGATAAAGCCCCATTCCATGGAAAAGACATGGCGAAAACCACGGAATCTTTCTCTGAATGATTTGATGAAGCCCGGAGTTTGACAAAGCGTCGCTACAGAGGTCCGAGTTAAAGGTTTGGTGACATGCGATGAAGTACCGAGCCAATCGATCAACGTGAGAGCCTTCAAGGTGAAGTTGTCATGAAGGGAGAAACCCGTCTTTGATACCGACTATGAAACTAGAATCCTCTCTTCGAAGAGTGTCTTCCGTATAGGAGCTGTTAGCCGTAGTGGCACTTGGCTTGTTCGTGGCTTCAATCATATTCACCTTACCTTTTTTTTAGGGAATGGATTGTTGGCTGTATTGGGTCCTTAGGGTCCCCTTTTCGATCGGTTCTCACTGCTTGCCCTTTTCGGGAGTCGTGTTGGAGGTGGAAGAAACCCGGTATCAATGGCGGGTGCGACAACTCGGCTGGCGATTGTAAGCCCTCTCAAATTTAGCCCGGAATTGATCATTGCCCGTAGATCCGGATAGGGAAATTGCTAAGTGAGGCCCTCGAGATGTGGTTTCGGGCGTGAGCGAAAGATGTCTAGTTGTTCCTCTTCAAAAGGAGGAGTTGCCATCTTGCTTGTAAAAGTCCACGATGTTCTCGTCGGGGCCATTTGCATTGTTGTCTGCGGAGTCAAATCTATTTGCTTCCCACTCCAAGTTAGCTAGTAATCTGGTCCCATGTAGCCCTGGCCTCGGATTTTAAGCGGAAGAACCATTTTAGAGCCTTTGGACTTCAAAGAGGCTGAAATAGTCGGCCCGGCTGGCGATTGGCGCCCCTTTTGACCTTCATTGCCAAGGTATACGTGTCCGAGATGGGTTTCGGGCATGCGGTGCCATCAAAGAGATCCAAATTAGGCATCACGAATTTGTGGGGAACAAAGGAGTCGGGTTCGTTGGTCGGAAAGCGGACTTCTTAACGGTCAATTCGGCAATCTGTGCTTTCATTTCCTTGTGTCGTTCCACGAACCAAGCCAAATGAGGGTCTTGTGGTGGAACCATGGCATTCAAACCAGCGGCGAGCTAGAGAGGAGCTACCAGCGGCGAGCGAGGTGGAGGAACGGCCGATCTGGGGACATAGGTGAAATCCTGTCCTTGGCCCGAATCACCCGGGGAGCTTGAGTAGGACCACAGGCAAAGGGATAGAACCTCGCGGCTTGTTGTTGATTTTCAACCGGCAAAGAGGGCGAAGCGATCTTGATGTAGGTTTGGGTAACTCGGATTTCCGGAGTGAGGCCCATAAGTAGGCTTAAGTGCGGGCTGCTTGTCCACGATTGTTGAATTGCATAGGCGAAGGTGCATGACCGGGGAATGCTGCGGTCTGGTGATTGATGAAAGCAGGATGGAGGCTTGGTAACCCATCGAAGCTTTGAGTGAGGAATGGATTTGTGAAAGGCGTGTGAGGAGCGGGCGAGCTAGCGTCATTACGAGGAAGGGCTTATTGTTGCCCTGGACCAGGCTGTGGAAGCATTCCAAAGCTGTTCTTTGCGAAGGCCACGATAGATTGGTTCCAAGGCGAGGTGGGATTCCAATCTGGTGTGGCATTCAGAGGTATCCCCAACCATGAGGAGACATTCGTGCGATTTTGCCCCGGCCGAGGCTGTGGTGATCGGTCACGTTAGGCTGCATGGGTCCGATGAGTACGTATTTGGGGTTTCTTTGTCCTGTTGAGATGGTCATGAAGGGATCTTGTGAGGCTTGTGCGGTGCGGGGATTGGACATCTTGAAGCTGGGTTCTTTGTCAAGGCATTTCAAGCGATGTAGCGAAGCTCGGCCCGATGCGTACCGAAGCTTCGAGGCATACCAAGCTCTTTGTGACATACGGCGACCCCAGCGCTTTGAGGCATACCATCTTGGCCCAAATCGGATGAAGTCAATTTGTTTCCCCAAGCAGCATCCCCAGGCGAAGCTGTGAATGTATATCGGACCGAAATTTGAAAGGATGGGCGGTCGCAAGTTGAGAAGAGTGTGAGGAAGGTGGTGGTAGTGCAATGCGGCCAAGATAGGGATGGGGATCCTTTTCCTCTTCTACCGTGAAAGTTCCATCGGGGTTGAGGGCAATCGTCAAACCAAAATTCTGACATCTTCCAAGGATGAACATCGAAACCTCATTCGATTGGCACAAGGAGTTTTATGGACTCGGGTTCCAATATTAGCCATAGAAATATGATGAATTTACGGTCTTGGTTAAAATTCCATCCTCGTCCTTGGACATCAAAGAAGCTGCACTTGACTAGCCCGCATGACCAACATGGCGATCAAATCTCATCTTGCTTGGTGGAGCCTTGGTACAGAAGAGATGTATTTGCGAAGTCTTGATTTGGAAGAAGTAACTTGGCAAAGCCTCGGTCTCATGTGTGAATCGACACAATTAGAGAGGCTTCAACCAGGTAGGCACTTGTAGGCGATGCGAACAAAGACCCTAACCCGTCTTGTAGCGAGTGAAGAACCAACGTTCTTGAATTATCATGTAGCAAAAGAGGCAACCCATCCTTCCATATTTACTTTATTATTTTCTTTATTCAATTAGTCAACCGGAAGAAAATGTAAAAGCAAGACAATTTTAGGAATGTATACTGCGGGGGCATATATTTTTTCGAAAAGTGGGGATGAATCCCCGATTTGTATTATTCGATGGCCTCATTTGACGAAGGCACAAAAGAACTCGCTTTGGGTTTGACTCTTTTGAGAGAGCATAAGTTTAGAAAGGTTTGTAAAAGTGTATGGAAGCCCCTGGCGACGGAAAATTAGTGTTTAGCTCTATTTTTCCTATAATGTAGAAAAAGAAGACTTGTCGAGACATACGAAAATATGTTTTATTCAAAATGATCACAAGATTGCTTAAAACCCTTTATTAATGTTCGGGTTATTCAACCCTAATCTCGATATGAACAAACATTTTGATTAATCATGAGGAGAAAGTCAAGCGATACCAAGAGTCGAAGTTGGCGAATGGTGAAGAGGATCGTGTATAGGAGAGGCTATTGGTGAGGCCGGATTTTACGGGATTTGAATGTGTTTATGACCGGACCATTTACGGTTGCCTACGTTCCCCTCATTGTGAGGAGCTCGGGTCGCCGTAGTTCGGGTACGAACTGTGTTTGGCTTTAGAAAAGGGGTATGAACATTTGTGGTACTTTTGGTGAAAAGGCTCGGATAGGAAGTTTGGGTGATAAGGTGCGGGCCTTGAGGTGATTCCTTGACAAGTCATTTTGAGCGATTCCGTTGCTTCTTGATCGTCGTCCTTCATCGGGGAGAAAGATTTTGGATGCGGCTTAAGGGCTTATGATATGTTTTGCCGTTGCTTTAAGCGCTCCTTGTTGTCGACAACTTCCGTTCTTCGGGCTTTAATTTTGCCCATATGTCAAACCTTCGATCGGCGGTGCTAGGTCCTTGGCCTCATTTTTTTGAAGCTTTTGTTTTTTTAAGCTTTTTTTTTTTTTTGAAGCTGTTATTTTTTTTTGAAGCTTTTGTTTTTTTTTTGAAGCTTTTTTTGTTGTTTTTTAAGCTTTTGTTTTTTTTGAAGCTTTTTTTTTTTTTGAAGCTGTTGTTTTTTTTTTTTTAAGCTTTTTTTTTTTTTGAAGCTTTTTTTTTTTTTTTTTTTTTTGAAGCTTTTGTTTTTTTTTGAGCACTGAGGACGAAGGCAAGCTTCTACTTGAACTTTCTTGATGCATGGGGGCGGAGGCAAGCCCTGTTTTTTCGATATGGGGTCGATCTCCCGTCTTTGAGTGACCTTTTGTTGTCCCTTGATGTTGCCGCCTTCGTTGACTTGATCAAGGTGATGATGGGGATATGTTTTGGAAAGTGTATGGCTTGATGGATGCCTTTGTGAGGTGAGGAAAGTGTATAGGGAGGGCATTAGTTGACTTTCTCGCACCAATTAATTAAAATCTTAATCATTTCCAGAGATTATTTGTTGAGCGATGCGAGTGATCATTTAAAATAAAACCATTTCATTAAATGTAATGTAGGTGTGCAAATAATGTCTCAAGTCTAGCGAGAAAAGAAAAGACTCTTTTATAGAAAACTTAAGATTAACTACAACGTCCAAGGAGGACTTGATTGAACGAAGAAAGTACTAGAACCTACGAAGGTTGACTAAAAAGCTGTTTTAATATTAAAGGATGGGTAGCCCCTAGTCTAGCTACTCTTTGTTGTTGGGCTGCCAAGACGCTTGAGCTTTCCATCTTTACGTTAACCACGATTCCATTGCTTTGCAGGCCAGGCGGTGATCGATTACGTGCCCGTGATGCGGTGGGAGTGGAGGAGTTTGAGGCCGTGGAGCATTTGGGGCGAGCACAAGTTGTCCAAAGAAACGGGTCGGAAAAGTCACGGGGACGAACTTTGTCGGCGAGCATATTGATGGAAGGAAGTGAACTGAGAGGACCTTGAGGGGTATTGGGCTCTGTTTGGGAGGATTCGGCGATGCGGCGGTTGTTTTGAGTGAAAGGGGTGATACTAGGCGATTGTGTCTTCGGGCTTTTCTCGAAGCTTGGAGCTGGCATTAGACAAGTGTGCTCACAGGGCGAGGTTGTCCTATCGGATTCTCTCACTTCGGGCACTTGAATTTTGCGCGACAGAATCATTTCTTTGCACAGTTCGACATCTTGGGTCAAAGGAGTGCTAGTACTTATCATAAGATCAAGCTTCTCACTGCATTTGTTTCACTTGCTCTATCAATATTGCCACGTGGGGATCAGCGGGAACATTCGAGTTCTTGGAACTCGCAACAAGACTCTTATCGGCGAGGGAAACACGGCCGCGGCGGTGGCCAGACGGGTGAATTCACTAAGTCCGGTAGATGACAACGGAAAACTTGTGGCATCCGGATTTTCTTTTAGCAACTCATGATCGCATTCGGTGGGTGTAGAGGCTTGAACATAGCCACATAGCTCAAAGCGATTATGTGAAGCCGGAGCATAAACTAGCGGTATTGCTGAAATTGAGAACAGGTGTGATGGAGCCCAACTCGTTACGAGGAGCCGAGGGCGATGGAGCCCTAATGGCACGAGGTCTTGGAAAGGGTGAAGAGGAATTGTCCTTGGCAAGGGATCATATGTGGATGGAGGGAGGTGTTGGCCGTGGGATGGAGAGTTATAGGATGAAGGGACCGAAATCATTGTTTCGAAGTCTCATCTTCGACCATGACCAGGAACCATTCGCCTCAACCGTTACCCGAACTCCATGGCGGCGGAGAGCATTGATGAGCAGTGGTCACTGTTCTTCATGAATCTTATGGGCGTTTTCCAAAGCCAGGACTAACTCTTCCTTCCTAATCATCGGATTTCTTGTATCCTTACGCTACGCCAAATCTGCCATCGATCATTATCATCCCATTTAACCTTGGCGTCGCCGTGAACTTATCGGAGGGCGAGAGTTCAAAGCATTTCACCAAATCCAGCTTTGCCATGGCCACATGCTTGTTGCGGTCAAACCATCCATTCTCAACATTTGTTGCGACTAAATCATCCGACTTGTCGAGTCTGTTGAATTCACGAGTTTGAATCATAAAATTCAATCATGTTTACATTCGCGTTGTTTGGGAAATGATCATTGGCGGGGTTGAGATCACTAAGGCGCTCGAGTTTGCCCTTCTTAATTAATCCCTGAATCGCCTTTCTCAAAGCTGTACAGGTTGTCGGTCGTATGACCGTGAGTGCTGATGGAAAGCACAATGCTTAGTGGTGTCAAAAGGGATTTTGGGATCCTTGGGCTGATAGTTTCTCATGGGTTCGAGGAGACCCTGCTCTAGCAAGCTATTTAAAACTTTTCTTAAGGGAACACCCAAATCCTCGGGATTCGAGATTTGGTCATTGACTTGGTCACCATTCTGAACAGGGTTTGCCGGTTTTGGTCCATTGGGCCGCTCAAGCTTGCCGTTTCGATTAACCTTTGAACCGCTCTCTTCAAGACTGTGCATTTGTCGGTCGTGTGGCCATAATGATCATGGAAGGCGCAGTGCTTACTCATGTCGAGAGGTGCATTTGAAGCTCCTTGGATGGTAATCCTTGAGAGGCTCCAAAAGGCCTACCACTTACTAAGCCCTTGAAAATTAAGCCCATGGGCATCCCAGAGATCATCAAAACGTTCTCGTTGCCTTAAAGGACCACCATTTCTTGGTTGCTTTTGGGGGCCGTCAATTGTACACAATGCCTTCTTTCCTTTACCGGATGTCGGAGCCGTGTTGGAAGGGTAAGGTTTATAGCGGCGAGACATGTTCAGACTCGTAGTCTTTTCCCGTGCACGAACCCTTTTGATGTAATCATCAATGTAATCGTCGAGATTCGACCCTTTGTAAACTTCATTCGTGTCGAGATACACAAGATTGATATGGTGAGATGGCCCGAGTCGAGCGATCGTCGATACTCTCGTTGCTAGGATTTTCTTGTACCTTCTTAATTGGTTCTACCAATAATCCATTGGACGAGTCAATAGGAACATTAGGATTGCATGACCCCGCCACAAGATTGGCATTAGCAAACGAAACCACAGTAGGAAGTACTATGGTGGGAGGAATGACAGGCTGAGCATTAAAAGCGTGACCGTAATCTTCCTCATAAGGCCCGGGATTGCCGAAGATGAAGATATATGGCTCGTAATGGGTGGATACCAGGGAGCGGTGAGTGCGAGATCCGGAAGGCCGCCGAAAACATGAGGTTTGAGGCATCGTAACAGCAGGATTGAATGTGTCTTGACCGCAGCGAGGAACATGGCTGCAAGGGAAATGTGTATACGTACTTGATGAGCGGGAGCAGCCTTGCGTAACAGCCGGGTGGAGAATTTGATGAGGAGCATTTGACCTTGTCGGACTTCCCAATCGGAGGGGCGGGGTAGAGCGATGAAGTGGTGATAAAAGCACAGTGACCCACGTGATCTTGCGGTATCATAGGGGCCGGTGTGCTTTGAGAATTGGAGGAAGCAAGGCGGCCCCCTCGAACCATGGAGCACTGAGAAGCGAGCTGTCCCATTCCGAGATGGTGACCCGACGGGCTGATGTGGTGAAGTAGTAAGCGGCCCGCTTCCAGTGATGGCCGAACCCGGAGACGATGTTGTGAAGTAGTAAGCGGCCCCTTCCAGGCTGCGGGCGAAAGCCAGCGGCTCAAACCTGGTGGTGAGACACGAGAGGCACGAGGGCAGTTGACCTAGATCGGACTGTCGAGGAGTATCGAGCGATAAGAGTGAGATGTCTTGAAGCGGCCAATTCAGTTGATGGCCGGGCCGGGCGAGGTTTTGGAGTAGCGGCTGGCCCATTCCAAGGCGATTGAAACCCAAAGGTGAAAACTGGAGGTGCGGGAAGTTGACCAAGATCGATACGATGAGGCCGAGAGGCGGGGGCGAGTGATAGGCTTGGGGATGCTTGGCCCATTAGTAGTTCCACACGAAAGGGGACGGGGCATTTGATGGTAGTTGGCATGCCGGGAGGGTAATTAGCTCCAATCTTCGCATCAACCGTAAAGGTTCCATTAGGGTGGTGAACAATTGCTAGCCCACGGGTTCTGATACTTTCCAATAAGCGGGCGATCGAGCCTCTTGATTTTGTCTTATCTGTTCCAACATCGATTCCATTGTTCGGCATTTCTTGCGGATTTTCGGGGTGTGGAGTTGTACGTCCCCCACCGTTCTCCTCTGAGTTGGTCATTACGAAACTTTGAGTGAAGCGAAGGAGGAAACCGATGAAGTATCGACTTCGGAATGGCGAAAGTGAACAAACGATGACCCGGGGTCTCGATCCAAACTTTGCTTCTTGTGGAAGGCACAAAAGGGTGTGGTTCGGACTCGGGAAGCGAAACGAGGTTGGTGTTTGGGCTTAGGGCTCATGCAACATGCGATTATTTGTTCTTGTTTACTTAAAACATGTTTTATTAACCTAATCGGTTGGAAAAGATTGCTCTTCTTTTCGCGAACTACTCTGATTCTGGATCGGTGGGCCCCGTCACTACGTCTATAAGCCCCTCGTATTCCACTGTATTTCGACCTTCCGGGGTGGACAGCCCGGGCGAGGGTCCTATAGGGCAAGCGGGTCCCACCGACCGAAAGAAAAACGATCCTAAAAGTCTAGCGGGTAATCGAGTCTTAACGAGCATTCGATGTAAATTACGGACAAAGGCGACGTCAAAAGTCAAGATCATATCCAGGGGCTCGACGAAAAGTCGGCATGATTTGGACCGATAAGCGTCCACAATTGATCTTGACTTGTCGTCGGTTAAGCCGTAATTAGGCAAGGAATAATCATTAATCCTTGATGACTCGGTGTCAATGCTTTGGGAGTCAATGTATAATTTGTGTGATCAGGCCCAGGAAGTCAAGGCGCCGGTCAATATCTTGGTCAAAGTCTGCGGCGGAAAACCGGCGAGAACTTCGGCGATTAGGGACCCGAAAGATATTGAGTCGGTATGCCGACAAAGGCTTGAAAGGAAAGGTCTATACACAGACAGGGCATGACACAGACCAGACTAAAAACCAACCGGGTCTCGGACAAAGTGTGTCACGGACAAGTGCATGGTCGACACGAGGCTCCATGGGATGTTTGGGTAGTCCTGTGCTCATTCGAGAGGCGTAATAAGACCAAACGGACCGCGACAAGGATTTCCCGGGTTAGGGACGTAGTGTGCGGTGTAAGGTCACGTGCGCGTAGTGTGCAAGGATCTATCTTCTTTTTTATGAGAAAAATAGAAATTTTTTTATGTGTCTTAAAAAGGCATGATGCATGATTTTTTTTTTGAATTTTTTTTTTGAAAATTTTTTTTTGAAAATTTTATGAAAACATAAGCACATAAGCACAAAAATTCCGACAGTTAGGGACATTATTCCGACAGTCAAAATTTTGACTTTTCCGAGGCGGCCAAAAACAAACACGAAAACTGTGCAAAAATCAACACACATAAAGCAAAGGATTTTCAAATGTTGAGACGGAAGCTTGACCCTCAAAAGCTTTTCTTTTTTTTTGAAAATAATGATGCCGGTACGTGGGATTGTTAGACCACAATTTATCCCCGACTCGTGTTAGGAGGCGATAACGGGAAGTTTAATGGTTTCCACCAATATACCAAATATCATTTTTTTTTAGAAAAAGGTTATGTCCCCAGCAGAGTCGCCACTGTGATGTACCCGATTTTTTTTTTTTTTGAAAATCAAACGGAGTCGCCACGCCATTTTTATTTTAAGGGCCAAAACTTTGAAAAAAGCCCGAGATCAGAGATTTGGGTTCGGAGGTCACGTTACGCGCCGGGAAGGACGTTAGTGTGCACCCGGAACGCCTCGTAAAAACGAGTCTTCCAAACATTCAAAATCCTTTGTTGTGTGTGTGTGTGTGTGTGTGTGTTTTGGCCAAAATAAGTTGAAACTGAGGTAAGTAAAAATTGGGAACTCTTTTTAAGGATTTAAACTGATCCCATGATTTTTTGGGTGATTTTTGGGTTGAGATTTGTAACTTAAAAGATTTTTGGAAGTTGAAAACCATTTCTGCCAAAATGAAAAAAGCAGTTGACCCTTGACTTTGAAATGGACTTTAGGGCTTGAAAACTCCAGAATCTGGGAAAAGTCCGGGAATGAAAAATGTTCAAAACACCTTAAAAAAGGTTTCTGTAAAAGAACTTTTCATTTTGGAGATGATTTGAGGGGTAAAAACCTTCTGGAAATCTCAGATCTGAAATCTGGATTTCCAGAGACTGATGAACTGACCTTTAAAAGAAAATTTGAAAAAAGGAGTTTTACTCACACAAAAAATAAAGTAAAAATATTTATGGAAAGATATGGATGTTGGCTACAAAAAGTATTTTGTAGTCAACACCAAATTCCAAGTTTATCTATGTCCAAAAAAATTAGACCATGGACTGAGGTCTGAGAAAATTGCTACTGGACAGCAACTTCCCATGAAAGAAAATATGATTTTAAAGGGGGGTTTTGCATCCATGCTTGTCCCCATTTCCCTAGGTTTTGTTTAGTGATCACTTGACATTTTAGTGGTGAATCAACTATACCAAACCATCCTTGGGGTACATTAGGACTAAGCACTTCATTTGCTTGGGAAGGGGATTTTTATCCTTTGAAAATGAGATTTGATGCTTGAAAATGGTTTTTGGGGTTTTGAAAATGAGTTTTCTTTGCAAGAAAGTAAGAACACATTAAAGAAAATGTTGATCCTTGTATAAGATCATCCATGGAGATGGACTTCCATGGTGATCTTCTTGGATCTTAAAACAAGAAGAAGAATGAACTACATTTTGTAGTTTGAAGATGCATGCATGGATGAGAGATTTAGGGTAAGAAGAGGGAGGTTATACCTATCTTCTTTGTATTTTGAGGCTTTGGCTTGAATATATGAGTGTTTGAGGCTTGAATGTGTTTAGGGTTTGAAAGTGTTTAGGGTTGATGATTTGAGTTGGTTAAAGAGAAAACAAGTAGATAACAATGAAGTCCTCTATGTTTTCTCTCTATTCCTCCTCCTAAAGGGTGATTTGAGCTTGAGTTAGTGTATGTATAAGAGTATGTATGAGAGTGATTTGAAGTGTTTGTGAGTGAGTGAGATTTGGGAAAGATTGAAGAGAAAATGGTGGCAATTCAAGTGAATTCCCACTGTTTTCTCCCTATATTTCGCCAGAGTTTCGTTCTTTGTGATCAAATTGTGTTGTGTAAGAGAGAGGAGGGTTCAATTTATAGGCCCCTGTGAGATGCAATCCCATCCACGCGGAGGGGTTCCGTAAACGTGCACTGTGCATTAAATGCCGCTCCAGGCTTTGAACGGGAAGAATATTATTCAAAATTCGGCCTGAGTTTTTGTTGTTCAACTTGCCTAATTCAGATTTTTCCAATTTCTTTTGCTTTTTTGATTCCTTTCCATGGTTTAACTTTAAATGGCAATGCCCACTTTACCCTTGGTTGGTTAGAAATGTTAGAAATGTTAGAAATGTTAGGAATGTTAAAACTTTCGTTAATTTTCTAACGAAAAGTGCTAACAACTCAAATTGGAGTACTTACAGGTTGCCAATTTTAATATATGAAATTCAACAATAATCAGTTGCTAAAATTTTGCAACCTTTCACCAACCAATATTTTGTGGCTAAATAATAATATGAATTTTCTCAAATTATTATATTTTTTTACTAAATTATATAATTAATACTTTATATTTCATATTAGATGCTAAATTTGGTGGCTAAAAAGTGACTACAAGATTGTATTAGACAAAAAAAATTTAGTTGATAATATGTAACTGAATCAGTGACCGAATATATATATATATATATATATATATATATATATATATATATATATATATATATATATATATAGAATGAGAGAGAGAGAGAGAGAAGCATTCATGATTCAAATAAAATATTATAAAATACTAAATAAATAGTTTAAGATGATTTCTCAACTCCTCTTAATTCAAATAAAACATAACACATAGTACTAAACATTATAAGATGGGATAATCCATAAAGTGGAATGGAAGGTTAAAGTACTAAGACCCGCGAGAGCGAGGATGATTCGTTTTGGAGTAAGATAACACTCGCGCCAGTTGGACTTGCATGCCAATTTGAGTTTGATGCATTATTTTCTGTGTTTCCATCATTTCCTCCATCCTAGTGTGCATCTCTTGCTCGCGACGCACTGCCTCATCTTCTCTACGGTGAGCCTCATCTTCTCTGCGGCGAGCCTCATCTTCTCTGCGGCGAGCCTCGTCCAAAAGTTGTTGTAACTCTTGATGCGATGTTGAGTCATGAGAGGGTATTATCCTAGTAGATTGAGAAGCTTGTCCATTATTTCCTTGACCAAAAAGAGCCATTTCTGACCCGAAGCCTAAAATGTGGCCCTTACGAATTCCACCAGTTGATTCAACCCACTTATCAGGATCAAAAGGGATGTCAATAATGTCAACTCTGTTATCCCCTACTTCTTCTCCTTCATCTTCTGATGTGCGTTCAGGCCGAACTTTAGTAATGTAATCATTCTGCACCAAAATGTCATACTAGATCAAAAAGATAAAAAATAAATAGTATGTATACCTAATTTAACAAAAATAAACACAATTGTTATTAAAACCTTTTGGCATGAGATATCTAAGTTATTCTGATGTGCGTTCAGGCCGAACTTTAGCAATATAATTACTTTGACATTTAATTGAACATTAGAAGACATTAATAGGATAACTGGAACCCTCCCTGCCATACCCATACTGTAATAGCAGCATAACTTTGTTTAGTGTTACTGCTATAACCTGATACATGCATTCAAATATGTGTAATGCCAATGCTACAATCTATTTTTGCTCGCTCTTCCTGTTATATTCAGGATCATTCTAGTTTATATGACACCTTCTTTGAATCAGTTAGCTGGGACAGCAAAATCAAGGTTCTCAGTGAAGGATTATGGTGATCATATGGCTTTAGTCCATGCCTATGAAGGATGGAAAGATGCTGAAAGAGAAGGATCTGCATACGAATATTTCTGGAGGAATTTCCTCTCATCTCAAACGCTTCAAGCTATCCACTCTCGGAAAACATTTCGTTTCATTTTGAAAGATGCCGGATTGTTAGATACAGAAGCAGGAACCAATAACAGATTAAGTCACAACCAGTCATTAGTTCGTTCAATATGGAGTTGTTCTGACACAAAAGGCAGCCTTTTAACAGTAGAGTTTTTGGTTCAGGAACCAGGGGATTTTAGCCAGTTCAAAACTGAGCATGAGTGAATGCGGAACATGTGATGTAGACAAAGATAAGGTTCTAGCAGCAATCGATACACTATAGGGAAAAAAATCCTTACTAGCTCAAGCCTAACAGCAAAAGAGAGAGGTTCATCAAAAGTTCCAGACAGGGGATTTCAACAAACACTGAAGGCCACATACTCGAGAATGCAGGAAGTTGAGTAGTTACGAAGTTAAGCTTTGGTTCGCAAACATGGATGTCCACAAACTCCACCCACAATTTACTTTCACCAATGTTTGACTCAAAATAACTTAGTGATACAAATTTTTTTGCAGTGGGCACTAATTTCAAACATATAGTGCTTTCGAGTAAATTTGAACAGTTGGCCTTTTATGAAAACCAATTAATTGGGCAGCTACCAAGTTATGTGGGCAATCTCTCAACTCAAGTTTCTTTTCAGATGAAAATGACTCGAGCAACAGTAAACCTCACAATAATTCTACATAATTGAAGGTAGTAGAAACTAATTAAGATAAGAAAGCATGGTTAGTTAGGTTGATGCTATACATGTTGCCTTACATCCCTTGCATTATATATATATAACAACACTGAAACACAAAGGAAAGCAAAGAGAAAGACACACAATTGACATTGTACATTACCAATTGAAAACCAACTTACCACAACTCTCTTCTTTCGAGGGTGGACAAAAATGATCTCCCCAGCTTCATTCTTCCGCACTTTCCCGTTCTCATCTTTTTTGGCTTTATACGTTACAAAAGCCTCAAGCAATTTAACATCATTACCTCCATTTTGTGACTCTACGTATGATTAAAGACAGAGTTTTAGCTTATATGTTCTTTTACAAAAATAGATAATAATAATAGTATATAAAAAAAATCCTAAAAACCATTTTGCACTAAAATGCAAATCCTCCACAATGAAAAAATCATAAAAAGCATAAACTTTACCAGAATATGCAACTTTTGTGAAAATGATACACTGCTCCCGGAGTGAGTAGAGGATCCCACTCCACCTGCTCCGGTCCTTCGATTTCGGCTTGCAATAGCAGATCTATCCTTTACCTTCGGATCTCGCCAGTGCGCCAACCATTTTTCCCAAAGAGCCTCACATATCCAATCTGCCTTTCGACCATTTTTCTTCCACACATACTTCATCTTCCCAATGATATTCTTGTATGCCTCTTTCCCATAGTTACTAAATGCGGAGAAAGCTTGCTCTCGTGAGTAGCCAAAGTGGGAGTACTTTACCTATTTAGTAACATATTGGAACATCATAAAAATTCCACTAAAACAAGTCAGACACCAAAAAACTGGTCTAATGTCACACATATATCAATAATGTTCAGAACCAACAATTATTTTACTCAAGAGTGTTCATGAAAACCTATAAATCAATAAACACCATCATGTACAAAATCAATAATAGAACTTGATTTCTATGAATTGATATCTTACCAAGAATGCATCAAACCATTGTTCCTTTGTGTTATAAGGCACTTTTTTCCATGAGACATAAAAATCTACTGGATCGACACACCGCCTCTGGACGATCTTCCCAAACTCTCGAGCGTGGCTGTTATATAAGTGCCTTATTTTCACAAGCAAAAAAAAAACCATCATTTAATGTACTCTAAATATAGAAGAGAAATAAATATTATTAAAATGTAAGAATAAAAAAAAATCAGAAAACACTTATATTTTCCATCTCGACCAATTTCACATATCTCCTTCTTGCTAACATGGTCTATCTTGGGCATTGGTTTAGAACCACATGTGTTGGAAGCTATCGGGATGTGGGCGTCGGGAATTGATGTATCTCGAGATGGAGACCCATGTTCAGCAGAAGATAAAGGAGAATAACTCCCTTCCTCATCCTGTGGAATCCTATATTGTGACATATCTTAAAGAAACAATACAATAAAAAAATCTTGTGAGACTTTTTAGACAAAAAAGCACAATTATACAAGCTATGTAGAACTCTTAGCACATTTATTGTAAATTTAAAATAAAAAAAAAATTACAGATAAAACTTAAAAGAAAAGAAAACATCATATGCACTAGTTTTATTTTTTAGTTCTAAAAATGCAAATTTATTAAGTTAATCAATGTATGATTGCCTCATCATCATCATCATCAGCAGAATTTGATTCACCCATTTCTAACTCAAATGCTTCTTCTTCGGATGCAGATTCTTCATCTTCATTTGAACTATGCCCTCGATCCAATTCTCTTTCAAGGTTAACTTCTATTTCCTCACCCGGCAACTCCATATGAAGAATGGGATTGTCAAGTTCTGTACCATCTTCTGCAGGACTTATATGAAGCATAACAGGCTCTTGGTAAAATTCATTTGGCAATGGTGAATCACAATCTTCAGGTATATCAGCTTTATAAGGTATGCACACTTTACTTCTGGCCCTCGTTTTAAATGCAGCCCAACAATGTTCGTGCCCCTTCTTTCTATGAGCGTATTCAGTGATGTAGCATTGATAAGCTTGGGATGCCAACACATATGTATCTTTACCTACATGGCGTAGCTTTTGATTAATATCTACAGCATCGCACATTGGGTTCAATTTGATACCTTTGTCGATAGTTGAATTAAACCAATCACAATTAAAGAGAGCTATTTTATGCCCACCAAGGTAAGATAGTTCAATGACCTCGATTAATTTTCCATAATAATCTACTGTTGCGCCTTTGACAACCACGTCGCTATTCATTGTTGATTTATTACTGCCATACTCCTCTGTGTGGAAGGCAAACCCGTTTATATAATATCCATTGTACCGCACGACATCTCTATTGGGTCCCAAGGATAAAGCAGTTATGCCAGGGTACTTTTCTTCATCTTCTGGATGATCTTTAATCTATCAATTATGCAAAGAAAATAAATAAAAAAGAAAAAGTTATCATTTTAATTACAGTTTAAATCTTAATATGTATTATATAGATTAATTAAAAATATGACTCACATGCTTTTTAAACCAGTTGTAAAAGTCATTATCTTTCTTGACCTCTATTAATGGATCAGTAATATTAGGATCCTCACGTCGCACAAATTCTTCAAACAATCTATAAGAAATAACGTCTCAATATGTGTTGGCTATATACAAAAGATTTTAAAACTAAAATGTTATACGAATAATAAATAACTTACTTGACATATTCGTTTCTCACTTCGTCGCAGTTAAGAAGGACATAGGTTCGAGCAACATGCATTTGTGACTCTGTCATAACCTGAAATCTAATTTTTTGTTTACTTTTGATGGGTTGACCAATAGGACGACCTGGGTATGAAAACACAGAAATTTCATGGTTCTTCTCACGTTCTCCACCATCATAGTTTCTGCATGTACTTGTCAACTTGGTGGAAACTTCGGAGTCCATATAACACGTACAAAAAATTGATGCTTCATGCATCAAGTATCCACGACAAATTGACCCCTCTACTTTTGCCTTGTTCTTGACTTTTCTCTTTAGAGTATTCAAAAACCTCTCAAATGGATACATATACCTATATTGTACAGGACCACCAGCCCTAGCCTCATATGCCAAGTGAATTGGCAAATGTTCCATCGAGTCAAAAAATGCCGGAGGAAATATCTTCTCAAGCTTGCAAAGTGTAATTGCGATATTTTTCTCAAGAAGTAATAAATCCTCAACACGCAAAATGCTAGAGCATATAACTTTGAAGAATTCGCTCAATTCTGCCAAAGAAGCTAATACTACATCAGGTAATAAGTCCCGAAAGGCAATAGGAAGAAGCCTCTCCAAGAACACATGACAATCATGACTTTTCATCCCATGCATCTTACAAGTTTCTAGATTAACACACCTTGCCAAGTTTGAAGCATACCCATTTGGCAACCTCAATGTCTTCACCCATTTTAGAACTTTGATTTTATCTTCACGTGTAAGTGTGTATCGTGCCTTAGACATAACTAACTTTCCCCTTCTATCTTTCATCAGCCGCGATCCCCGACGGTTACAATGCTCTTCCATGTCTATACGAGCCCTTGAATTATCCTTACTTTTTGGCATATCCATAACTGTGTTAAATATGTTATCAAATATATTCTTTTCAATATGCATGACATCAAGGTTATGGCACACTAGATTTGTCTTCCAATATGGTAACTCCCAAAATATGCTACGCTTCTTCCAATTATGGTCTTTCCCAAAACCAGGATGATTAAACTTTTCATTTGTTCTACCCCACCTATCATGCCCTAAGTTTGAAAGTTTTGTTAATATCTCATCCCCAGACAAACGAGGAGGGGGCTCATCGCGCTCAACTCTGCCTTTTCGAAAGTGTTGAGATGAATCTCTAAATGGATGATTCTCAGGTAAGAATTGTCGATGACAATCAAAGAAGCATACCTTCTTCCCTTCGGTAAGCCTAAATGATTTAGTGTGCTCCATATAATATGGACAAGATAATTCAGAATGTGTGCTCCATCCAGACAGGTATCCATATGCAGGAAAATCACTAATTGTCCACATCAAAGCTTCCCTCATAGAGAAGTTCTCTTTTCTTGATGTATCCCACGTCTCAACTCCATTATTCCATAACACTTGCAGCTCCTCAATCAACGGTTGAAGATAGATGTCTATGTTCTTTCCTAGCCCCTTCGGCCCAGACACAATCAAGGTAAGAAACATATATGGTTCTGTTGCATAGCCAAGGTGGGAGATTTAATGGAGTAACAATGACTGGCCAACATGAATAAGCCTTAGCTGAACCCCCAAAAGGATTAAATCCATCTGAAGACAAACAAAGCCTTACATTTCAAGGATCCGTTGTATAGTCCGGATATGTCTCATCAAAATGCTTCCACGCCTCACCATCTGATGGATGCGAGAGAACTCCATCCTCGCGGGGAAATGTTTTGTGCCATGTCATGCTAGTGGTTGTACCTTTAAATGCATACAATCGTTGCAACCTAGGGATCAATGGAAGGTAACGTAGCTGCTTGTGTGGAATAGGCTTACTCTTATTGATACATCCCACTTTTCTTGGTTTGTACCTATCATGCTCACAAACACGACATTTAGTATCGGCTTTTGTGTTGTTAATATATAGTTGGCAATCATTGGGACATGCATCTATCAACCGGTAACCCAACCCTAATCTCTTAACGATTTTACATGTGTCATTCCAGCTTGTAGTCATCTTATTATTTTTGGGCAAGATCCTTTGGATTGCATCCATAATCTAATTATAGCTCTTCTGGCTCATGTTATTCTCAGTCTTGATGTTCAAGAACTCAGTAGTGGTTTCTAGAACAGACTGCTTGGAGCCCTCAAATAAGGGTTGTTATGCAGTATTTAGAATATTTAACCATTATTGGACATTATTATTTGGGTTTTGGGTAGCCGATTGAACTGGATCCCAAGAAAAATCTAGTCCTATCGCATCTTTAACCATATCTTGCATATTAACATCCATAGATTGGTTTTCTATATTAGTAATGGAAGGAGCAGAATCTACTGAAACTGTTGTAACGACATCAGCAGGTTCAATATCAATCTCACATTGACGCTCTCCACGCCTTTTCTCTCCATGTGATACCCACACTTCATAGTCAGAAGTAAACCCATACCTTAAGAGGTGCTTTACTAGTTCATCAGGCCGTACAAACTTCCTGTTGTCACACCCAAGGCGAGGTCTACGTGACGAACTGGTAGAGCTTGTAGCACAAGGACACTGTATAAGACCATCTCTCATCAAGTCTGGCCTTGATGTTGCATAATCCAAAAAATGTTTCACCCCTCTTTGAAATGCCTCGTTAATAGTTCCATTCTCGTTGAACTGCTCATACATCCATCTCCGATTTTCATTAGACATTGTACCCGTTCAAAAATTCCTTAACTGATTTGATTCTGATTTCAAACAACTCGGGGCACACGCATATTAAGAAAAATAGAAAAAAACAAAGTAAAAGAAAAAAAAAAAGAAAAAAATACCATGTTAAAGAATTATCATGCCAAACATATGCTACATATATTCCCATCCAATTAGCAATATTCCTAAGTTACGATTTATTTCAAGTCAAATCATCATAATCATGAACCATCAGATCTGGAATACTAACGAAATATTTACGCATTTGAAAGAAAAGATGGAATTTGGTAAGGATCAAATACTCCAGGTTCAGAAGGATTTGTGATACAGATGATATACAAGGAAATATTTACGCATTTGAAAGAAAAGATGGAATTTGGCAAGGATCAAATACTCCAGGTTCAGAAGGATTTGTGATACAGATGATATACAATTTGGATATGGATAGATTAAAACCAACAGCTCATTGCACAGGAGAAAGAAAGATTAAACGTGTGTAGATTCCAAAGAAGTTGTATTACTCTCAACTTCAGCATCAAACTCGAAATAAGTGGCTTCAAGCTGGTGATGAGAACACTATATTTTGTCATGATCAGATTAAGCATAGAAGAAAGAGCAACAATAGTTTGCTATTGCTGAATGATGATGATCAAAGACTAACCGGAAGAGATGTAATAGTTAACCACATTGTTCATTTCAATACAGACCATCTGGGTACTTCTAATACTACAAGTGCTATGAATTTAGAGGTATTAAGGGAAGTCCATTTGTTGAATGAATGCAGGTCTTATAGCTTAAGTATCCCCTGAGGAGAATAAGCAAGGATTTTTCTCAATAGCAGACTCTAAATCTCCTGGGCAGATGGTTATTGCAGTGTTCTTCAAGAGATGTTAAGAGGATCACAGAGTCGGATGTGGTAAAAGTGCAGGAGTTTTATAAAACAGGAAAGGTACTTACTCAGATTAATACCCGCTGTGACCTTAATTCCTAAGGTAGAGCATCCGGTTAAAGTAGAAGATTTCAGACCAATAGCCTGTTGCAATGTGATATATAAGGTGATTGCGAAATTTATAAAAGGTCGTAGACTCAAAGAAGTGCTTCCCTTAATTATAGATATAGCACAAGGAGCATTTGTCCAGAAGAGGTTGATGACTCATAATATCCTACTTAGTTTGGGGCTGCTTAAAGGATATTATAGGTCAAACATCTAGCCAGACATTCACAAAGCATGTGACTCTATAAACTGGGATTTCTTGGAAGGAATTTTAATTGGCTTGGGCTTTCATGAGAAAATGGTGAGCTATATGTCTGTTTATGTGCAAATTAGCCGGATACGATTTATTTCAAGTCAAATCATCATAATCATGAACCATCAGATCTGGAATACTAACCTCACTTTGTAAATCAATTATGAACTTCAAAATTAATTCATCCCCAAAATCACAAAACAGGATTAATAACCAAAACTCGTATGTTTCTCCAGATCTGATTATGTAGCATGCATTAAACTTCAAAGGTATCCAAACCGAGTCTATTACATTCAAATCAATCATATTCCACTCTAGATGTACACATATTTACATCACAAAAACTCAAATCCACTTCATTTTAAGCATAACAAATCAGTAAAAAAAGGTAAATCAAAAATTGATCCGTTTCATTCACTTAAAACAAACTCAGCAATTCAACACTTTATAAAATCAAATCAAATAAATAAACACTACGTGCATAGAATCAAATCAACGACATACAAAACGGAGAAATCAAACAACTCAACTGGGTGCAAAAACACACACAGAGACGGAGAGAACCAACACAATCATATAAATTAGGGCTTTCAACAAAATTAAGTAAAATAATAAGAAAAATACCTGCAACTAATGTTAACAATTGAGGAGGAAGATTACCCCAACATGAACAACGTGAACAGACTGAATTTTCTTGAAGAGAAGATCTATCTTGAGAGAGAAAAGGTCGCAGATGTGCGTGGAATGGAGGATCTCTTCTGAAAAATGAGGGAATTTTTGGGCCTTTTAGCGCCCTTTTAAATTTTGCCTCTTTTCTTTTCCTTTTCCTTGAAAGAGAAGATCTATCTATCTTGGAGAGAAAAGGTCGCAGCGCGGAATGGAGGAACTCTTTCTGAAAATTGAGGGAAATTTTGGGCCTTTTGGCGCCCTTTTAAATTTTGCCTCTTTTCCTTTTCCTTTCTTTTTCTTTTTCCTTTTCCTTTCATAATTATAATTATTTCCTTAAAAAATAGGCACAATATTTAATAAAAAGTAGGAGAGAAAATTAGTAGAATGAGTTGTTATGAGTAGGAAAAATAAAGTAGGAATATATATATATATATATATATATATATATATATATATATTAGAGACATAGACATGTTTCATATGTTTGATCATAATTATTATAAATAATCATTATAACAATAATTTACTCTGTATATAACTATGTTTTTGTTAGGGATGACCAAAACGGAACTGGAATCGGTCCAAAACCGTTGAACCGCCACGAACTGGAATCGGTTGGAGCCGGAACCGCCTCGAAGCGGAACCGTTTGAAACTGTAACTAGCGGTTTAGCGGTCCTAGTAGTGGTAGTAGTAGTGGTAGTAGCGGTAGTAGTGGTAATAGTGGTGGTAGTGGTAGTAGTAGGGGTAGTAGCAGTGGTGGTGGTGGTGGTAGTGGTGGTAGTAGTGGTAGTGGTAGTAGTGGTGGTGGTAGTAGTGGTCGTAGTAGTAGTGGTGGTGGTGGTAGTGGTGGTGGTGGTGGCAGTGGTGGTAGTAGTAGTAGTAGTAGTGGTAGTAGCGATAGTAGCGGTAGTAGTGGTAGTAGCGATAGTGGTGGTAGTAGTGGTGGTGGTAGTGTTAGTGGTACTAGTAGTAGTAGTGGTAGTAGTGGTAGTGGTTCTGGTAGTAGTAGTAGTAGTGGTGGTGGTGGTGATAGTGGTGGTAGTAGTGGTAGTATTAGTGGTAGTGATGGTAGTAGTGGTGGTAGTAGTAGTGGTAGTAGTAGTAGTGGTGATAGTAGTAGTGGTGGTGGTAGTAGTGGTGTTAGTGGTAGTGGTAGTAGTGGTAGGGTTAGTAGTGGTGGTAGTGGTAGTGGTAGTGGTGGTGGTGGTGGTGGTAGTAATTGTGGTAGTAGTAGTGGTGGTGGTAGTAGTAGTAGTGGTAGTGGAAGTAGTGGTGGTAGCGGTCGTAGTAGTAGTATTTGTAGTGGTGGTAGTAGTAGAGTGGTAGTGGTAGTGGTGGTGATGGTTGTGGTAGTAGTGGTAGTGGTAGTAGTGGTAGTAGTGATAGTAGTGGTGGTAGTGGTAGTGGTGATGGTGGTAGTGGTAGCGGTGGTAGTAATGGTAGTGGTAGTAATGATAGTAGTAGTGGTACGTAGCGGTAGTAGTAGTAGTGGTAGTAGTAGTGGTGGTAGTGGTGGTGGTACGCGGTGCGGTAGTCAGTAGTGGTGGGAGCTGCAGCTGCAAAGTGGTAGTGGTATTGGTAGTAGTGGTGGTGGTGGTGGTGGTGATAGTGGTGGTAGTAGTGGTAGTGGTAGTAGTAGTGGTAGTAGCAGTACTGGTGGTAGTAGTGGTGATAGTAGTAGTAGTAGTGGTAGTAGTGGTAGTGGTAGTAGTGGTATTGGTAGTAGTGGTGGTAGTGGTAGTAGTGATAGTGGTAGTAATGGTGGTAGTGGTAGTGGTGGTGGTGGTGGTAGTAGTGGTGGTAGTAGTGGTGGTAGTAGTAGTAGTAATAGTAGTACTAGTGGTAGTAGTAGTAGTGATGGTAGTGGTAGTAGTGGTAGTTGTGAGTACCCCGACCCGAACTCATGTTTTGGGTCCATTTTAATTGATTTTTGGGCTTACATAATTGCTAAAGAAGCAAAATAAGTCCAATTATCCCACAGGCCATCCAACCCATTGGGCCTGCTAGCCATTCGGCCCAAGTATGTCAAAATGATGTACGCTGTCGTCCGACATGGGACGACACTAAGGCGGTTTAACTGCCTTTGTCGGACGACATAAGTCTTCCCATCAGCCTGCCTATAAATACAAGGCATGGCTGATCATTTTGAGGGGACTTGGAGAGAGGATAGGGAGGATATCATTATAATAGGGGAAACTCTGCACAAATAGAGTCTCCCTATCTCTCACACACACACACTCACCTCCCTCCTCACACACACACATACCAAGGCCAAGATCCAAAGAAACCCTCCTTGTTGGTGTGTTGAAGGGGTAGACACCATACTATTGGTGATCTTACCTTGTGGACTACAATAGGTAGCCACTAAACCCTTTTCTCCCTTTAAATAACTCTTCTATACATTCATATCACCTTGCATGCTTTCTTGCTTTAATATTATGTGAAAAGTTGGGATTTTTGCATGATAAAGGTGGTGGAGAAGTGGATCTTCAATATCCACTTCTCCCCACCTCAGATCTGGACATTTGGTGGCATTAACATCAATAAAGTTTGGATCTTTGCTTATTTACATTGAGTTAGGAGGTGATGGCTACTTCAAAGTGGCCATAAACATGTGATTTATCACATTTGGCCACTAAAGCCATGTGATCCTCCCATAATACTCACATAATACTGTTATATTACTGCTTAAAGTTAATAAAAATGCTTGGTTTGCCTTGAGAACAAAGGGAGAATCAAACAGATCAAGGGCACCGGAAATAGGCCACTCTTGTCGGACGACACAGGACTCTCTGGAGATCCTGTGTCATACGACATAGAGCTCCCAGAAGGCTATAAAGCCATTCTTGGACTTCAGATCTGTCAGATTAAAGCCCTTTCATAACTCAAGGTTTACCTAAGTATTTTTTGGCTCATAAAGCCACTATTTGGGGTGCCTAAGGTCTGTTTGGGTGCAATCTATTTGATGGAGGCGGTTTGCCATATGACATAGATGACTTCGGATGTTCTATGTCATATGACATCCGTATCATTAAAAGTCAATCATGACTTTGCTTACTCCTATCAACTCCCAAACTGAGCTTAGACCTCCAAACAGTGTCTTCAATGGGTGAAATAAATGTCATTTCAGTTCCAGAATAACTTGGTCATTGTAAAAGACAATCTGACCATGAAGCATCATGTCGTCCGACATCCCCTTCCTGGGAAGTCCTGTGTCGGACGACATCGTAGCTCCTGAGCGCATTGTCTTAACCTTCTGCCTTGTTATGAAAATCATAATATGTAAAGGGTGTGGCCCCCTGTCATGGCTCACAAGTTGTATCCAGTCTTTACGTCATCAATGAAATGCCAAATTTGTATGCCTAGCTTGTCGACACATATTGCACACACACTTTGAATGTTTATAATTGTCCAATGTTGATTGAAAGTCTCGAAAGAGGCGTGTTGGGTGAACTCTCTAGTTCTTCCCAAACACGTAACCAGACTCCCGAACCCAAAATTCTCTTAAATAGGTTTTTCAATGTTTTCCTTTAAAAACGGCGTGGCGACTCCCAAAGATAAATTCATATTATCTTCTTTTTTACATTATCTTTTTCGGTGAGCGTTCATTCAGTGGCGACTCCGCTGGGGACTTACATTGAAAAACTTTTTGTTTTAAAAAAAAAAATGAAGACGATACTTGGTATATAGGTGGAAACCACTAACCTTCCTGTATCGCTCCCTAACCCGGGGCTTGGGATAAATGGTGGTCTAACAATCCCACGTACCGGTATCATTCTTCTATTTTCTAAAAAAGAGAAAAGTTTTTCTTAAAAGAGTCTAACTTTCTTTAAACCAACTCGGACAATTTCTACATTCTCCTTGTGTGTGAATTTGTGTCATTTTGTGTGCTCATGTGAGCCTTGCCACGCTCTATGTGCTTTGGTATGTGGCACTTCTGGGAGCCGGGGCTTCCCCTTTGCTATTTGCTCTTCCCGCTGATCAGAACAAGGCAGGATGACGCTGGACTACAGCTACTGGTAAAATCTGACATTTGGGGCGTCCCCTTTTGTCATGCTTTGACTCATTCTCTTGTTTTTTCCTTTGCATATTGCATAAAGAAAAAAAAACAAAAAAAACAAAAAAAAAATCTTTTACAAAAAAGCAAAAAAATATTTTCCTAGAAAAATACCTTCACACTACTCGCACGCTACCCGCACATAGAGTTAGAACCCGGGAGTGTACGGACGGCATCGCGAAAAGTGACGTGTTTCACTAACGCTTGAGCGCCTAAAGTCCTCCTAGCCTGTGAGTCAGCCAACACTTGTCCGTGACACACTTTCTACCGTGACCGGTTGGTTTTTGGCCAATACTTTTCAAAACATTTTCTAAACTCGGTTTTCAAAATTTTCTCACAAAGTCCGAGTCATGCTTCGTCTCAAAAAAATCTTGGCATACTCTCCCTCCTTATGTCAAAATTACGACATAACTCGACGTTAGTACATGTCAAAATCTTGACATATCTCGACGGAGGTACATATCGATTTCTCGACTTGGCTTCGTGAGAAGTCATGACGCGTTCTCGACATGTGTCAACGCGAGACCATGTCGAATTCTTGACGCATACTAACGATAATTATGCCGAAATTTCGCCGCTAAGCGACGAGAGGACATGCCAGATTTCCAACTCGAAAAGAGGAGAGGTCATGCCCAATTCTTCTAGGGTTTTACCTGCAAATTGCGGCCTTGGCCTTCTCTCCTCCCGAGTTTAGACATTGACTTGGACTTGGTTTTGAAAACTCTGAGTTTGACTTGTTTTGGCTCGTATGCCCATAGGTTCGTTCTCCCTTTCGATTGGTGGGTTCCACGTGCCCTATAGGACCTCTGCCGGGATTGTCCGTCCCGGAGGTGCAATACAGGTGGAATACAGGGGGTCTATAGACGTAGTGATGGAACCCACTGATCCAGGAATAGCGTAGAATGCGAAAAAGAAGGTGTCCCCCTTTTCCAACCATTCCTAGGATTAATAAAAAATCATTTTTTTAAAAAAAATATATAAAAATATATAAAAAAAAAGAGAGCATATGCATGAGTCCGTCCTAAGCCTATCCTCTCCCCCACCTAAAACCGTTCTCTCCCCCTTTCAGCGAGCAAGTATTGGGTCAGAGTTCCGGGCGGTCGGTTAATCAGTTTCTCT
This sequence comes from Adenophora triphylla var. japonica, assembly GCA_022495995.1. NCBI lineage: Eukaryota > Viridiplantae > Streptophyta > Magnoliopsida > Asterales > Campanulaceae > Adenophora > Adenophora triphylla. The sequence continues at coordinate 187,461 of JAFEMH010003436.1, forward strand.
CCAGTCAGGGGTTCGTTTCCAGCAGTCTCAGAGATGGCAGATTCGCAAGTTTCAGCGGGTTTGGGTCCGAATGCGGGTGTTGATCCAGCTCAGAGTCAGAATGTCGATCAAGGCATAGGGCCAGATCAAGGTCAGAATGCAGAGCCGAACGTAGCTTTGAATGCCTCCCCCAGTAGTGGTTATGGCGGGGGTCCTCACATGACACCCCCGGGGAGTCCGTTTGTTAACCCTCACCCAAGTTTCAACTTCTCTCAGGAAGCTTCTCTCCGTGCTGCTCTCGAAGCCTCTCGTGCCCGTGAGGAAGCCGGTTGGGCTCGCTATGTCAAAGTAATGCGCATGCAAGGCATCGCCGTAATCCGTCATCCCGATGGGTCATATGAAGAAATCAGGGAAGAGCCCGATGTTACTATAACCGGCACTGGTTTTGTTCCCCCATCCTCACCTAGGCAAGGCCTTCACAATGTGCCCCCACCAGTCTCCTATGGTGTGCCAAGCTCTCTCCCGATGCCAACTCATGGGGGTATGCCAAGACCTTCCCCCATCCCAGTATCTACTTATGGTGGGCAATAAGGGCTGAGGGGCGAATCAAGCTCCTTCCCAAAGGTCGGGCCAGACCAATTTATGTTTTTATCCCCAGACCGCTGGGCAGTGGTCGCAGCCTCATGGGTGTCAACCAGGAACGGTCCAGTTATATTCAGAATCAGTTTGGGGCTCAGGGTCAAAATTCGTATAACAGCACGGGTCAGCCTCCCAACCCAACCTTTGGTGGTCAGTTTGCAGCTCCTCACAATCAGTCCAATTAGCAGCAGAGCGGATATCGTATGTCAGGAAACCAGATTTGCCAGGATCAGATCCCACAATATCCACAACCCCAATTCCAAAACAACATCCCTCAGCCTGCGGTTTGTTCTCCTCTTACCCAGCATCTTTACGGTCCCACACCGTATTCATCTCCGTGCACCAGTATCAGGACCCTTGCCCATGGTCAAGTCGGCAGCCAATCAGTACAGTTTGGGCCCCGGAACCCCGATGTCCAATTCAATGGTTACGACATGTACGGGAACAAAATCCCCAGCCCAGTTGGCTTAGTGGATAGCAGTGTTAGCATACCCAGCACTCTTGGTCTTCCTCCGGCTACCTTGCCAATCTGGTCCACACTAGAGTTTCCAGTGCCATCCTCAACAATAGCTCCGACTATGGGACGACCCCCATCCTACGAGGTTTCAAGTTTGAAAGAAGAACTTAAGTATGTAAAAGAATAATTGCACAAAATGACTTTTGGATCCAACATGGTCAGCTCCGTAGAGCTCAAAGACTCCAAGGCTCTCCCGAAGAACTTCAAGATGCCCCTCATAACCAAGTTTGAAGGCTCCACATGCCCTAAAACTCACATGAACAGCTACATCATGTCAATGGGTGCCAAAGGGGCCACCGAAGAGATGCTGGCCCTTTACTTTAACTTATCCCTCGATGACTCTCCTTTGAGGTGGTTCCTCGGCCTTAAACCGGAAGCAAGGGCTACGTGGTCCCAGATCAGTGAAGCTTTTTTTGGACAAATACAAAGGAAGTGTCGAGTGGTACACCACTCGTAGCGACTTGATCGGCACCATCCAGAGGCACGATGAGTCCGTAACAGATTTTTATAAGAGATGGAACAAGAAGCTTAATGAGTTGGTTCACCCAATTCCCCTCTCTGACGAAAATTCCATCTTCCTTTCATGCGTCAAACCGTCTGTCAGAGAAGCCATTGGCCGGGGATACTACCCGAATCTATGAGAAATGGTAAGTGCAGGGGCCGAAAGCGAGAATGTTACCTACTCCATTGTCCCAACTCCTGTTCCTGGTAACACTCCAGCTCCCCGCTATCAAGTTCCAAGCTCTACCCCTGTTGCTTCAAAAGGCAAAGAAACTGCGGTCTCTAACACCGTCAACTATATCCATGGGGAGAACAATCAGCCACCCGGCCGTGGTGGAGGACGACCTCAGAAGTCGAAGTATGATGATTTGGGGATGCCGCTCGAAGAGGTATTTGATGGTTTGATGAGGACAGGAATGATCAAGCCTTTGGAGAACTATCCTACTCCCAACACCCCGGGACTGGATCGTAGCTTAAAATGCCGTTACCACCAGAATTCGGGCCACACTACCAACAGCTGCTTCACACTGAGAAGGATTGTTCAGAGTCTGATCGACCAGCGCAAGATTGAAAAGCCGAACATCATCACCAATCCTCTTCCCAACAACGACAACAACAACAGGGTCAACATGATCGAATTTGTCAATGTCATAGAGTTTGGTGAGGCTAGACCCAACAAGGGTGTGAGGGAATTTAAGGCTATTGTGCCCGCAAACAATGATGTAATCAATGTTGATGATAAATCAAATGCTCATTTCTGCTATATGTTGTCTTGGGATGATATTCGAACTGCAGCAAAATTAACAAATGATGTCCTGCACAATGACATTTCCCCCAATTCTCAACCTACTCCCCTCACTTGGGAAGAGATTAAGCGCGCCGCAAGTTCAAGCTCGGCCATCACCGTTAATCAATTACGACAAGCAGCCTGGCCGTATGCTACACAAGGGCCTCCGATGAGTTGGTCAGAATTAAAAGCAACTGACGCAGATCACGACAAGGACCGGGAAGCTGAGGTAAATTTGCTCACCAGGTCAGGAAAAATGTTGGGAACCGATGTTGCCGGATCATCAGGAAAAGACAAAGAAGCAGTTGTTTCGGGAGATGGGGCTGGTAAAAACTCGTACGCCAAAGGGGTAGCTGAAGAGGATCCAACGGAGAACGACCCAATCCTCGCACAGTTGAAGCGAACCCAGGCCAACATTTCTATCTGGTCCCTCTTGACTTCTTCTTATCCTCACAAGTTGAAGTTGGAGGAAGCCTTATCTAAGACAATGGTGTCCGTAAATTCCACCCCTGACGAGGCATGCCAATTGATAGGTACCACCCAGTACGGAAATATCATCACCTTTACGGAATTGGATTTGCCAAAGTATGGAGCCAATCACAATGAATCCCTGCACATCACTGTTCAGTTAGACGGACGCCGGCTTCCCCACGTAATGGTGGACAACGGCTCGGCTATGAACGTATTGCCTGCCAGAATGATGAGTTTGTTAAATATCAAGGCCACTGATTTGAAGCCATCCGACTAAACCATAAAGGCGTATGACTCCACGTCTAGGAAGGTCTTGGGTGTGATACCATTGACCATATGGTTCGGCAAGAAACCTCTGGTAGTTGAGTTTCAGGTGATAGACATTCCGGTCAGTTTCTCCGCCCTGCTAGGAAGGCCGTGGCTGCACCAAATCAATGGGGTCGCTTCAACCCTACATCAATGCGTCAAATTCGTCCAAGATGGCGAGCTGACCATCATCTACGGAGATAGTGTTACCATCGAGGGCACCGATGATGAGGGAAGGCCAGTAATGGAAATCAAGCACGATGAAGCCAACTTAATGTTGAGCGGTTTCAGGGTCGAGAGCCCAAAAGCCCAGATCTGCGCGATTGACCTGACAACTTCCTTTGATAAAATTCCTCCAGTTATGGTGATGATGAGGCGTATGAACTACATCCCGGGGCTTGGTCTGGGTAGACGTCAGCAGGGTACCCACAAGTTTGAGGAATTAAAGCTGAAAAAGAACAGGGAAGGCCTGGGATACGTTGGGAAGACCCCCAAGGACAGAGAGGCTGACAGGATTGAAGCCGCAGAAAAAAGAAAGGCTAGTGCTGCTGGAAAGCTGTATGTCAAACATAATCACTGTCCTTACCATCCCTCCCTAGAAAAGTACTTCGTCAAAGAAAAGGGTGATGATCTTATGTGCCCCACGGGCCAGGTCGAGAAGATGAAAGGTCTTACTTCGAGAAGCAACCCTATCCAAGAGTTTATCATTAACAAGCCTAACATTCCAGGGGCCGTGACTACCTTCGAAAGCCAGTATCACTTCTGGGAAAATCCCGATTTCACTGACCAGTTCAGGAAGTTATCTGTGGTCGAGCCTATGATTGGGGAAATCGACAAAACCACCGAGCTCGATATGGGCACAGATGTCGCAGCTTTGTTCGAGGAAGCAGATTTATCAGAAACAGCTGGGGCTGATCCACTGATGGAAGCACCGTTGATTGATTTGTGTGAAAAGACACCGCCAATGGCCGGGGCTGTTGCTAAAGATCCTTTCAGCATGGTTGACCTTCTGACCGGGGATGATTATGTACCTGTGACTGATCTTTCGACTGGGAAAGATTACGTATCAGTGATCAAGTTTGGTGGGGACAAAGAGATTGATCCACGCACCTTCCTCGTCACTTCAGAGATGCCGCTCCGGAATTGGGGTTCCTTCAAGGGACCAATCGCCAGCCGGGAAATTATGATGGAAAAGCTCGGGCTGACCCCTCGTCCTGGTGTGTCTGAGTCTAAGCCTGTCCCTGTAATCCTGAGTCAGTCCTCAGAGTCTTTTGTTATTGAGTTCGAGTCTCTAGATAGGTCTGATACCCTCACGGCTGATGATAATCACCGTGTCTTTAACTCTGTCTTCCCTTTTGCATTGAATGAAATGGTTGACCTTTCTGCGTATCCCTTAATTGCCACCTTAACAAATGATAAGTTAACTAAGACAAATCTTAATGACTTAAAAGTGGTTAATAATGATTCATTTGAAGAGGAAACAGACCTTTTATATGAAAACTTTTTAAAAGATAATATAAAGCAGGTTTTTGACCGAGACGACAATCGGGCCCAAGATGCCAATGAGGTATTAAATACAGTGAATTTGGAAACTACTGAGGAACCTAAAGAGACACAGATTGGCAGTTTCTTCACCGGGGAAGAACGGGAAGCCCTCATTGCTTTGCTCAAGGAGTACGTGGACGTATTTGCCTGGTCCTACAAGGACATGCCCGGGTTAGACACTTCAACTGTCGAGCACCGAATACCCCTGGACCCAGAAGCCAGGCCAGTCAAGCAGAAGCTCCGCCGGATCAAGCCAGAGTGGTCTCTCCAGGTCAAAGAAGAAATAGAGAAGCTGCTCAGAGTGGGTTTCATTAGGGTGATCGAATACCCCAAGTGGTTGGCCAACATAGTAACGGTTACCAAGTCGAATGGCAAAGTCAGGGTTTGTGTGGACTTCAGAGACCTAAACAAAGCTAGCCCGAAGGATGACTTTCCTTTGCCCAATATCGATCTGTTGGTGGACACTACAGCCAGTTACGAAGTCAAATCATTCGTGGATGGCTTTGCGGGTTACAATCAGATTAAAGTCGCCGAAGAAGATCAGAAAAGATCGCCTTCACTGCCCGGGGAACCTTCTGTTACACGGTTATGCCCTTTGGCCTGAAGAATGCCGGCGCCACTTACCAACGAGCAGTCACTACACTCTTTCATGACATGATCCACAAGGAGATCAAGGTCTATGTTGATGACATGATTATTCACTCTAAGGGATCAGATGGTCAACACTTGATCGACCTGAGGAAGTTCTTCAACCGGCTGCGGGAGCATGAGATGAGGTTGAATCCAGCAAAGTGCACTTTTGGCGTAGTCCGAGGAAAGGTTTTGGGATACATGGTCACAGAGCGAGGAATCGAAGCCGATCCAAGAAAGATCAAAGCCATCATGGAGATGAAGCCCCCGACGACAGTCACGGAGGTGAAGGCTTTCATGGGCCGTATCCAATATATCAGCCGGTTCATCCACCAACTAACCTCTATTTGTGAGCCGATCTTTAAGATGCTCCAGAAAAATCAGGAGGTTGAATGGAACGAACAGTGTCAGAGCGCCTTCGAGACAATCAAGGCCTACTTGGTCCATCCCCCAATCCTGTGTCCTCCACATAAGGACAAGCCCTTGTTGCTATATTTGACAGTTACAGATACGGCTGTCAGAGCCATGCTCGCACAAGAAAAGCCAGATTCAAAAATAGAAAATGCCTTATACTTCGTTAGCCGGAAGCTTCAGGGCAGCGAATTGAACTATTCAGCTTTAGAGAAAACCTGTGCAGCTTTGGTATGGGTGGTCAGCAAATTGAGACACTACCTCTTGGCACATACAGTGCACCTGGTGTCAAAGACGGATCCCATCAAGTGCCTATTCGGTAAGTATTCTCTGTCATCAAGGCTTGCGAAATGGTCATTCTTCCTAGCCGAATTTGATATCAAGTTCGTGACCCGCAAGGCAATCAAAGGCCAAGCTCTGTCAGATCATTTGGCAGATTTCCCAAGCTCAGAAGCACCCGAGTTCGAACCCCAGTTTCCAGACGATGGAATTTTCATGATAGAGGGTACAGACCGTTGGCAGTTGTTCTTTGATGGAGCTGCCAACAAAAGGGGCAATGGTATCGGCATGGTGTTGGTTGATCCAAAGGATGTGCACACCCCCATCGCTATCAAGTTGAATTTCCCAGCTACTAACAACGCTGCGGAATACGAAGCTTGTATAGCTGGCCTCGAGGCAGCCTTAGAGCGAAACGTCGAAAAGCTGGAGGTATACGGAGACTCTCAGATGATCATCAATCAGGTATCCAATAAGTGGAGAACCGTGGACCAGTACTTGCAAATGTATTATGCTTACATGGAGGACTTGATCGACCAATTCAAGGAGGTCACTTTCCACTACCTCCCCCAGGACAAGAACAGGTTCGCAGATGCCTTGGCCACTTTGGCCTCTTTGGTGGAAATTCCAGAGGGAAAATCCATAAAACCATTCAGGGTTGGGAGGCCTGAGAACCCCGCCTACTGTTGTCAGATCGAACTAGAAAAGGTTGATGACTTGTGGTACAGCCAAATCTTTCAGTACCTTAAGCATGGCGAAGCCTCGTTCCCGACAGAAGAGGATGGTAGGCTAAAAGAAGGTCTCCGCGCCAAAAGTTTACAAGCTTTGAAAAGGTTGTCTGCCCAGTACGTTATTCTGGGAGATGACTTATGGAAGAAAAGGCACCGAGGGCCACTTCTACTCTGCATCAGCAAGTCTAAGGCCAGAAAGGTCATGGAAGAAGTCCATGGTGGCGCATGTGGACCACATATGAACGCCCGAGCCTTGATGTTCAGCATACTCAGGATGGGTTATTATTGGATCTCCATGGAAACTGACTGTATTCAGTTTGTGCGAGCCTGCGATAAGTGTCAGCGGTTCTCCAATCTCAACCATATACCTCCCCATTATCTCTACTGCATGAGCACTCCTTGGCCATTCGCAACTTGGGGGATCGACGTTATTGGAAAGATAACTCCTGTCGGCAGTAACGGGCACGAGTTCGTGTTGGTCGCTGTGGATTACTTCACCAAGTGGGTTGAAGCGGCGTCCTACAAGGTCCTAAACTCCAAAAAGGTGGCCCGCTTCATAAAAGAAAACATTTTGTGCCGATATGGGGTTCCAAATGAGATTATCTCAGACAACGGGTCACACTTCGAGGGACACACCGACAAACTGCTCGCAGAATTTAGGATCAAGCGGCACAAGTCCTCCCCGTATCGCCCTCAAACCAATGGAGCTGTCGAGGCCGCGAACAAGAATCTAGAAAGGATCATCCGGAAGATGGCTGAGAGGAGCCGGGATTGGCCTGAGAAGCTTCACTTAGCGCTTTGGGGCTACCGTACTTCAGTAAGAACGGCCACCGGTGAAACCCCGTTCGCTTTGACATATGGGATGGATGCCGTTTTGCCCATCGAATTGGAAATACCATCTCTTCGGGTTCTGCTTGAAAATGAGGTCAACGAGATAGACTGGCTTCAGAGTCGACATGACGAGTTAGCTCTCCTGGACGAGCGAAGGCTTAAGGCGATGGAGCACATCCGGGCTTATCAGAAGCGCATGGCTAGGGCCTTTGACAAGAAGGTACATCCCCGCGACATTAAAGTGGGTGACTTGGTCCTAAAAGAAAAGCCGCCGAACCAGTTCAGTCCTTTGGGCAAGTGGGCTCCAATCTGGGTAGGCCCGTATCTGGTAAAAGAGATCTTCTCTGGCGGAGCAATGAAGTTGACAGATTTGGATGGTAATCCCTTCATGCACCCGGTGAACGGCGACAAACTGCGCCGCTATTACGTCTGAATCGAGTCTCCCCCTCTATATAAAAAGAAAAGAAAAATAAGAAAAAAAGAAAGAAAAAGAAAAAAACAAAAGCGCGAAAATAATGTACCCAGACGAGACTGAAAACCTCTCAAAAGGCAGTCCGTGCAAAACAAAGGGCGCGCTCGGTGCTAAAAGAATATACCCAACTAGGCTGAAAACCCTAAAAACGGGCGGTCTAGGTAAAAAACAGGGTTGCACCATTTGTCCCCCTTCTATCTATCCCTTTCTTAAACACAAAGTTAATTGGGTCGAACTACGGAGACCTGAGCCCCTTAGTCCATTCTGTAAAAGGGGAACGTAGGCAGCCGTTCGCGGTTCGGTCTAAAAATCATAAAAATCACCAAATCCTGTCAACAGTTGTATTTCTGATTACCAAAATGTGTCTTAGTTAAGTTCTGAGGTAATTTCAACTTTCATCACATTAATACATTCATTGATGAGTTCAAGCACGGTTTACTCTCGACTCATTAACATTAGCGAAAATAATACTCCCTCCGTCCCGCCCGAAAAGCCACAAATTTCCATTTTGGACGTCCCATTTAAAAAGGCACTTTCCCAAAAAGGAAAGTTTTTATTACTATTCCACCCACTCATTCTCTCTCCTACTTTACTTTTACACTCACAACATTCTCTCTCCTAACTATTCCTCCCACTCATTCTCTCTCCTATTTAATTTTTCATACTCACAACATTTAAACTTTTTCTCTTTCCTACATCATTTTCCTTAATTTGCGTGCGAGGTTTGGTTTGGGCATTTTCGGGCGGGACGGAGGGAGTATCTTTTAAAAGAACATCTAAATTGTCTGTGTCGGCATACAAGGGATACAATGATAGGTCACCTAATCCTAGTCACTCGCTCCCACTCCTGAACTAGTATTCTTCTTCTTCCTCTTCCTCGGTCCTCGGGAGGTCTTTGGCTTAGCTATCCCAAACAGTTCTGTCTCCCGTCGTCCCGGCTCAGGAATGATACGAGTCGGTGAGTCAACCAATCCGGCAGCTCTCAGTGCCGCCTGGGCAGCCCTCTCCTCTCTCAGAGCTGTCCTCCGAGCCATAACTTCAGGGTCATCCCTCATCTTGGCTCTCCTCTCTACGAGTCTCTCAAAATCTGCTGCCGAATCGTCGGTCACATTGTCAGGGTCAGCCTGTGCCTCAGCATCGCGTAGCTCTCGGCTAGTTCGGTCTCCTCCTCAGATCCCTCGGCAATATTCTTCAATGGCATGCTGAACTGGTCCCATCTGCTCCCCATACCAAATGAGATACAAGGTGGACAGATATGTGATTCCCCGGGTCTTCCAAATCAGTGTGTGAGCGGGAAAAGCTGCTCCTAAAAAGGCCCTGGCAAAGAACCTGAGAGTCTGGACATCAGTCATGTCAAGAGGAACGGTATCCCGGGCCTTCTGCCCTCTGAACCCATCAACAGCCTGCTGTGGATATCCATACTGCCTCTGAACAAGCAAAGGGATACTGAATGATGAGAAGTGTAATCCCGGCAGCCTCACTACAGCAGAGTCATCCTGTCTGCCGCTCATGGTCTCAAGCCTCCATCCAGGAACCCGATCTTGGATATCAGTGGTAGTATACCTGGCCAATCGCCTCTGCCAGCTCTCCTGTGAAGCCTCCGGAGCCACTCGCCTCTGCTGCGTGACCCAAGGTGCTGCAGTCTGCCCTACAGGTAATGGGGAGATGAGTCTCAACTGCTCAAAGAGCCACAATGACAAGAGACTGGGGCTGCCACGTCCCATGTGCGATGACCCTCTAGCAAGTCGGTCCATCCCATGATTGGTCTCTGCCAGCAAAAGGGGAACTATGTCTCTCTCTCCCTGCCCGGATCGGATCTCAGCCAATGTGGTGCCTCGAAGACCCCGCATCTGTCTAACAATTCCCAGCAGTAAACCGGAGCATACCCCGTCATACTCACAAAAGCAGTATAGGGAGATCATAATCAGCATGAAAATATCCATGGTCGTGGATGGGTCAAACAGCTCCGGATGCGAAATAGCCAATCGGGCTATCTGGGCCAGGTCAACAAAGGACAGGTCGAGAATCAGATCAGTTACCTGCTCTGCGTGAAATCCCAAGAAATCGGCCAACTGCTCAGTCAAAGGTCGTGGATCTCATGGGAAGATAGCATCCCTGAGCTCGGCTCCCCCGGTCAGTGCACGGAACTCTTCAATGGTGGGAGTAAGATCATTATACGAGAGGGTAAAGACATGCCTCTCGCAATCCCAGTATCTGGATGCAGCCCGGAGAAGATTCCAATCTACTGCCCACTCCTTTAATGCCCAGATGCATTTCAAACCATATCATTGGTCGATAACCCTCCTATTTTTGCTATGATGATGGTGGGTTAGATCTATGAGATCATAATGAAATTGACGTTCTTTGATCTTAGATCTGTCATTATAATGCTCCATTTTGGGCCAAAGATCGAATCTTTGAGCTAATTTTGAGGTGGAAGGCAAGTTTGAAGCCTGCTGTGACTGCTGGAATGAGTTGTTTACGAGTCTGCCTTTTATAGAGTGCTAGGGCTTGCTGATCAAGAAACCTGTCTCCCAGACTCTCCCTGTCGCACGACATGGAGGTTCCATGAAGTCCTATGTCGGACGACATGGAGAGTTCCATCAGGAACACCAGCAGCTGCAACTGCAGCAATCCCTAGCAGCCCAATGCTTGCTCAAAAACCTACCCAAACCTGTCCAAAACATCATAAAATCATACATAAACACTCCCCCTCGCTCATCTAGCCCACGGGAGAGGATCCGGCACATCCAACACCCCCACAGATACATAAATGTCACCCAATACATACAAAACCGCAAAAATACCCAATCACATCAAAAGCCACCATTTTGTGCCTTTCTTGGGACGAACTCGTGCATATAAGCTACCAAATACATAAATAAACAAATGTTTTGGTTGTCAAAGTACAAAAGCAATCAGATATTTGTTTTTACAATCCAAAAGAACAAAAATAGTGCATGCATTTCTTCTCCCTCCTAAAAGAGTCAAAGCATGGCAAAAGGGGACCGTCGTGGTCACTCCGACTCAGAGTCGTCACCGGAATCATCCTCCTCGTCCTCCTCGGAGCCGCTGTCATCCTGGACGCTGCCCACCTCCTCCTCGGAGCTGCTCTGCTCCTGGCCATCGTCGCCACCCTCCGGTGCCTCACGGATCTCGCCGTCTGAATCATCATCCTCGTACTGGGCCCAAGGCTGGGGCTCGGCATAATACCCATGCCACTCGGGCACGGTGGAGAAAGGGGGCTGATAAGGGTCGTCCTCGCCATCATCGACATCAGGCTGGGGCTGCTGACTCGAACCGCCCGCCTGTGAACCAGAAGGAGCCAAAGTCGGCCTAGGCCTCTTCTTCGGAGGCACGACGTCACCAGGCTGGGAGCTACCTCTCCCCTTCCAATGCTCTGCGCTCCTCTGAAACTGGCGCAGCATCTTCACAGCACCGGTGAGCGCCTTGGCCACCACCCTGAACGTCTTGGCTGGGACCTGTTCAATGAAAACAGAAAAGGCAGTCAGAAGCAATCAATGCGAACAGTAAAGCAGTAAAAAGCTTGAACAAATCAGAAAAGAAAAAGATTGCTCACAGAAGTAGTCCCGCGGGGAAGCCGCAAATGAGGATGAGTCTCAGACATATCAAATGAGGAGCGGCGAATGGCACCCCCAACCTCATACTCAAAAAATCGGGGAGGCGCCGGTATCTGCATCCCCGCTGCCCTCCTGGCAGCCATAACCTGAGGAGTCACCGATCGGGTGAAGACAAACTGGGCATAATCCCCCTCATCAGACAGCTCAACAGCATCAATGCCGGTCCGCAGCCGCTCCAAGTCAGGCAAAGCCCGGATATGCCAAATCCCCGCAGGAGGATCATGAGGAACGCGGGCGGCAGCGCCATAACCATGCTGCCTACAGACTCTCTCCCCCAAGTATAGGGCATCTCCCTCTAGGTCGATCAGAAGCCTCCTCGTCCTGGTCACCAGGGCGGCATCACCAACCACATCCTCGCCATACCTACCATGCCAAGGGAACAACCTCAAACCAGCAGGGGTACCCCTCAGAGCAATCATCGTATCGTGGTAGCAGGCCATCTTTCGGGGCTTCACCCCGTCCACTCTCCTGCTCTCCCTAGCTCCAAAAGTCCATCGGCGGATAGCAGGGAATAAGTCAGCCGCAATCCTCTCAGGCACAGTCCAGGCATAACAGCCAAACACCTCATAAGCCCACACATGAAATAAAAGACAGAAGCTTTCGGTGTGCAGCAACAGTAAAAGAATGATGACAAAAAAGGTCAATGCAGCAGTCAAGTTGCGAAAAGCAAGAAGCATACCTCCAGCACAGTCTGATAAAAATCCAAAGAGGTCACGCTGCCTCTGCTCACCTCATCCAGGCCCCTATACACCTGGGCCAAACCAGCCTCGCCCCATGAAAAAGTGGACACCTGGCTCCAATCACGAAGAGGCTCCAGCAAAAGAGTCAATGCCGTCGTAGAGGCATTACGGAAACAGGTATCGAAAACCGGCCTGCACAAAGGCTCTCGCCAACTGCTCAGTCGTAACTGTAGCGGCATCCTCAGAAAAGAGACGGCACTGATGCGTCAAAGCCGAGTGCAAGTCCGCCAAAGGAACCCCATTGCCCTTCAGGCGAAAGGTCAGTCCAGTCAATGCTCTAATGGCGTCTGGGCTCAGCACACCAGGGTCCTCAGAAAAGATGGGCCTGCCCGTGAACTGCAGACCGGTGATAGCAGTGAAGTCACAGGGAGTGATGGTCGACTCACCCCAAGATAGATGAAAAGTGTGGGTAGAATCCCACCAATACTGCCTGAAGGCCCGCACCAGCTCCACACTCCTGGGCGTGTCCCCGAAATCTCCAACAGCGGTAAAAAATGGTCCAAGACCAGCAGCAAAGACTAGGCCCTTGGGACTACCCGGCAAATCAGAAGAGCCAGGAAGAAGGCCCCAAATGGTCGCAATCGTCTCAGGGGACCCCTCGGTCCGCAAAGCCTGCAGGTGAGCACAGCACAGGTATCAAAGCCATACTCATGACAATAGGTGCATTCATTCATGTGCATTTTCAAAAAATCACCAAATTCTTTCAAAAGAAAAAAAACAGAAAAAGAAAAATCTTTTCAATGCAATGCATTTCATGCCAAGCATGCAATTTCTCTTTGGGTGCGATTTCCCCCAAATTCAATCTCAAGCCCTAGAAATCAAATTTCGAAAGGGTTAATGATTTAAAATGCTTACCCCCATCCGTTCCATCGTGGAAGAATGCAAATCAAGGCTCGGGTAGAGCCCATTCCCCTCCAGAAACTTCTTCCGTTTGTTCCGATCGACAAGCTTCCTCCTTACTAGAGGTGGCCGGTCGGTTAAACCGCCGGTTAGCCGGTTGAAAACCGGCGGTTGAAACCTCCAAAATCCCCAACCGGAACCGAACCGCCTAACCGGCTAGACCGGTTACGGTTTAGGCGGTTCACGGTTTTAACGGTTATCCGGTTAACCTCCGGTTTGACGGTTTGGATATGCTCGGCCGAGTCCTTGGTGTTGCTCGGCCGAGCAACCCTTTTAGGGTTTAGGGTTTTGAGGGTTGCTCGGCCGAGTCTTTGGTCTTTGCTCGGCCGAGCAACCCTTTTAGGGTTTAGGGGTTGAGGGTTGCTCGGCCGAGTCTTTGGTGTTGCTCGGCCGAGCATATCATTTTTCGATTAATTTTTTAACGATTTTTTGAAAAAGTTAACTTTTATTTTTTTCAATTTTTTTTTGGATAGATAAGACTATTTTAAACTTAAGTTTACTACATACATTTTTTACAAAAAGGTTTATAAAAAAAGTTATGAATTTTTAAAAAAATGAAAGTTAACGGTTTTTTGAAAAAGTTAACTTTTATTTTTTTTCAATTTTTTTGGATAAATAAGACTATTTTAAACTTAAGTTATCTACATACATTTTTTGAAAAAAGATTTATAAAAAAAGTTATGAATTTTGAAAGAAAGAAAACTTAACTTTTTTTTAAAGAAACAAGTAGTCGTTTGGAAAAAAGGGACGGTACCCTTAAATTTTATTAATTAAAATACAATTACAACGAGGGTATTGGTAGGAGTGGTGGTGGTAGGCTGGTAGTAGTGGACCTAGTGGTATTGATAGGAGTGGTAGCCAGTAGGAGTGGTAGTAGTAGTGGTAGTAGCGGTAGTGGTAGTGGTGGTAGTAGTAGTAGTAGTGGTAATAGTAGTTGTGGTGGTGGTGAATGGTGATGGTGGTGATGTAGACCGGTAGTAGTGGTAGTGGTAGGTAGCGGTAGTAGTGGTGGTGGTAGTAGTAGTAGTGGTAGTAGTAGTGGTGTTGGTGGTGATGTTGGTGGTAGTAGTAGTAGTGCTAGTAGTAGTGGTATTGGTAGGAGTGGTAGTAGTAGCGGTAGTAGTAGTGGTGATAGTAGTAGTAGTGGACCTAGTGGTAGTAGTAGTGGTGGTGGTGGTGGTAGTAGTGGTGGTGGTAGTAGTGGTGGTGGTAGTGGTGGTGGTGTAGACTAGTAGTAGTGGTATTGGTTGGAGTGGTAGAGGTGGTAGTGGTAGTGGTAGCGGTAGTAGTGGTGGTGGTAGTAGTAGTAGTGGTAGTAGTAGTGGTGGTGGTGATGGTGGTGGTGTAGATTGGTAGTAGTGGTATTGGTAGGAGTGGTAGTAGTAGCGATAGTAGTAGTGGTGATAGTAGTAGTAGTGGACCTAGTAGTAGTAGTAGTAGTGCCACTACTGTAGTGGTGGTGGTGGTAGTAGTGGTGGTGGTAGTAGTGGTGGTGGTAGTGGTGGTGGTGGTGATGGTGGTGGTGTAGACTCGTAGGAGTGGTAGTACTAGTAGTAGTGGTAGTAGTGGTGGTGGTGGTGTTGGTGGTGGTGGTGTTACTGGTAGTAGTAGTAGTAGGGGTGGTGGTGGTGGTGAACATAACGGCTAGTTTGAAAAAGTAGCCGTTGGAATGAGTTTTGGCGTTCTGCTCGGCCGAGCAACTCATATGACTCGGCCGAGCATGACCTTTATTGGAAATTAACACTACTGGAAGGTTATGCTCGGCCGAGCAACTCATATGACTCGGCCGAGCAAGCCAAAACCGGCGGTTAACCGGCGGTTGGCCGGTTTTTCAAAATTTCAAACCTTAACCGAAGGCCACACCACCGGTTTCGGTTAGCCAGGGCTCCGGTTAACCGCCGTTGACCGGTTTTGACCGGTTTTGGCCGGTTTTCAACCTTCCGGTTGGCCGGTTCGGTTTATAAAATGGACACGTCTACTCCTTACGGATAGTGATCGTTGCACATTCTTCCTCGATTCCGCTCGCGGAGGTGTAGACACCCCATTCTGAACACATCGGATCATACTTATACCACTCTAAGTCTCGCTTTGAGTCAAGAAGTAGAAATCCACCATTTCGTCATGTTTCGTTAAGTTTTGACTAACTACCGTTAGTTTGGGACTAAACTGCATACGAGATAACGAGGAAAGGACAAAAGCTGTCCACAGAGCAATATCTCGCCGCGAGATGGCGTGTCTCGCGCGAGATATCCCCCTCTCGCAGATTGCGGCGACAGGTTCCCTCGTCGATTTCAACCTCTTTCCGGGATAAAACTTTATCTCTCCGGCCAACCAATGGGAGAGGAGGTCTAGAACCATCTGATAGGGTTTTAACTCTCCACTTCTTCATATCCAACCTCTATAAATACTTGGTGACTTCCAAGGCTCAAGAGGTCGGAGGTCGAAAATCCCAAACCGCGAATTTACACAACACACACACATTTTGTCATTTTCTTTCCCTGAAAGAATCCCTCAAAATCACCCTAAAACTCACCTCATAGTTTGTTTGTCAACCTTGTTGATAATCAAGCATCAATCTCCAAATCAAGGACCAAGGCGAAGCTCTGTCCGTGTGAAGGGTCGACTCTAAACTTGAGTCGAAACTCTGCCCAAATCACCTCACGCAAGGTAATTCCTAATCTTCCTTCTAATGGATTGTTAGAGTGGTATAAGTCCATAGAATCTAGGATCGGCCTAGAGCCTCTCCAAATCATGGAGACGGTCTCGAAGCAATCGATTCTACATTCCGTTTGACCTCGTCAAATGGACCTTTATTTGTAGTATTTGGATTCGTTTTTTACTTCTTCTTTTGAAAAACCTCTCTTTTCTTTAGCAAGACCGATCTCCGGATTGGGTGAAATGGATGCCTTCTAAACCTACCCATTTCATAACCTAAGCCCCGAACTCAAATCTCTTTCAAATGGTTTTTCTATGTTTCCAATCAAATAATATAGGTGGCGACTCAAAAGATGAAAAGATGAAATTTTCTCACAACGCTACAGTGGCGACTCCGCTGGGGACTGAAAATTAAGAGGCTTAAACTTGCGTCAAAATTAAAAGAGAGGTTTTCAAAAAAAAATTTGTAAATTCGATTTTCTGCTCTCAGATGAGGCATATCTCGCACGAGATATCATATCTCGCGCGAGATATCGCCTCGGCAATCTGGTTGTTTTCTGGTTTCTCCCGTTCATCTCATAATCCAAGACGAGAGTCGAACACGCAAGGGGGATCCCAGAATTTATTATCTGCAGAGTTCCCACATCTTAAGGCCTCCCTTAAGGTGTAGAACTCGAACCTTTATTTTCCTCAAATAATTGATTATTATTTATGAACTGCGTGTGATTGGGTTTTATTTAATTAAAGTCCGGTCCATTGGGGATTCGGGAGTTGTAAATTAAATTATTTTTCTCTCTTTATCTCTCTTTATGTGGAACTACGACGGTTATCTCTCTTTATCTCTCTTTATGTGGAACTACGACGGCCTGAGTCTTCCTAGATTGGGAGAAACGTAGGCAACCACTTGGTGCGGCCACTATCTGTTTTCTCTTTTGATTTTCAAAAAAAAAACTTCCTATTTTACTCTATCACATAGATTGACTATCACACACGCGCACATCATACTATAACTGTCATTGCACTGCATACCCTCTATAAACCCGGGACCCACACCAAGGACGGATGACGGTAACCACCTAGTCGCCGGTCTCTCCGAAGTTGGACAATCCCACTCCGCGTATTCAATCCACTTAGATTGTCATATCGCGGGGAGCCTAGCCTTCCAGCCCTGCATCGCCACATTCTCATGTAGATTGACTTTTTAGGATCACTCCGTGACCGGTCGGTTTTGACTCGGTGATCTTTTCTTGTTTTTGATCAAAACAAAGCCATGTAAAATTGACAATAAGAAAGGATTCGGAAAAAGTCCCTTCGGAAAAAAGTCCCTTCGGAAAAGGCCCCTTCGGAAAAAGTCCCTTCGGATGTCCCTTCAAAAAAAATATATGCATATAATCCTTCAAAAAAAAAAACAATCTTACATGGCTTTGTTTTACAAAAATCGGATTGATTGCTTAGTCGTTAGGTTCTGATAAAGGCCTTAGAAACCCCTCAAAACGGACTTTCCGTTCCGACCAAAAATTAGGGGTAAATAAAAATCGACTTTCCGTGTGATTATCTCGCGCGGGATTACTTATCTCGCACGGGATAATGCTTCTGTTTGCTGAATTTGAGCCTGAGCCATTTAAGCCTGCTTCCGACTCGTTGGGGCTAGATCCTGATATCTGCATATCTTCTGTCAGCTTTCCGAAGCTACTCAACTCCAAGACTCCCAACACAATGTCTGACATCGACAACATTCCGGGAAATGAGACCCTGTCCGAAAACAACCACAAACTTCTGGAAGAAGCCAATGATCGCCTAGAAGTGCAAGCTTCCCAAATCCACACTCTCGTGGAAGAAATTCAAGAGCTTAGGGCTGCACTAGCCAACAAAGAAAAGAAGAAGAAAAATGATTCTTCCTCCGGAGAAGAGGAGTCATACACCAAAAGGGCCAAGGGTCGCCGCAAAAGCAAAGGCAAGAAAAAGAGATACGAGTCTAGCTCATCATCTTCCTCATCCGACAATGAAAGCTACACATCCAAGAAAAAAAGCAAGGGGGAAAGCAAGAACGAACCCCTTACCATGGCCATGTGTGATGAATGTGCCATTCGAAAATTTTCCCATTTTTGGTGTTTGAAAAAATCAACGAAAACGGAGTCGCCACGCCATTTTAATTTTGAGGGCCAAAACTTTGAAAAAAGCCCGAGATCAGAGATTTAGGTTCGGAGGTCATGTTACGCGTCGGGAAGGACGTTAGTGTGCACCCGACGCGCCTCGTAAAACGAGTCTTCCAAGCTGAAAATCATTTGTGTGTGTGTGTGTGTGTTTTGGCCAAAATAAGTTGAAACTCAGAAAAGAAAAAAATTGGGATATCTTTTTAAGACTTTAAACTGATCCCATGATTTTTTGGAAGATTTTTGGATTGAGATTTGGTACTCAAAAGACCTTTTGAAGTTGAGAGCCATTTCTGCCAGAATGAAAAAGGCAGTGGACCTTTGATTTTGAAAGGGATTCAAGGGTCTTAAAACTTCATAATCTGGATAAACTCAGAGAATTAAAGTTGTTCTAGACACCTTAAATAAAGTTTGTGCGAAGAAATTTTCCATTTTGGAGAAGATTTGAGGGGTCAAAACCTTCTGGAAACCTCAGATATGAGATCTGGATTCCCAGAAGCTGATGAACTAGCCTCTGAAAGAAAATTTGAAAAGAGGAGTTTTGCTCACCCAAAAAATAAGGTAAAAATATTTCTGGAAAACTCTGGATGTTGGCTACAAAAAGTATTTTGTAGTCAACACCAAATTCCAAGTTCATCTGTGTCCAAAAATTAAGACCATGGACTGAGGTCTGAGAAAATTGCTACTGGACAGCAACTTCTCAAGAAAGAAAATATGATTTTAAGGGGGGTTTTGCATCCATGCTTGTCCCCATTTCCCTAGGTTTTGGTTAGTGATCACTAGACATTTTAGTGGTGAATCAACTATACCAAACCATCCTTGGGGTACATTAGGACTAAGCATTTCATTTGCTTGGGAAGGGGAATTTTATCCTTTGAAATCAAGATTTTATGCTTGAAAATGGTTTTTAGGGTTTTGAAAATGAGTTTTCTTTGCAAGAAAGTAAGAAAGCTTAAAAATAATGTTGATCTTTGTAGAAGATCATCCATGGAGATGGTCTTCCATGGTGATCTTCTTAGATCTAAAGCAAGAAGATGAAGGAACTACATTTTGTAGTTTGAAGATGCATGCATGGTTGAGATTTAGGGTTAGGAAGAGGAGGGTTTACCACTCTTCCTTGTGTTCTTGAGTATTTGGCTTGAGTGTATGAGTGTTTAGGGCTTTAATATGAGAGTGAGTGGATGAGTATGAGTTGGGAAAGATTGGAGAGAAAATGGTGACAATTCAAGTGAATTCTCACTGTTTTCTCTCTATATTTCGCCAGAGGTTCGGTGCAAAATGTGTTCTTCCTCCTTATTTTTGTGACTGGAGGGCTCAATTTATAGCCCTCCTGAAAATGCAAAGGTATCCGTGCGGATAGGTCCAGTAGGCGTGCACTGTTCATTAAATGCAGCTCCAGCTTTGGACAAGAAGAATATTTCTTTTCAAAATTCAAATTAACGACCGCTTTTTGTTTCCAGCATTGCTATATTTGGTTTTCTTCTTTTGTTTTGCTTTTTGAGATTCTTTTTAAGGTTTAACCTTAAATAACAATGCCCATTTTACCCTCACTTTGTTAGAAAAGTTAGGATTGTTAGGAATTGTTAGAAATGTTATAACTTTCGTTAATTTTCTAACGAAAATTCTAACAAGCTCAAATTGGAGCACTTACAGTAGCCCCTCGGCGACGGCGCTTTCGAAGGAAGCGGGGTCGTCGATAAGAGTAAGGCTCCATATTTGGCAGGATGATCGAGTGATCGGGTGGCTGAACCTAGCGATAGGCTACCTACGTATCCCGAATGGGAATCAAGCTAGTCGTAGTTCGGGTCTTTGACCCTGGAGATGATGGCGTTTTAGGTGCCTCGAACCTGATGAGCGAGTTCTACAGTCGTTTGCTGGAAAGAAACTCTGCTGGGGATAAGAGATGACCATTTTCGGTCTGATGGCTATCCGCTCTGCTGGGGATAGGAATGACCATTTTCGGTCTCTGTTGGGGATGATTGCGATTTATCGCTTTCTAGTGATAGCGTCTTAGGTGCCTCGAACCTTGAAGATGGCGTTTTAGGTGCCTCGAACCTTGGAGATGGCGTTTTAGGTGCCTCGAACCTTGGAGATGGCGTTTTAGGTGCCTCGAACCTTGAAGATGGCTTTTTAGGTGCCTCGAACCTTGAAGATGGCTTTTTAGATGCCTCGGACCTTGATGATGATGGCCTTTTAGGCGCCTCGGACCTTAATTTGAAATGGCCTTTCGGTGGACTTCGTCTGCTGCCGAAGGAGAGGGTGACCGTTTTGGTCGAGGGGCTGGACCTAATGATAGGCTACCTACGTATCCCTAGTGGGAATCAAGCCCTTTCGTAGTTCGAGTACTACTCGAGATTCCGTTGGCTTTTGGGATTCCGTTAACTTTGCTGGGGATTTCGTTAGCCTTTGCTGGGGAAAATCAGACATATTCGTCTGGGGAATTGGTCTTACGTTTGACTGCCGTTGGATGATTTTGATGAAAGATACGGGATCTCGTTATCTTTCTCAGGGAGATCGGACTTACGTTTGACTGCCGTTGGATGATTTTGATGAAAGATACGGGATCTCGTTATCTTTCTCGGGGCACTCGGTCTTACGTTTGAGTATAGGGGTAATTCTGATGAAAGATACGGGATCTCGTTATCTTTCTCGGGGCACTCGGTCTTACGTTTGAGCCGGGGTAATTTTGATGAAAGATACGGGATCTCGTTATCTTTCTCGGAGCACTCGGTCTTACGTTTGACTGCCGGGGATAATTTTGAGGAAAGATACGGGATCTCGTTATCTTTCTCAGGGCACTCGGTCTTACGTTTGACTGCCGTTGGATGATTTTGATGAAAGATACGGGATCTCGTTATCTTTCTCAGGGAGATCGGACTTACGTTTGACTGCCGTTGGATGATTTTGATGAAAGATACGGGATCTCGTTATCTTTCTCGGGGCACTCGGTCTTACGTTTGACTGCCGGGGGTAATTTTGATGAAAGATACGGGATCTCGTTATCTTTCTCGAGGAGATCGGTCTTACGTTTTACTGCCGGGGGTAATTTTGATGAAAGATACGGGATCTCGTTATCTTTCTCAGGGCACTCGGTCTTACGTTTGACTGCCGGGGAAGATTTTCTTGACAAGGGGCTGACTTTGGTTAACTTTGGTTAACTCTGTCAAGTTGGGGACTGAATTGCAGAGTCCTGAAATTTTAAGGGGCAAAAGGGTCATTTCGACCCTTGCAATCCTATCCGCGCGGATAGGAGCTGAAAGTCAGGGGTATTAATTAGGGCCAACGCCCTTCCTCTTCCCCATTCTGTTGTGAAGGCTGTTTTGGCTTGATCTTCTTCTGCCATTTTGATTTGGTTGTAGCCGGCAAAACCGTCGACGAAGGATTTGACTTCATGGTTGGCCGTGGAATCTACCAAAATGTCGATGTTTGGTGTGGGGAAATCGTCTTTGGATCCGGCTTTGTTCGTATCCCCGAAGTCTACGCAAAGATCGGATTTTTCCGTTGGCTTTGGTCACCGTCACTATGTTGGATGTACCATGTTGGGTATTCAATGACCCCGATGAAACCCGCTCACGAGCATCTTTTCTATCTCCTCTTTCACTTGTAGGGACCATTCGGGCTTAATTCTTCTTAGCTTCGCTTTACCGGCTTGACTTCCGGGTCGAGCGGTATTCGGTGCTCAACTATGGAAGGATCGAGGCCTGGCATATCTTTATAGGACCACGCGAACACATCCACGAATTCTTTTAGCACTCAATTAGGGCGTCCCTTTCAGCCCCTTCGAAGAAACTACCGATCTGCGTCTCTTTAGGCTCTTCCGCAGCTCCTGCATTCACACTTGTCAAAATCTCTTCTGCACTTGGGCTCGATTTTCCTCTTCCTGACAACCCGCTTAAAGATTTCTTTGATATATTGTTCATTTAATGTGTCCGCCTCTTCATCTAGTGAATCGTTATTAACCGTTTTTAGATTATTAGTTAATTCATCATTAGTTAAAGTGGCAATTAAGGGATACTCGTAAAGGTTCGTCATTTCATTGAGAATAAGAGGGAATACAAAGCATTGGCTACAATTTCGTGGTCTTCAGGCGTGAGGCCATCGGACGACTCGAGAGACTCCGAACTCAACAATGAGAGACTCCTGAGGACTTTACAAAGGTTGACACGAAAGGACGGGGACCAATCCAAGCTTGGTGATCATTTCCTCTTTGGTCGCGGACGGGCCCGAGAGAGTTTCCCAATTCTTTAGCGGCATCACCGTCGGTGGCTTCACAACCCGGGAAAGGCATGGTCTCTCGTGCTCCCTCCTCGCCGCTGCCATCATCTCTTTGTCTCGAACCGTAATCAATTGTGTTTGGCGTCCGAAAGCCGAGCATGTGGATGTAGGGATCTTCCTCAACTCGGGATTTCCGTTTCGTCACAATCCGACCGCTCAATCCGTATGTAAGGACGCATTGCGTCTCGGTGAGCCGCTAGAAAAATCTCATGTCCCATACTCGAGCGGAAAGGCTCGGCAGTAGTTCAGCCAAGGAGGACGTCCCACACGACGTTCATAGATTCGAGCCGAGTCCGCTTCGGTGTTTGCTGACTTTTATCATGAAAATCTCCTCGCCGGCGAGGCCAAAGAAATGGGTTTGCAATACCGACAAATCTCGTGATTGAGGACCGGGACTTGTGTGCCTCGTATCATGGCGGTGTTCGCCGTTTCCTTCCAAGACGCTCCAAGTGTTGGAAATAGCAATTAAATTTGATGAATCGAACTTCTTCTGAGTCTCGCTCGCTGAGTGTGTCGACATAGTTGGCATCGCCGGATTCCAAAGGATGCCGGCGAGACTTGCCTCTTGAAGGATGTAGCCCCTGTTTGACCGTGGGCGTTCTTGGCTATTGTTTCACTCTTCGTTCCCTATGAGGAAACCGTCACCCCTTATGACTTCAAGGTCTCCCGCCGGTTGATGAATTTGACGCATTGGTGTAGAGTGGAGGCTATGGCTTTCATGTGATGCAACCAAGGGCGCCCTAGTAGGGCCGCGAACTCGGAGGGGATATCCATTACATGGAACTTTGCGGGCACCATTTGGGTTTCGTACTGCAGTTCCAGAGTCACCGTCCCCAGGATGGGACGAGACGAACCGTCGTAGGCCTTGACAGCCGGTAGATGGGATCACGCGCCTTTCATTTATGCGGAGGGCCCTCATCATGCCGAGGAAGGACGTTTACCGATGATCCATTGTCCACTAATACCCTGTGGAGTGATATGGTGT
This sequence comes from Adenophora triphylla var. japonica, assembly GCA_022495995.1. Lineage (NCBI taxonomy): Eukaryota > Viridiplantae > Streptophyta > Magnoliopsida > Asterales > Campanulaceae > Adenophora > Adenophora triphylla. The sequence goes on from JAFEMH010003436.1 coordinate 210,906, forward strand.
TGAGCCGAATAGTGATGTACAAAGCTTCATTGTGTTGGGAGACATCTCTTGGCAAATCTTCATCGCAGAAGGTGATCATGCTCCCATATAGGTGAGGATCATAGATTTGGTCCTTGTCTCGGGATGTAGAGTCATTAAACCCGTCGCTTCGTGCCTTTTTCTTGCGAGGTAGAGTCTTTGCCGAAGCCCCCGAGTTATACCGATGCCTTTTGTGGCGGTTGCCATCTCCAAATAACATGTTGATTGAGTGGGAGCGCCAGACCGGCGTCGGTTTTTCTTCATCGATGTATACTCTGAGCCGGGACAAACCGAACCTTGGCCGACCCCCGAGGGGGCCGGACTTTTGTTTGCGGCACTACGGTATCCGAAAGTCTCACTCCGTCGCTGGCAAGGGTTTTCTGCTTCTTTACCCTTTTTGCTTTGGGAAGACTGACCGGAGTAGAGTACATAATAATCAAATCCCCGCATGGCTCCCCGAGCATTCCCACACCGTTATCACCGGCCTCGAATCTCTCCTCAATTTTTGCCGGGAGGAAATTTTCTTTTCTTAGGAGGACGGTCCTCGTGTATCCATCCCGATAGTCCCTTTCAAGGCAATCGGGACAAGCCACAAATATCCCACCAAATGTGTTCTACTACGATGGCGGATTTGGGACCTCGGTGTTGAGCGGTGGCCGGAATGACTTTGAGTGGAACCGGTCCGGGGATCTCGCCGGGCTCATCTCGTAGCGAGTGATCGGACTCCACCGGATAATGAGAGATATTGAGGTCCCTGGGAACGGGCACATGTTTGTCCTTCAAGGTAGCCCTGGCCGCTGGGATATTGTTAAGGTCCCAAAGTGGCGTGTGGCCTCTTCAATCCAAGCTCGCCGTCCGTTTCCGGCGTTCTTCCGTGGATTTGATGGCCGACCATATTTCTTTAACTGTTCCTCGATTTTCATCACTCAGCCGATATTTGTGGGATCATCACTTTGAGAGGGGACAACCGACGATACCGAACTCTTTCGTCCCCGATCGTCGCTTGGGGGGCCGCTTGCCCCGTAAGTCGGCGGGCAGAGTCCCGGCTGTGGAAACATAGGAATCTTGGGGTAGCATCTTGATGTATCCGGGACTATTAAGAAGAGGAGGAGAACCCTCTTCTCTTCTTTGCGGTAAAAGTGCCATCGGAATTGAGACTCGATAGTCAAACCATGACTTGCGACTACCCCCAAGTAGGTCATCAATTTGAGCCTCATGTCGAAGTCTCATTTGTTCTACCAACCGGATCCACATACCGGTCCTGTTCGAGGGATTTTGGAGGACGGAGCAACGTTATCCCCATCATTACCTACCGATGCGTACATTCTCAAACCCGGAGTCGGAACAAACGGTGAAGCCGACGATGCGCTTGACTCTTCCCAACCGATCAAACGGTGACCCGTGCCCGAAACCAAGCTTTGTGCGGAGTCGCGGGGAAAGGACATGAAGGTTCGTATGTCCTGGGAATGGAAGGAGGGTAGGTGTTTGGGCTTTAGGCTCATGCAACATGCGCTTATTTGTTCACGTTTACTTAAAACATGTTTTATTAACCTAATCGGTTGGAAAAGATTGCTCTTCTTTTCGCGAACTACTCGATTCCCCGGATCAGTGGGCCCCGTCACTACGTCTATAAGCCCCTCGTATTCCACCGTATTTCGACCTCCCAGGTGGACAGCCCCGGCGAGGGTCCTATAGGGCAAGCGGGTCCCACCGACCGAAAGAAAACGATCCTAAAAGTCTGGCGGGTAATCGAGTCTTAACGAGCATTCGATGTAAATTACGGACAAAGCCGACGGAAAGTCAAGATCATGTCCGAGGGCTCGACAAAAAGTCGGCATGATTTGGACCGATAAGCGTCCACGATTGATCTTGACTTGTCGTCGCTAAGCCGTAATTAGGCATGGAATAGTCATTAATCCTTGATGACTCAAAGCTGTCAATGCCGGGAGTCGTTGTATAATTTGTGCCGCCGAGCCGAAGTCAAGGCGCCGGTCAATATCTTGGTCAAAGTCTCGCGGCGGAAAACCGGCGTAACTTCGACCGATTAGGGACCCGGAAGATATTGAGCTCGGTATGCCGACAAAGGCTTGAAAGGAAAGGTCTATACACGGACAGGCATGACACGTACTGCACTAAAAACCAACCGGGTCTCTGACAAAGTGTGTCACGGACAAGTGCATGGTCGACACGAGGCTCCATGGGATGTTTGGGTAGTCCCGTGCTCATCCGAGAGGCGTAATAAGACCAAACGGACCGCGACAAGGATTTCCCTGTTAAGGACGTAGTGTGCAGTGTACGGTCACGTGCGCGTAGTGTGCAAGCAGTCTATATTCTTTTTCTGAGTAAAATAGAAATTTTTTTTATGTGTCTTAAAAATATGATGCATGATTTTTTTTTGGAAATTTTCTTTTTTTTGAAAATCCCTTTTTTTTTTGAATTTTTTTTTTTTTTTTTTTATGAGCACATAAGCACGAAACTTCCGACGCTAGGGACATTATTCCGACAAATAAAATTTTGACTTTCTCCGAGGCGGCCAAAACAACATGAAAACTGTGCAAAAAATCAACACACACGCAAAAATGATTTTCAAAGCCGGGACGGAAGCTTGACCCTCAAAAGCTCTTTTTTTTTTGAAAACGGTGATACCGGTACGTGGGATTGTTAGACCACAATTTATCCCCGACTCGTGTTAGGAGGCGATAACGGGAAATTTAGTGGTTTCCACCAATATACCAAATACTATTTTTTTTTAAAAAAAAGCTTAGTCCCCAGCGGAGTCGCCACTGTGATGAATGTGCCATTCGAAAATTTTCCCATTTTTGGTGTTTGAAAAAATCAACGAAAACGGAGTCGCCACGCCATTTTAATTTTGAGGGCCAAAACTTTGAAAAAAGCCCGAGATCAGAGATTTAGGTTCGGAGGTCATGTTACGCGTCGGGAAGGACGTTAGTGTGCACCCGACGCGCCTCGTAAAACGAGTCTTCCAAGCTGAAAATCATTTGTGTGTGTGTGTGTGTGTGTGTGTTTTGGCCAAAATAAGTTGAAACTCAGAAAAGTAAAAATTGGGATATCTTTTTAAGACTTTAAACTGATCCCATGATTTTTTGGAAGATTTTTGGATTGAGATTTGGTACTCAAAAGACCTTTTGAAGTTGAGAGTCATTTCTGCCAGAATGAAAAAGGCAGTGGACCTTTGATTTTGAAAGGGATTCAAGGGTCTTAAAACTTCATAATCTGGATAAACTCAGAGAATGAAAGTTATTCTAGACACCTTAAATAAAGTTTGTGCGAAGTAATTTTCCATTTTGGAGAAGATTTGAGGGGTCAAAACCTTCTGGAAACCTCAGATATGAGATCTGGATTCCCAGAAGCTGATGAACTAGCCTCTGAAAGAAAATTTGAAAAGAGGAGTTTTACTCACCCAAAAAATAAGGTAAAAATATTTCTGGAAAGATCTGGATGTTGGATACAAAAAGTATTTTGTAGTCAACACCAAATTCCAAGTTCATCTGTGTCCAAAAATTAAGACCATGGACTGAGGTCTGAGAAAATTGCTACTGGACAGCAACTTCTCAAGAAAGAAAATATGATTTTAAGGGGGGTTTTGCATCCATGCTTGTCCCCATTTCCCTAGGTTTTGGTTAGTGATCACTAGACATTTTAGTGGTGAATCAAATATACCAAACCATCCTTGGGGTATATTAGGACTAAGCATTTCATTTGCTTGGGAAGGGGAATTTTATCCTTTGAAATCAAGATTTTATGCTTGAAAATGGTTTTTAGGGTTTTGAAAATGAGTTTTCTTTGCAAGAAAGTAAGAAAGCTTAAAAATAATGTTGATCTTTGTAGAAGATCATCCATGGAGATGGTCTTCCATGGTGATCTTCTTAGATCTAAAGCAAGAAGATGAAGGAACTACATTTTGTAGTTTGAAGATGCATGCATGGTTGAGATTTAGGGTTAGGAAGAGGAGGGTTTACCACTCTTTCTTGTGTTCTTGAGTATTTGGCTTGAGTGTATGAGTGTTTAGGGCTTTAATATGAGAGTGAGTGGATGAGTATGAGTTGGGAAAGATTGGAGAGAAAATGGTGACAATTCAAGTGAATTCTCACTGTTTTCTCTCTATATTTCGCCAGAGGTTCGGTGCAAAATGTGTTCTTCCTCCTTATTTTTGTGACTGGAGGGCTCAATTTATAGCCCTCCTGAAAATGCAAAGGTATCCGCGCGGATAGGTCCAGTAGGCGTGCACTGTTCATTAAATGCAGCTCCAGCTTTGGACAAGAAGAATATTTCTTTTCAAAATTCAAATTAACAGCCAGTTTTTTGTTTCCAGCCATTGCTATATTTGGTTTTCTTCTTTTGTTTTGCTTTTTGAGATTCTTTTTAAGGTTTAACCTTAAATAACAATGCCCATTTTACCCTCACTTTGTTAGAAAAGTTAGGATTGTTAGGAATTGTTAGAAATGTTATAACTTTCGTTAATTTTCTAACGAAAATTCTAACAAGCTCAAATTGGAGCACTTACACCATGCTAGAAAAGAAACTTGCATCCCTTGATGTGAGTAAGGGAGCCACGCTCTCCATTGATTACGATACTCTTCGTCAGTCTATGTCAAAGCTTCCTAGAAAGTACAAGACACCCGACATTGCAAAATTCAATGGCACCACCTGTCCCAAATCACATTTGGAGACCTACTCTTGGGCCATGCTACCTATGGGTGTTGATGACAATCTGTTAGCCCAATGCTTTCCCCAAACTCTCGATGGTGCTGCAAGAGATTGGTATATGACCCTTCCACTCTCTACGAGACTCGACTGGCCACTCGCTAGTTGTACTTTCCAAAAGCAATACGAGGACAACTCCACTTATCGCACCACTAGAAGGGATCTTGAGCAAACCAAGCAGCTTCCGAACGAGTCCTTCACAGATTTTGTCAAAAGGTGGAGAACCAAGCTAACCGAAATCGTTGATAGGCCCAGCCTAGACGAGCAAATTCACATCCTCATACAGTGCCTTAGAGAGGAATATCAAGACAAGCTAGCCGGCAACTACTTTCCTAGCTTCGCCGAACTTCACAAGTCGGGCATACGGTTAGATGACCTCATCAAACAGAAAAGGGAAGCCAAGAAAGAAAGTGGATTCCGTTACAACAAGAGCTCTTCTTCCTCTTCCAATCCTAAGGATGCATCTGTCAATGCCATTGTTTTCAATCATCCCGAAAATGGTAAGTACTCTGCGGTACCTCCACCACAAAAGAAGAAGAAAGATAGGCATTATGACAAGCTTGAAGGAATCACCCAAGAAGAACTCTTCGAAGTGCTTGTCAAGAACGGGAAAATCAAACCAAGAGAAGGTGGACCTCCAAAGAAAGATCTTCCTGCCAACCATGCTCATCACCTCTTCTGCAAGTACCACAACTTCACCGGTCACGACACCAACTCTTGCTTCCACTTGAAAGACGTCATCCAAGATTTGTTTGATGATAAAGAGATAGGGTTACCAAATGTTGTTACTAATCCTTTGCCAAACAATGAGGTCAATTTAATAGAGATAGAAAGTAGCTTCGAGGACCCTACTCGTCTAGCCACAACTGTGGACGAGAGCCCTCTTGAATTTAATGAATCTTCTTTCTGTTATATGATGTCTTGGGAGGAAATCTTAGAACAAAAGGGAAAAGGGTCTAAAACAGTCAACCTACTCACACGATCCGGTCGTGTGATCACCAACAAAGACCCAAGGGATGAAAATCCTCCAAAACAAGCTAAAGCCTCATCGCCAAGTGAACCGGAGGACCCTCTCTTAACTCAATTGAAAAAGACACAAGCAAATATCTCGGTTTGGGATCTCATAGGAGCATCTCACAAGCACCGTGAGATGTTGAAAAAGGCATTGGCTCAAATGACCATTTCCTCAGAAGCAACACCCGAAGAGCTCACTCAAATGATTGGCCAAGTGCGGTTTGGCAACATCATCACTTTCACCGACTTGGACCTCCCATCCTATGGGAACAATCATCATGAGGCCCTTTACATAAACTGCTAAGGTGAATGGGTACCGAATGCCACGCATTTTGGTCGACAATGGTTCTGCAATCAATGTCATCCCGAAGAAAGCCTTATCATCATTAGGCCTCACCCACAAGGACCTCAAGCCATCCGGCATACTGTAAGGGATACGATTGTATTGCTAGAACCGCTCAGGATCGGTTGTAATACCTGTAGAAATGGGACAAGTCACTATGAGCATCGAATTTCAAGTCATCGACATCCCGGCATCCTTCAACTTGCTGCTTGGTCGCCCTTGGCTACACGACATAGGGGGTGTGCCCTCCTCCCTGCACCAACGCATCAAGTTCAGACACAACAACACGATAGTCACCATACACGGAGAGATGGTCACTGCTAGTCCTATCCTCGAAGTACAACATAGCACTTCTGATTTCCTGTTCAGTGGTTTTGAGATCGAGAAAGAAAGCACTGTAAATGTCATAGACACTTACAACGAGAACGACTACTCAAAGGTACTTAGGTTTTCCGGAAGCCTTCCTGTCTGGAGAATGATGCTAGCAAAAGGGTACTTTCCTGGATTGGGGCTTAGAAAACACTTACAAGGAATAACGGAACCACCACCGGTCCCCCCGCCTCACACAAAGCATGGACTAGGATACGACATCTCCATCCACGATGAGGATGACGAAGAAGAGTGGGGCTTCACTCAAAACAAATGGGAAGGAACCTCGTACAAAGGCTGCAATGACCCAAAGTCCAAGGATTGCAACCTCAAACCATATCGAAGGACACTCAATGGCTACTTTGTTCGAGAAGGGGAAAGTATTCCCTACTTTATCTTTTCAGAACCATGGACTGATGATAAAGGAAAGCGCCAACCGGGCTTTGAAATCTTCACCGATCACGATGCTTCTCCGTATGAAATGTAATCCATCCCACCGATCCCTAATGATTTGTGGGGCACGAAGGCGTAAATGACAAGCGAATGGGACTTTGTGTTGGGAGAAGACATGCCGCGACAGCTTCCAAGACCTCGTGCCGGTTAGAAGACAGCCAGATTCATGCAATATCCAAGGGGGACGCTCCAACTACCGACTACACAAAACTAATACGTAAATGTGATGAGCCAATTCTAAACCGGCACGTCACCGGAGGACCGATTGTTGATGAAGACTTCATGATCAAAGAGCTTGGTTGCACTCCCCACCCTCGCAGAAGATAGGCCCTACAACTTTTACATTAGAAGCGTGCTCCACCTCCGATGAACTCACTCAAGAGGAAATCGAGGCGGTGGCTGAACATGTATTCCCTTACTTCCTTAATGAAAACTTTGATCTTTCCGAGTACCCGAGATTGCTAACATCGTAAATGATGAATTAACTAATAATAATCAATATAACGAACACGTTAATAATGAATCATACGATGAGATAGATCAAGATAACGAACAAATCTTAAAAGAATTAGCTAAGCAAGTAGGTCGTTGTGGAAAGAATGGCCCCGTTGACGACGAGGAAATGCAAACGGTTAATCTTGGGACGACGGAAGACCCTGCAGAAACAAAGATCGGCAGCCTTCTTCAAGGGGGAAGACAGAGAAACCTTGACCCAGCCTCCTCGTAGAATATGTCGACGTATTCGCTTGGTCCTACAAAGATATGCCCGGGTTGAATCGCCGCTTGTAGAACACAAGATACCACCGCTACCCAACGCCAAGCCGCCAAGCGTAAACTACACGTAATCAAGCCGGAATGGTCAATGCAAGTGAAAGAAGAAATCATGAAACTCTTGAATGTAGGGTTCATCAAAGTGATTGAATATCCGGAATGGTTAGCAAACACGGTGCAAGTAGCCAAGTCGAACGGGAAAATACGAGTCCGTGTTGATTTCGTAGACTTGAACAAGGCATCCCCTAAAAATGACTTCCCACTACCAAACATAGACATGTTGGTCGATGCCACAAGAAGCGTACGAGGTCCGCTCGTTCGTCGACGGGTTCGCAGTGGTATAACCAAATCCTCATGGCGAAGAGGACCAAGACAAAACAAAGATTCACCACACCTTGGGAACGTTCGCTACACGGTCATGCCGTTTGGCCTCAAGAACGCCGGGGCTACCTATCGAGAGCAAGCCACGACACTATTCAACGACATGATCCATAAAGAAATAGAGGTGTATGTGGACGACATGATTATCCACTCGAAGGGGACAGATGGCCAACACTTCAGAGATCTCGTAAAATTCTTCAATCGACCGAGACAAGACAAAATGAGACTCAACCCCGCCAAATGCTCATTCGGAGTAGTCAAAGGGAAAGTCTTGGGATACATGGTCACGTAACGAGGCATAGAAGCGCATCCCGCCAAGATAAAGGCCATTACGTATATGCCTCCACCCAGACACGTAAAGAAGTAAAGGGATTCATGGGCGAGACTCCAATATATCGCCGATTCATTAATCAACTGACTACAATGTGCGACCCCATCTTTAAGCCGCTTAAGAAAACGCACCTCAAGAGTGGACCGAAGAATGTCAAGAAGCATTCGAGGAAGTTAAGCACTACTTGACTTCCCCACCTATCCCGGTTCCACCACACAAGGAGAAGCCCTTAAAGTTGTACCTCACAATCACGTACAACGCATTAGGGGCTATGCTTGCTCAAGAACAACAACCTTCGCACACGTAAAATGCCATCTACTTTGTCACCGCAGATTCCAAGGCGGTGAAATCAACTACTCTCCACTCGACAAGTCATGCGCCGCTCGTCCGGGTATCACAAAGGCTAAAGCACTATATGGAAGCCTTTCCAGTCCGTCTCATCGCAAAGATGGATCCACCGAAATATATCCTAGACAAATCAAATTTGTCTTCGAGACTAGCCAAATGGTACTTCATGCTCGCGGGATATGATATCACTTACGTCACTCAGAAATCCGACAGAGGGAGTGTATTCGCAGATCAGTTGGCCGAATTTCCTTGTGACGAAGTGAAGGGGGAAGACCCGCGATTCCCTGATGAGGACATTCTAAGCATAGAAGAAAATAAGTGGCAATTATTTTTCGATGGCGCAGCCAACAAGAGAGGGTTCGGCATCGGAATGTTATTGGTAGACCCTAACGACATCTACACTCCACTGGCAGTGCGTCTTGACTTTGACGCCACCAACAACACCGCAGAATATGAGGCTTGCATAGCGGGGCTTGAGGCAGCCCTAGAACGCAACGTGACTGAACTCGAGGTATTCGGGGATTCCCAATTGATCATCAATCAGACATTGAAGAAGTGGAGGGTCCAAGATCCAACCCTTCAAAGATATAGTGCCCACCTCCAAGAACTGGCGCAACAATTTCAAGATGTCTCATTCCACTATCTCCCCAGAGACAAAAATCGGTTTGCTGACGCATTAGCCACACTTGCTTCTTTGGTCGAAATCCCTAAAGGAAAAGCAGTTAAACCCTTCAAGATAACACGGCGTGCAACTCCTGCATACTGCGCCGTTATAGATCTTCACGACTGCAAAAGACAAATGGTTATCCAAAGGTGCCGCTGTTGAAAACTCCGAAGGGAAACCATGGTACCACGACATTTGGTATTTCATCCTAGATGGAACCATACCACCTGAGACAGACCTGAAGACTCAGATCGCCCTTAAGAGGTTGGCCGCCAATTACGTCATCACCGCCGGCCGTTTATTCAAGAAACATTCCCAAGGAAACCTCCTTTGCGCCACCGAGGAAGAGGCCCAGAAATAATGGACCATGTTCATCAAGGCATATGTGGAACCCACATGAGCGGAAACATGCTCGCCAAAAAGATCATCGACAAGGGTACTTTGGCCGACCATGGAAGCCGACTGTACCAAAATGGTCAAGAAGTGCCACAAGTGTCGATACACGCCAATCTTCGCATGCACCGCCTTCCTTGCCGTACCCAATGACTTCACCTTGGCCGTTCTCTACATGGGGAATAGACGTGATTGGAAAGATAACACCCTAGAGCCAACGGACACTTTGTTTCGTCCTAGTAGCCATCGACTATTTCACTAAATGGGTCGAGGCCGCCTCCTACAAAGTTCGAATGCCAGAAAGGTTGCGAGAATTCATCAAGCACAACATCATCTCGCCGATATGGGGTTCCACAAGAGATGATATCCGATAATGGGTCACACTCCGAAAAGGAAACCGATCGCCTATTGACCGCGTACAAAATCACGAGACACAAGTCGTCTCCTTATAGGCCTCAAACCAACGGAGCAGCTTGAAGCCGCGAACAAAACAATCGAGACTATCATCGAAAAAATGGCGCCACTGGTAAAGACTGGCCCGACAAGCTACCATTCACACTATGGGGGTACCGCACTTCAGTCCGAACAGCTACAGGAGAAACTCCCTACGCCCTCACATTCGGGATGGAGGCTGTCTTACCGATAGAATTGGAAATACCATCACTAAGAGTTCTCCTAGAAAACCAAGTGAATGAAGTCGATCGGCTAGAAAGCGCATACGAAGAGCTAGCCCTATTGGACGAAAGAAGGTTGAAAGCGGCCGAACACACTCAAGCTTACCAAAGAAGAATGGCAAGAGCTTTCAACAAAAAGGTCAAGACAAGGAACATCAGAGTAGGCGACCTGGTGCTCCGTGAGCATCGTCCCGGACCTTTCAACCCGTTAGACAAGTGGGGACCAAGATGGATAGGACCCTACATTGTGAAGAAGATATTCTCTGGGGGAGCCCTTCAGCTGGTAGACTTAGACGGAGATCAACTACCGAAGCCGGTCAACATGGACAAGCTCAAGAAGTACTTCGCGTGACTTGGCCTCCTTAAAAGAAATCGCTCGCTAGGTTGAAAATCCCGGAAAGGACGACCTAGGCAAAAATTAGAGCTAGCACAAGAAAAGAAGCCCGCTAGATTGAAAACCCGAAGGGGCGGTCTAGGCAAAAGAAAGGGTGTGCATAAAAAAAAAAAAAAATAAAAAAAGAGGGGGGCTTATCTCGCGCGAGATTACCCCACGGCCTGGAGCCATATTTTGTCCTTTTCTCAAAAATGAACTACGTTTGACCTGAGCCTCTTATTTAATTGCTGTAAAAGAGGAACGTAGGCAGCCTTCGGGTTCGGTCTAATCAAATAAATAAATCAAAGTTGTCCCTTTTATTAATCGAATGCGTTTCATTAATGACAATAGGGAAATCCTAACCACAACGACTAACTTGCTAAGCTAACAAACTTGAAAAAAACTAATAAAGCAGAAACTATTGATCTATCAAAGCAATCTCTTGGTACTCCTAAAGATCTAGCCTTTCATTAACTTGGTTGGCCGGTGGACATGATCTCCACCGTCTTCGTGATCCTTCTTGCGCTTTGAGCCCCTCAAAGCAGAACATCCCTCGAGACGATCAAAGACAGATTCCGACAATCTCTTGAAGACATGAGGCCTATCCAAAGCTTGTGTCTTTCCAGGCATTCCCTTGCCTCGCCTCTCGTACCAATCCCCATCAAGAAAATCCTGAGTTGGATCAGTTCGCACATTAGCAGGATCAGACTGAGCCTCGCTCCTTCGCAAGATACTGCTAGCTACAAAAGAATCTCTTAGCAGTAAAAGCCGCAAATCATCAATCTTCTCTCGCACTAGGATGACCGGTATGGAGGAACCAATCCAAATATTTGTCGGACGGGGAAGATGCTTGCATTAAAAGTCCGAAGGTTCGACCAACGGTCCCGATTAGTTCCTTCACCCCATGCTTGAGCTAGCACCTGCGCAAACTCTACACCGATATAAGACACTACACGAGAAGCTCCTTCGAAAAGATAAGTGTCCCGTGGCCGACCAAACCGACTGAGCACCCGCAGGGAAAGTAAAAGGAGGAATCTCGCAAACCGGAAGAACAACAATGTCAAAACCCTTGGTATTGGCAACATACTTGTTCAACCTCCAATAAGGTGGACACCAAAGAATATCAGCAGATTCGGTCTTCGCAATCAACTTAGCCCATTCATCCGCTGAAAGATCCTTGATCAATAACTTTCGCGTATGATATGTAAAAGGAGAATATTCCAACGGGGGACCTGTCAACTTGAGATGCTCCCTAAGCCAAATAGTCAACAGAAGGGGACTCCCTTGAGTCATGACGCCACCCTATGCAGCTCATCAAGACCATGAAGGGTCTCACCCAAGATTAGCGGAATAATGTTCCTAGAACGTTTCCTAGCCTGTAGAACAACTTCCACCAGTTGGGAATCGACCAAGCCGTCCCTGCACGTAAACAAAACATCTCCGAAAAGAGAAAGAGCCAGAAAGTTCCGCTTATGAACATGAAAAGCATCATCATCAGAATCACCGATGAAGCGTCCCGGAAAAGAAGAGCAATCAACCCACTTGCGGTGAACCAACCCATAGCAAGTATCAAGGGGGATCCCTAACAATTCGTTCAAAGCCTCCGAATGATTCCTATGATACTTAGGAACAGCAATCTTACCAGTCAAAGGCATATCCAAAATAATGGCAAATTCCTCCACAGTAGGCACCATCTCATTCAAAGAAAAATTGAAAAGATGAATAGAGGGATCCCAAAATCGAGCAAAGACTGCAATAACTTCCAATCCGGTTGGAGGTTCTTCAAAGTGAAAAGAATTCTAAATCCGAATTCTGCGATAAACTTATTGCGAGACCGGTTGCGAAACGACCTTACAAAATCCCTTGATGCTTGCTTGAAAGAGGCAATCACTTCAGAGGACAAAGAAAAATCATCGACAATCATGGATGTTGGGGCAATCTCCTTGGAAGCCATGGATCACAGGGTTGAAGAAGAAGACAAGAGTTTCACCCTAACAGGATATCTCTAGAGTTTGAAAGGCTAGAATGAGCTATCTGGCCGGACTACAGGGTGATTTTATAGGGAAAACTGTCAAAATCCTGTTCGAAAAAGGAAGAGATTTCTGCCTGGGTAGCGTGTCTCGTGCGAGACACCTTATCTCGCGCGAGATATACCTACGGCAAAGCAACAGCAGTTCTACTCAAACAGCAATCTAGCCCCGACTTGACAAAGCAAGTCTCGAAAAACCTGCGTGTACAGTTCATAACATGCAATAAAACACCATACTCAGGCTCAAAATTGCGGCCTATCGGCCATTCTCATTTCCGAAAAAAAAAAAACATGGAAAGTCGAGAAAGTTAATTAACTAACTAATTAGACCTAGGATTAGGGGCTAAGAAAAAAAAACCATTGTTTGTGCTACCTATGTGTTCCTAACAGGTACCAGAAAAGAAAGAAAAAAAAATTGTCTGGGCCCACACGGCCGATATGTACAGATCATCAAATCATCAGATAAAGAGAGAAAGGGAGGGGATCACGCCATCAAGTCGCTTGAGCCGCCAGCACCTCCGCCATCACCACCAGGGGGGCTACCATCCCTCCTCGACCTCTTGGCTCTGCAAGTAGGGGTCATAGCCGAGGCCACCGTCGAGGCCGCCGAAGAAGCCTTCTCGGAATGCCTCTCGGACAGTCCGACACCAAAGCCATCAACCCGGCCATCTTGGTCGCTCCACGGTTGTAATCGGCCGCGGATATGGTGACTCGACAATCAAAGAAAAGAAGATGCTCGGATGAAGTCGGACATATACACTTATATGGACGAATACGAGAAACAAACATACCGAAGAGACATCACCGGGAGGCGGTAACCCTCGGGAATCGATCGTGAGACGGGATGTGCCCCATCATCGGCATGCTCCCCATCATGTACGTGTAGCTCGCAGGGCCGTAGTCCGGGGCAAAAGGCAGAGAACCCGTAGCCTGAGAGGAAGTGCTAGGGGTGAAGAACTGAAGCGAAGCGAGGTGGAGCCACGAGCATGTGATCGCCTATCCCCACCGGTGAGGGGACCCATCAACCGAGGCGAAACTCCGCATAAGAAGCCCCGGGATCACGCAAGCCGTCGCCACATCCCCTACCGTAAGACTAGCATAATCATCCTCCGGAATAGAGTGGGTGGGATACATCGACCTCGGCGGATCCGCCGGCACTCGTATGATAGTCTACCCCGGCCATGCCGTGGAAAGACCCGCTCACCGAGATACATGGTATCTCCCTCCAAAGATGCCGGCATCCTCTGCATCCATAGGCATCCCAAGCTCGATGCACCTCCGGCTCAACAGTGTCCAAGGATATAGGCCCAGCCTCTCGTACTCAAAGGTGTCCAGCATGGCCCGTGCCTCCGCAACCGTCAGGGTCCAATCCTGATCCTCCTCCTCATCAACGCTCCGATTCGGGTGGCTCCACCTCCTGATATCCGGAAACAAAGGGGCCCGGCTCTCCAACTCAAACCTATACACCCAAGGACGGTAGCCCCATATACGCACAAGAAAACGATGCAGTTCACAAGGGAAAACAGATAGAGCATACGGACGTAAAACGAAATGTAATCAAAGAGCATACCTCCCAGGCATAAGAATACCCCGACAGAGTATCCTTGGTGTGCCTACACGCCTCATCCATGGCGTGGTAGCAGAAGGCCAGTCCCGCTGAGCCCCAGTCATAGCCGCTCACTTCATCCAGATCAACCAACAAACGCAATAGAGAAAGACGAGCCGTAGAAGAATGGTTCGCAAAGATGGTCTCAGAAAGGATATACCAGAGGGCACCCCTCACCAATCGATCCGTGACTGCATTTGGCTTCTCAGCATAATCCTCAATCTGACGCCGGAGGGGAGTCAACTCAGCAGCAAACCCCTTGACCTTGTTGGGGGGGAAACCAATCAACTGCCTCCACGCCGCTGGACCCGTAGGCTTGAAATTCGGAAACTTCGGCAGGGGATCGCCAATGAATTCCAATCCCGTGATGGCCAGAAAGTCATTCGGAGTCATAGTCGCTTCCCCGAAGCGCAAATGAACTGTGTGGGTAGTGTCCCACCACCTCTCCCGGATCGCCTGAAGTACTTGGGGAGTCCGCCTTATTCCCCGAAGATTGTCAACAAAAGTCAACAAACCCGTTTGGGCCACCCTAGCTCAGACGCCGTCAAGATCCTTGATCTTGTCCCAAACCGCCTTAGCCATTTTCGGACTCCCCCGACAGTTCTTAATTGGCTTGTACGACTGCAAAACAGAGGAAAAACAGAGAGAGCAACATTAGAAATCATTCCATGTCAAGAAATCAATGAAATAGAAGAAATTTTTCATTGGGGCATTTCATCGAACACTTGGCGTGCGTACAAGAAAAGCTTGCCCAAGGAGGTCAATCATAATCCGAATCAACCTCTCCTACAATCCATGATGTGTAGGAGGCTCATACGCACACAATGCAACAACAAAACATCCAAAGAAACGCACAAAATCAACGCATGCAAGAGGAACCTAGTTCTAAGCATAGACAAAAAGAAAAGCCATTGATGGAATTTGAATTCAAGGGAAAGGGAGTTCAAACTCAATGCAATACAAGGATCAAAGAGTTGAGAAAGAAGCTCTTACCAAACCCTCCCGAACAGCGGTGGAGATGTGCGCGTGCCTATCGAAGGTGAGATCATCGCGGGGATAGTCCTTCCCTAGCAAATAGCTCCCCAAAATCGGGTTCCTTTGTTCTTGAGCCATTGATTATGGAGAGAGGAGGGATTGAGAATTGATTGGAAGGAAGAAACACCAATCAAATCCACGAGAAAATTGCAAAGAAAGCGACCTTGGCTTGAGCTAGGGAGGGAATTTTGGAAAAGATGTTTTCAAAATAAACAAGAGCTGCTGTTTATATGCCCCGACAGTAGATATCTCATGCGGTATATCATATCTCGCGGCGAGATAAACCTTCTGGAAAAGGACAAAATTGTCCTCGACAATAAGCGTCTACGCAACGTCAAAATTCAAAATTTTGACACATTTACCCTTGGAAATGATAAACTAGCAAGGAAACGTGGAAAAACCGGTACCGCAAGTCACGGAACGAGTCAAACGTGACATGCGCACGATCGCCCGGTACGGCACCAGTCGCCCGAGAACCGAGTGGTCCAAAGATCTACCCAATTTACATGATTCAGAGCCCAGAAAGGTGAATCATCAAAGAAAAAGCTCGGTCCAACGCCCAAACAGGTGGATCGTCATCAAAAAGCCCGGTCCAACGCCCAAACAGGTAGATCGTCAAACCAAAAGCCCGGTCCAATGCCCAAACAGGTGGATCGTCAAACCAAAAGCCCGATCCAACGCCCAAACAGGTGGATCATCATCAAAAAGCCCGGTCCAACGCCCAGACAGGTGGATCGTCATCAGAAAAGCCCGGTCCAACGCCCAAACAGGTGGATCGTCATTAGAAAAGCCCGATTCAACGCCCAAACAGGTGAATCGTCATCCCCAACAACAAAAAGCCCGATTCGGAGCCCAGAAAGGCGAATCGTCACGAAACCAACAGGACTCAGAGGACCGGACAGGTAAGCCTTTGTGTTCTAACATAATTCCACAGGATTCGGAGCATTGTGCGAATCTTCGGACAGCGGTATATTCTGAATTGGGTCTTGATTTGATTCCTCAGTATGAATTTACCTTTTCAAAAACAAAACCTTCGCGATTTTCAAATGATTTTCAAAATACCTAAAGCAACCTTTTCGTGTTTTGGAGTCGAACTACGTTATGGTATGATTCTCCGATAGAGATACGTAGGCAGCCGTGCGGCACGACCATCCCGATGTTCAGAATGATGTCTTTTCTATCATCGACATGACTTCTTTCATAAGACTTGTCGCCGAGGGGCTCTGTAGACACCCCATTCTGAACACATCGGATCATACTTATACCACTCTAAGTCTCGCTTTGAGTCAAGAAGTAGAAATCCACCATTTCGTCATGTTTCGTTAAGTTTTGACTAACTACCGTTAGTTTGGGACTAAACTGCATACGAGATAACGAGGAAAGGACAAAGCTGTCCACAGAGCAATATCTCGCCGCGAGATGGCGTGTCTCGCGCGAGATATCCCCCTCTGCAGTTGCGTGCACGATAGTTCCCTCGTCGATTTCAACCTCTTTCCGGATAAAACTTTATCTCTCCGGCCAACCAATGGGAGAGGAGGTCTAGAACCATCTGATAGGGTTTTAACTCTCCACTTCTTCATATCCAACCTCTATAAATACTTGGTGACTTCCAAGGCTCAAGAGGTCGGAGGTCGAAAATCCCAAACCGCGAATTTACACAACACACACACATTTTGTCGTTTTCTTTCCCTGAAAGAATCCCTCAAAATCACCCTAAAACTCACCTCATAGTTTGTTCGTCAACCTTGTTGATAATCAAGCATCAATCTTCAAATCAAGGACCAAGGCGAAGCTCTGTCCGTGTGAAGGGTCGACTCTAAACTTGAGTCGAAACTCTGCCCAAATCACCTCACGCAAGGTAATTCCTAATCTTCCTTCTAATTGATTGTTAGAGTGGTATAAGTCCATAAAATCTAGGATCGGCCTAGAGCCTCTCCAAATCATGGAGACGGTCTCGAAGCAATCGATTCTACATTCCGTTTGACCTCGTCAAATGGACCTTTATTTGTAGTATTTGGATTCGTTTTTTACTTCTTCTTTTGAAAAACCTCTCTTTTCTTTAGCAAGACCGATCTCCGGATTGGGTGAAATGGATGCCTTCTAAACCTACCCATTTCATAACCTAAGCCCCGAACTCAAATATCTTTCAAATGGTT
This sequence comes from Adenophora triphylla var. japonica, assembly GCA_022495995.1. Taxonomy (NCBI): domain Eukaryota; kingdom Viridiplantae; phylum Streptophyta; class Magnoliopsida; order Asterales; family Campanulaceae; genus Adenophora; species Adenophora triphylla. The sequence continues at coordinate 228,589 of JAFEMH010003436.1, forward strand.
TTTCTATGTTTCCAATCAAATAATATAGGTGGCGACTCAAAAGATGAAAAGATGAAATTTTCTCACAACGCTACAGGAGGCATTGTCAATTTTGGATTGAAATTAAAATGGGAGGAAGAAATTTTCAAAATTTTCTCTCTTTCCCTCTCTCTGGACTCGACGGCACTCTAATTTTAGGTCTGTCTTACGACCTAAACTATTTTAATTAAAACAGCTTGGGAAACTGCCCATGTCGGACGACATCCATAGTCCAGAAGGGGTAATTTCCTCTTTTGCCCCTGGTCAATTTGGTCAAGTCCTGTTGACTGCCTATCACCAGAATTCATCACTTTATTTGGGTTTAAATGCCCATCTCCCTCAATCTTTCCCACAGAAAATAGCCCGGAATGGCTATAAACTACCCGGTCCGGAAAGACCGTACAGATTTCCCACACAGTAAAAATTCGCGGGTGACTTCCCAAAGAAAAATAGTCAAATCATCGGGGTGACTCCCCATCAAAACAGTCGAATTCGCGGGTGACTCCCAAAGAAAACAGTCAAATCCACGGGGTGACTCCCCATCAAAACAGTCAAATTCGCGGGTGACTCCCAAAGAAAAAAGTCAAAACATCGGGGTGACTCCCCATCAAAACAGTCAAATTCGCGGGTGACTCCCAAAGAAAAAGTCAAATTCGCGGGGTGACTCCCCTTGGAACAGTCGATCTCGGGTACAAACACCCATCTTCGGGGTGACTCCCCTTGGAACAGTCAATCTCGGGTGCAAACACCCATCTTCGGGGTGACTCCCCTTGGAACAGTCGATCTCGGGTACAAACGCCCATCATCAGGGTGACTCCCCTTGGAACAGTCAATTTCGGGTACAAAGCCCGTGGCCTTTCATTGGCACCCTATCTTCAACGAACTACGATTCGGCTTGATTCCCCCACGGGATACGTAGGAATCCTTTTCGTAAAAGGTCCAGCCACATGACCACCATGGTTGATCTTCCCCGGGACGCAAATAGCCATCTTTGTCTGAACTACGATTTGGCTTGATTCCCCCACGGGATACGTAGGAATCCTTCCCACAAAAGGTCCAGCCACTCGACCATCTTGGTCATCTCTTTCCCCGCCGTTCGTGTCCGGCTCGGGATTCTCATTGTGTCGACGACCCCACTTCCCGTGGAAGTGACGTCGCCGAGGGGCTCTGTGAGTACCCCGACCCGAACTCATGTTTTGTGTCCACTTTAATTGATTTTTGGGCTTACATAATTGCTAAAGAAGCAAAATAAGTCCAATTATCCCACAGCCCATCCAACCCATTGGGCCTGCCAGCCATTCGGCCCAAGTATGTCAAAATGATGTACGCTGTCGTCCAACATGGGACGACACTAAGGCGGTTTAACTGCCTCTGTCGGACGACATAAGTCTTCCCATCAGCCTGCCTATAAATACAAGGCATGGCTGATCATTTTGAGGGGACTTGGAGAGAGGATAGGGAGGATATCATTATAATAGGGGAAACTCTGCACAAATAGAGTCTCCCTCTCTCACACACACACACACTCACCTCCCTCCTCACACACACACACACACATACCAAGGCCAAGATCCAAAGAAACTCTCCTTGTTGGTGTGTTGAAGGGGTAGACACCATACTATTGGTGATCTTACCTTGTGGACTACAATAGGTAGCCACTAAACCCTTTTCTCCCTTTAAATAACTCTTCCATACATTCATATCACCTTGCATGCTTTCTTGCTTTAATATTATGTGAAAAGTTGGGATTTTTGCATGATAAAGGTGGTGGAGAAGTGGATCTTCAATATCCACTTCTCCCCACCTCAGATCTGGACATTTGGTGGCATTAACATCAATAAAGTTTGGATCTTTTCTTATTTACATTGAGTTAGGAGGTGATGTCTACTTCAAAGTGGCCATAAACATGTGATTTATCACATTTGGCCACTAAAGCCATGTGATCCTCCCATAATACTCACATAATACTGTTATATTACTGCTTAAAGTTAATAAAAATGCTTGGTTTGCCTTGAGAACAAAGGGGGAATCAAACAGACTGAAGGGCACTGAAATAGGCCACTCTTGTCGGATGACACAGGACTCTCTGGAGATCCTGTGTCATAAGACATAGAGCTCCCAGAAGGCTATAAAGCCATTCTTGGACTTCAGATCTGTCAGATTAAACCCCTTTCATAACTCAAGATTTACCTAAGTATTTTTTGGCTCATAAAGCCACTATTTGGGGTGCCTAAGGTCTGTTTGGGTGCAATCTATTTGATGGAGGCGGTTTGCCATATGACATAGACGACTTCGGATGTTCTATGTCATATGACATCCATATCATTAAAAGTCAATCATGACTTTGCTTACTCCTATCAACTCCCAAACTGAGCTTAGACCTCCAAACAGTGTCTTCAATGGGTGAAATAAATGTCATTTCAGTTCCAGAATAGCTTGGTCATTGTAAAAGACAATTTGACCATGAAGCATCATGTCGTCCGACATCCCCTTCCTGGGAAGTCCTGTGTCGGACGACATCAGAGCTCCCTGAGCAGATTGTCTTAACCTTTGTGAGTACCCTGATCCGAACCCGTGATTTGGATCCACTTTAATTAAAATTTGGGCCTATATAATTGCTAAAAGGCAATATTTAGTCCAAATATCCCAGCAGCCCATCAGTCCATTGGGCCTGCCAAGCTTTCGGCCCAATATGGCTAAAAGGTGTACGCTGTCGTCCGACATAGAAGTCACTAAGGCGGTTTAACTGCCCTTGTCGTGCGACATAAGACTCCCCATCAGCCTGCCTATAAATACAAGGCATGGCTGATCATTTTAAGGGACTTGGAGTGAATATTGGGGAGGATACCAGTAATATAGGGGAAACTCTGTCCAAATAGAGTCTCCCTCTCTCTCTCATACACACACTCACCTCCCTCCTCACACACACACACACTTCAAGGCCAAGACCTAAAGAAGCTTCCTTTGTTGGTGTGTAGAAGGGGTAGACACCATACTATTGGTGATCTCACCTTGTGGACTACAATAGGTAGCCACTAAACCCTTCTCCCTCTTTAAATAAAGTCTTTAATACATTTACAATACATTGCATGCTTACTTGCTTTGATATTATGTAAAAATCGGGATTTTTGCATGATAAAGGTGGTGGAGAAGTGAATCTTCAATATTCACTTCTCCCCACCTCAGATCTGGACATTTGGTCATCTTAGGATCAATAAAGATCCAATCTTTACGCATTTGCATCGAGTTAGGAGGTGATGGCTACTTCAAAGTGGCCAAAAACATGTGATCTATCACATTTGGCCACTAAAGCCATGTGATCCTCCCATAATACTCATATATTATTGTTATGTTACTGTTTACAGTTGTTAAATATGCTTGGTTTGTCTTGAGGAACAAAGGGGAAACAAACAGACTGAAGGGCACAGAAATGGCCTATCTTTGTCGGACGACATAGGACTCCATGGAGATCCTGTGTCATACGACATGGAGATCCTGCAGAAGGTCAGAAGCCATTCTTGGACTTCAGATCTGTCCAGTTTATTCCCTTTGCAACTCAGAGCTTTCTTAAGCATTCTCGTGGCTCATAAGCCACTATTTGAGTGCGTATGATCTGTTTGGGTGCAATTTATTGGAGGCGGATCGTCATATGACATGGATAACTTCGGATGTTCCATGTCACATGACATCCGTATCATTCAAAATCGTGACTTTGCTCACTCCCGTCAATCCCAAACTGATTTTAGACCTTCAAATAGTGTCTTTAATGAGTCCAATAAATGTCATTTCCAGTTCCAGAAAGCAGCTTGGTCATTGTAATAAACAATCTGACCAAGAGACATCATGTCGTGCGACACCCTCTTTCTGGGAGGTCTTGTGTCGGACGACATAGGAGTTCTCTGGGCAGATTGTCTTACCTTCTGCCTTGTTTTGATAATCATAATATGTAAAAGGGGTGCGGCACCCTGTCATGGCTCACAAGTTGTACTCAGCTTTCATATTATCAATGAAAATGTCAAATTTGCATGTTTTACACATCGACACATATTGCACACACCCTTTGAATGTCCAAAATTGTTCAATGTTGATTGAAAGTCTCGAAAGAGGCGTGTTGGGTGAACTCTCTAGTTCTTCCCAAACATGTAACCAGACTCCAGGACCCAAAATCTCTCAAAATAGGTTTTTCAATGTTTTCCTCTAAAAACGGCGTGGCGACTCCCAAAACCGAAGTTTTCAAAACTCATCGTATCATTTTCAACACATTAAAAACTCTTTCAAAAAGGGAGAAAATGATATTCGATTTTTCTTTTTCGGCGAGCGTTCATTCAGTGGCGACTCCGCTGGGGACATTGAAAAACTTTTTGTTCTAAAAAATGAAGATGATACCCGGTATATAGGTGGAAACCACTAACCTTCCTGTATCGCTCATAAATGGTGATCTAACAATCCCACGTACCAGTATCATTCTTCTATTTTCTGAAAAAAGAGAAAAGTTTTTCTTAACAGAGTCTAACTTTCTACAAATCAACTTGGACAATTTCGACATTCACCTTGTGTGTACATTTGTGTCATTTTCTGTGCTCAAATGCACCTTGCCATGCTTTGGTATGTGACACTATTGGAAGCCGGGGCTTCCCTTTTGCAATTTGCTCTTCCCGTTGATCAAGAACAGGGCAGGATAACGCTGGACTACAACAACTGGTAAATTCTGACATTTGGGGCAGTCCCCTTTTGTCATGCTTTGACTCATTCTCTTGTTTTTTCTTTGCATACTTGAAATTACCCGGATCCGAGAGGCAGCGCGTTCGCGCCCCGGCATCTGGCATTTCCCCCGCTTTGCAGCAGGTTTTTTCCGAGTTGGAGGTGTCTCGCCGTTTGTTTTCGCATTTGTAGAGTCGCCACGCCATTTTTATTAAGCCCAAAACATTGAAAAAGGGCATCAGTTTAAAGATAATTTTAAACTGTTTTTGTGTGATGAGATTTTGAGTTCGGAGGTCAGATGACTCCTCGGGAAGAGAATATTAGAATATTAGAGCTCACCCGAGTCGCCTCGTAAAACGAGTCTTTCGGATACCCCTAATATCCTTTAAAATGTTGTGTGTGTGTGTGTGTGCTTTTTAAAAATGCATGCTGTGTCGGATGTCTACATTGTACACTACGTATTGAAATGTATTGAAATAGTAATGGAAGGAAGCCTTACCAATGTTGGTTCGTGTCTGTCTTCCGCTGAGGAATAGTGTTTGAGGTCGGAGTAGCGTTCCGGTACGGATCGGGATTGCTTCGGGAGGGACCGGTTGTCTGCGGACAGAGTTTCGGCGTGAGTTGATGTTGCAGGCTGCGTTCGGGCAGAGGTTCGGCGTGCGTGGGGATCGCAGGGATCACTCGGGCAGAGGTTCGGCGTGCGTTGGGATCGCAGGGATCACTCGGGCAGAGTTTCGGCGTGGTTTGGGATCGCCGGTTTGACTCGGAAAGAGCCGGGACACCGTGGAAAGACCAGGCAAGGCCTCGGAGTACCACGAGGGGCCTCAGAGTACCTCGACAGTGCCTCGGGGCAGCGCGGGAGCATCGCGGGAGCGCTCGAGGAGGCTTCGGAGCACCACAAGGGAGCTCGGAAGGCCTCGGAAGGATCCGAAAGGGGCCGGGAGTGCCTCGAGAGGACTTAGAGGGGAAGCCAGAAGGCCTAGGGAGGAAGAGAGAAGTGGGAGGTGTGTGAAAATGAGGAGGGGGAGCCCTCTATTTATAGTGCCAGATTTGGTGCAAGAAGGTCCGTACGGACCTCCCTGGTAATCCAGACTTTTGGTTTTCCTCGATTTGAGGGAATCTGTGATGATGGTGAATATTCTGCAATTATGATGTTCCCTGAGCAATAAGGTCCGTACGGACCATCTTGACATGCAAAGAGGTCCGTACGGACCAACTCTCGCAGAGGGTAATCATTTTCCCGAGATTTGAGGGAATATTGTGGACTTTAAGAAGATTCGCAATTATTAAAGCAAAGAGGTCCGTACGGACCATGTATGCTTTTCCAATTTCCTGAAAATTCCCAAAAGGTCCTTTTGTCCCTTTTTGTCCCAGAAAGGCCCCTCCCTTGGTTTGGCTGGGGGTTTTGAGAGGGTTTTGAGTGCCAGAGGTCGTCGAGACTGCGTTGATGAGTCTGCGGTGTTTCCCGTGTGCTTGAAAGGGGGTGATCCAGATTGGGGTACTTACAGAAGCCCCTCGACGACGTCACTTATGAAAGAAGTGGGGTCGCCGATAAGATAAGGGTCCTAATCTGGATCGCGTCTTCGGGAGATAAAGTGACCGGGAGGCCGGTGTGAGGACGTGGTGGTGTCCTATTGTGTGACCGTTTAGGCCGCAGAGGCTGGACCCTGTGATAGGATTCCTACGTATCCCTGACGGGAATCAAGCCTGGTCGTAGTTCGGGTGTAGGGTGAGTGTTTTGTGAATGCGGGCATGGTGGTGCCCTGAAGTGTTGTGTGACCGCCGAGGTCAGTTGTGAGGACGTGGTGGTGTCCTGGGTGACCACATAGGTCGATGGCTGGACCCTGTGATAGGATTCCTACGTATCCCCTGGCGGGAATCAAGCCCGGTCGTAGTTCGGAGGTCATGAATGCGTGAGTGCGGGCGTGGTGGTGCCCCGAAGTGTCGTGTGACCGCCGAGGTCGGGCCAGTAAGGACGTGGTGGTGTCCTGGGTGACCGTATAGGTCGATGGCTGGACCCTGTGATAGGATTCCTACGTATCCCTGGCGGGAATCAAGCCTGGTCGTAGTTCAGAGGTCGTGAATCTGTGAGTGCGGGCGTGGTGGTGCCCTAAAGTGTCGTGTGATCGCCGAGGTCAATTGTGAGGACGTGGTGGTGTCCTGGGTGACCGCATAGGTCGATGGTTGGACCCTGTGATAGGATTCCTACGTATCCCTGGAGGGAATCAAGCCTGGTCATAGTTCAGAGGTCGTGAATCTGTGAGTGCGGGCGTGGTGGTGCCCTGAAGTGTCGTGTGACCGTCGAGGTCAATTGTGAGGACGTGGTGGTGTCCTGGGATGGAAATTTTACGATTTTCCTAATCGGGTGGTTTAAGGCCTTCCGGGCCAGAGATAGTGATTTGGGAGGTTTATACGGTCTTCCGAACCGAGTGGTTTAAAGCCTTCCGGGCTGGAGATAGTGAGGTGGGAGGTTTATACGGTCTTCCGGACCGAGTGATTTAAAGCCTTCCGGGCTGGAGGTAGTAGTTTGGCTGATTTATACAGTCTCCCGGACTGAGTGGTTTAAAGCCTTCCGGGCTGAAGATAGTATGAAGATTTGAGTCGTCTTCTGGTTGCAGTTTGCCATGCGTGAGGACTTTGAATCGTCTTCTGGTTGCGGTTTGCCATGCGTGTGGACTTTGAATCGTCTTCTGGCTGTGGTTTGCCATGCGTGAGGACTTTAAATCGTCTTCTTGGCTGTGGTTGTGTCATGTATGAAAACTTGAGTCGTCTTCTGACTGCGGTTTGCCATGCGTGAGGACTTTGAATCGTCTTCTAGCTGTGGTTTGCCATGCGTGAGGACTTTGAATCGTCTTCTGGATGCGGTGGTGGAGGCATGGCTGCCTTGAGCTTTGAGAGGTTTAGATGCCTCGTGCTTTGTATGTTGGGGAGAAGGTTGGACTTACGATGGCTGCCGGTGTTCATCCGTTGGGGATTTATCGTGGCCTTGTAGGGGCTTGCAAGGATTCCCTTTTTTTTTTTTGACTTGCTGGGGAAGGAGCTCGGGCTTACTTTGATGGCCGGTGTTTGCTTCACCATTTGGTGTTTTGGAGGCATTTCGTGCCTTGGGATTTGTACTCGGAGGTGTTGGCTCCTTCTTGCGCTTGTTTTGCCGTTGAGTGGGCAAGGATGATGGCCGGTGCTGGGGATATGTAGTCTTGTACGACTTCCCTTTGACTTGTTGGGGAGGAGTTCGGGCTTACTTTGACTGCCGGTGTTTGAATTGCTGGGGATGCGTGACCTTGTAGGGGCCTTTTTCTGCTGGGAAAGTGTCTTCGGACCTGTTTTGAGGGCCGGTGCTTGAGTTGCCGTTGAGCATTTTGGAGGCGTCTCGTGCCTTGATATTCGTGCTGGGAGGTGTTGGCTCCTTCTTGAATTGCCGTTGAGTGGGCGAGGACCGGTCTTACACTGACGGCCGGTGGTTGAATTGCCGTTGGAGTGGGCGAAGTTCGGGCTTACACTGACTGCCGGTGCTTGCGTTGCCGTTGGAGTGGGCGAAGTTCGGGCTTACACTGACTGCCGGTTCTTGAATTGCCGTTGGAGTGGGCGAGGACCAGTCTTACACTGACGGCCGGTGGTTGAATTGCCGTTGGAGTGGGCGAGGTTCGGGCTTACACTGACTGCCGGTTCTTGAATTGCCATTGGAGTGGGCGAAGTTCGGGCTTACACTGACTGCCGGTGCTTGCGTTGCCGTTGGAGTGGGCGAGGTTCGGGCTTACACTGACTGCCGGTTCTTGAATTGCCATTGGAGTGGGCGAAGTTCGGGCTTACACTGACTGCCGGTGCTTGCGTTGCCGTTGGAGTGGGCGAGGTTCGGGCTTACACTGACTGCCGGTTCTTGAATTGCCGTTGGAGTGGGCGAATTTCGGGCTTACACTGACTGCCGGTGCTTGCGTTGCCGTTGGAGTGGGCGAGGTTCGGGCTTACTTTTCTTTGGACCGGTTTAGCCGGGGTGTGGCCAGTTCTTTGGCCTGTTTTGACTTTGCTTTAGAGGTATGAGTTTATTGCTGTTTTTTGATTTAGCAACTTGTCATTTCTCCGTTTTCTTTTGCACTGAGCCTTTTCTGTTTTTGTCACAGGTGTGGTTCTATGAGATTTTTCAGTGCTTCCCGTGGGATAGAGATCCGGGCCGTAGCCGCGCATCCCGCTATGCCGGGCCGGGCTCGTACGGCGAGGAAGAGGAGGACCGAGAGGAAGCTCACCATCGCCTACGGGGATGTGCAGGAGCGTCTGGAGAGGGGTAGCCCGGAGGGGTTTATTTTGTTCCCGTGGGCTCGGTATGAGGGTGATGAGTTCGAGGGGGCTCCCGAGGTGACAATGCAGCGGAAGATGCTGCGGGGCTTGACTTGCGACGTCATGTACCCGGGGAGCGGGTCTTCCGGGCAAAGATGGCCTGGCGTGCTTCTCGTGGCTCCGAGGGACCCTCCTTTTGGGATGCTTGATTCTCGGGATATGGATGTGTTGGATTTTGAGAGGTACCTTGGCGGTGTGGGTGCCGAGGAGTTTATTTTGTATGGAGAGGAGTATGGGGCCTTCGTGAGGAGGAAGTTGAGGACGCCGCAGGTATTGGCGAGGGAGAGAGAGGCTGGACCGCAGGTTCCCCCAGAGGTTCCGATGCCGGGGCCAGATTTCACGTATGTCCCTGGGGACGGATCGAGGAGGAGGGTGTCTGTACCCGTTTCCGGGGCTGCTGCGCATACCGAGCGGATCCCGACAGACGGTGAGTGTGCTTACTCTTTTCCGTCTTGGCATCTTTTACGTATTTTTCTCTTTTTGTTGTTGAGTATAAGCTGTATTCTTTGAGCGTTTCCTTGGGCAACTTGCTTGTGCAGGTCCCGGGGAGAGCCTATGATATGCTGACTCGCCGTTATGTGGCGATGAGGTCGTTTGCGAAGAAGATGGCGTCGAAGCTGTCTTGCCGGTCTTCCCGACGCGTGTCGGCGTACGAGCCTATGCCTTCGAGGCATTCTGTAGACGTTCCTCCACCGAGAGCCGAGCCGGAGCCACAGCAGGAGGGACCTTCGAGGGGGCGGCATAGCATGGATGCCGGGACATCTTCGGGAGCTCCGAGGCAGCAGCCCTTTTATCAGTTCTTCCCTCAGCAGGATGCGCAAGGTGAGGGTTCGTCAGAGCCTTCTTTCTTTGATCCTTTCGCTGGATTTGATCCTTCTGAGTACTTTGAGTACCAGCCTCCGGAGGGGGCTCGGTACTCTGATGACGAGGACGTGACGGGCGAGTTCACCGGGATGCCCGACTTCTCTCTGGAGGACCTTGGCGAGGATGATGATGCTAAGGAGTCTGATTAGTATTCATTTGCTTTCCCTCTTTCCATATCTTCTCTCTTTTTTATTTCTTGTTTAGCAACAGACATTTATGGGTACCTGTAATAAAACACTTGTATTTGCATGGCAAACAGCATTTTATTTTAAGATGTAATGTCGTTTTTGTGATTCCCGGGATTTGTCCTAGAAATTGTTGCTATTATTATTTTTTTTATTTTGTGCATGCCACGTGAGCTGAGAGTGCGTTTGTGGGTAGTGTATGTTTGCCTGAAATGGCTTTGGCCAGTGTTTGGGCAATTTAGAGCAAGGTCCTGCTGAGAACAGTGGTTGTTGTACTGTTTGCTGGGGAAATGGTTTCTGGTTGCAAGGAGGTCCGTACGGACATACCTAGCATGCAAAGAGGTCCGTACGGACCAACCTTGCTTTTGGGAAGGAGATAAATGCTTTCCAGTGTCTGGTTCTTCCCCATTTCCCCATTTGCAGCCATTTTCGAGCTTTCTTCCCCATTTTCTCTAGGAACCTCCATTTTTGCCATGGATTCTTCGTACGTTCCTAGAATTTTGCCGAGGCTTTCGCAGGAGAGGCAAGCACACTTCCTTGAGCAGCTGAAAATGTGGATGCGGCGCCGTATGAGGCATCAGAGACGGGCTTTCGAGGTAAGGTTTCGTCTTTGCTCGATTTGGTCTTTTAAGGAGTTGGTTCCTGATTGGGATTTGTTGCGGGCTGCCGCGGTTCGGGATGTTAGGAGGCATGTGTATTGCTTCTCCTACAATGAAATGGTGCCCACTTTTGAGGATTTTCGGGCTTTGATGGGGGATCGGAGGTGGAGGTCATCTCGCTTCCTTTGATTGGTGGTCTTTGCGGTGAGCGTGAAGCTTGCGGGCTTTCTTCGTACTTCGTTGGAAGAAGTGCGGGGCATGATCCTTGATTCGGGTCATATTGACATTTACGAGCTGCCGAAGCGGTTCATGGTTGATGATGAGAGTGATGTCTCTTGGGACGCGTTTGCCTTGTGCGTGATGGCGACGCTTTTCTGGTCGGCTCCCTTGGCATTTGCGATGGCGCTTTGCTAGATGTGGTAGGGCACTTGCGAGCTGGAGAGGATATTGTCCCATTGGTCTTTGGGGAGACTCTTCATGGTATCGGCCGTCCGCGACCGGGGATCATTTCATGAGAGGGGAAGCCCCGCTTTGCTCACCTTGTAGGCTGCGAGAGAGACTTCATGCCATGCCCGAGGCTCAGACGTCGTTTAGTTCGTGGTCATTTGCTCGGCGACCTCTTGTGTTGGATATGGATCAGTCCGCACAGGAGAGATGGATGGCACGGCTTGGTACGCATCGAGATCTGTTTGGTGGGTTCCTCACTGGAGGATTGAGACTAGGAGGGTCTTGCGGGAAGGGTCCTACGTCGTCGAGTTCCGGGTTTGTCTTGGTCTTCCTTCTATATTTCGTCGCTTGTTTCTGCGGCGGTTTGGGATGAAGCAGAGGCCTTTGTTGGGGTGGGATGACCTTGCTCTTGCGGAGGTAGTTCCTCTTTGTATGGCGGCTTGGTGCCTTCTTGTATTTTACGAGGGTATGGAAGTATTCCGCTTTCCCTACGGTGGTACTCCTTAGACGTCGGGGAGTGTCGTATTGACGACTCGATGCACGGCCTTTGGTATGAGCAAGCGTGTTCGGGCTATCCCAGTGGTCTTGGAGAGTAGGCGTGTAGCGATTCTGGGACCCGGTTGCCGTAGCGGCTATTGCCTTAGGAGTGCCGAAGCTGGTCGACCCTTTGGATGTGACGGGAGACACTTTGTTTGACTACGAGACTAGAGTTGACCGACCGACGGGGAGAGGTCCTCTTTTGCAGACTCGCGGGGAGGAGATCCGAGCCGAAGCACGGGCGAATGAAGCCCTGAGAGCTACTGGATTGTTTGACTCTACGGGGAGGACCCCTGATCTCGGACTGAGAGACGCAGAGTTGGTTCACGTGGAGCGAAAGAAGACTCGCCGGGGATGAGGGAAGAAAGGGAAGAATGGCGAGGGGACAAGCGCAGATGGCGCGGAATGACCTCCTAGGTATCCATTCATTGCATTGCAAACACATTATTAGTTAAATGTATTAAGATGTCTTTTAGCATGTTGTGAACTTGAGAGTAGACCGTGCTTGAACTCATCAAGAAATGTTGTAACCGTTAGTGATTTGTGATTTACTTTTAAAGCTTTGTCGAGACGCCAGATCTCTTGTTTGACTTTGTGTCTTTTGTGCACCTTGTCGGCGTCCGTCCTTGAACTTTTCTGTCGCGTTTGCGGATTGAAGCAGTCTGGGTCATGACGGCAATCCCCTTTGCTGAGGCTTTGTGCTTGGCTGAGAGGTTGAATGATCTCCTGACAAGTCGTTTTGACAGTCTTTTCGCAGCTTCCTTGCCTCTTGTTGGCGTCGGGCTCTTGACCTCTTTTTTGCAGCTTTTGCTTGAGCTTCTTTTATTTTTTTGTTTTTTTTTTGTGTGAGCCCTTGCTCGAGCTCTTTTTTTTTACTTTATTTTTTTTGTGAGCCCTTGCTCGAGCTCTCTTTTTTTTTTGAAGCGCGTGATGGCAAAGACAAGCCCCTGGCTTGGAAGCAGACATGAGTCAGTCGTTTGATGTTGAGTGACCCTCAGATGTCCTTTGATGTTGCCGCCGTCGTTTGACTTGGTCAAGGTGACTGTTGGGGCGTGCTCTTGAAAAGTGCGTAGCTTGATGGAGGTCTTGATTGACATTCAAACTTTTGACTTTTTTGTGTATTTTTAGACCGGACCAATTAAGGTTGCCTACGTTCCCAGGACTAGAGGGCTCAGGTGCACGTAGTTCGACACTACATGGAGTGCCAAGAGATGCAACGTTGTTCTTCTTCAGGCGAAGTATCTGCGAAGTTTGCTTCCGTTGACTGGATTCATGAAGGGATTGCCGTCTAGGTCTGTCAGCTTCATGGCACCTCCGGAGAAGATCTTTTGAACCACGAAAGGGCCGATCCATGTGGGTTCCCATTTTCCCAGTGGGTTGGTTCGAGTGGGAGGCTTTTCTTTGAGTACAAGGTCGCCTTCCCTGATGTCTCGGGATTTGACTTTCTTGTCGAAAGCTCTAGCCATCCTGCTTTGATAGGCTCGGACGTGTTCCATGGCCTTTAGTTGTCGCTCGTCTAGCAGAGCCAATTCGTCATGTCGGCTTCGGAGCCATTCAACTTCATTGACGTCATTTTCCAGCAGCACTCGGAGTGAGGGAATTTCCAGTTCAATGGGAAGGACTGCTTCCATCCCGTATGTCAGGGCGAATGGGGTTTCTCCCGTGGCTGTTTTGACTGATGTGCGGTAGCCCCAAAGTGCAAGGTGCAGCTTCTTGGGCCAATCTCGTCCTCGGTGGTCATTTTTCGGATGATCCGTTCGAGGGTTTTGTTTGCTGCTTCCACGGCGCCATTTGTTTGTGGCCGGTAGGGAGAAGATTTGTGGCGTGTGATCTTGAATTCGGCCAACAGTCTGTCGAATTCCCCCTCGAAGTGTGAACCATTGTCTGATATGACCTCATTTGGGATGCCGTATCGGCAGATGATGTTTTCCTTGAGGAAATTCGCGACCTTCTTGGAGGTGAGTACCTTGTAGGACTTGGCTTCGACCCATTTGGTGAAGTAGTCGATGGCTACTAAGATGAACTCGTGATTCTTTGCTGGCGGAGCAATTTTCCCGATGACGTCAATTCCCCAAGTGGCAAATGGCCGGGTGTAGTCATGCGGTAGAGATCGTGGGGCGGCGGATGATTGAGGTTGGAGAACCGTTGACACTTGTCGCGGCTTCGGACAAAGTGGATGCAATCTGCCTCCATGGAGATCCAAGAGTAGCCCATCCCGAGAATGATTTGCATCAGGGCTCACAGTGTTCATGTGGGGACCGCAAGCCCCATTGTGGACTTCATTCATGAACTTGTTTGCTTCTTCTTGGCTGATACAGCGTAGGAGTAGCCCATGGTAGCGTTTTTTGTATAGCATGTCCCCGAGGATGACGAAGTGAGAGGCGAGGCGTTTTAGGGCCATGATGCTCTTGGTTTTGACCCCTTCTGTGTGTGGGTCTTCCTTGTTCATGAAGGTGATTTCCCCGTTCTTGAGGTATTGGAAGATGCAGTTTGTCTTTGGAAATGGCGTCGGACTTGCGTCTCTTTGGCTCTTCAGCAATCTTGCAAATCGTTGTGATTAAAACCTCCTCGGCAGCTTGGGCCCGGTTTTTCTCTCGTTTGGCAACATGCTTAAATGTTTGCTTGATGTATTTATTTAATTAATGTGTTTGCCTTTTGTATAGATGAATTGTTATTAACTGTTTTGATTAGTTAATATCATCGTTTGTTAAAGATGCAATGAAATGATTTTTTAGAAAGGTCGGACCTTTTATTGAAAGCATGAAGACTGTACATTGTTGATCAAAGATTCACAATTGTCGGGCGTAAAGCCGTCAAAAGACTCAAAAGATGTGAATTCACAGACAACAAGACTCGAAGCTAGACTATAGGTGACGAGGGATTGGACCAGGCTTCATTACTCTCGGATGGGCAGCCCAGCTCTAGAGGGAGTGGTCTTTGGTTCGGGTGGCCAGTCTTCCCTTGGCATGAGTCCCGGAAAATAGCTTGCATGCGGTTCGATTTCAAACCAGATCGCGGAGGTTTTTGGTTGTTCCCCTGATGATGTCCCTCCATTAGTGTTGCCACCAGTCCTTGGGGGTTTTTGATGATAGAAGTCGCTGAGGGCTACTTCTAAGAGGGCGAAGCATTCGGCGGTCGGAGTTGATTCTTGCGATGTTGATCACTTTCATAGAATGCGCCTCTTTATACAGGATCTTTGCTTGGACGACGTTTACAATGTCGATTCGAGCGGGCATGCTATATCTCCTTCCCTGATTAAGCCTTGGAGGAGGTTGCGCCACTGTTCATCCAGGTCGGACACCGGAATGTTGAATTGAACTAAGCTGTGATGGCTGTCCCCGTAAGATCCGAGAGTGTCGGCTAGAGGGTTGTCTTGTACCGGGGGATCGGTGATGAGCCAGTTTTCCAGAGGGTTTTCGGCGAAGTAAGGGTCTACTCCTCGATCAATCTCCATTAGAGCATCCATCTCTTGATCCTCTCTTAAGCATTCTTCACAGTCGCATATATCAGAGTTATCATCTTGACCCATGAGCTCTTCTATTTCCAGCTCGTCGCGGCTTAGAGCGTGGATGTAAGGATCCACTTCGTAACGGGACAGGGTAGGAGAATCATCTGAAGAAGAGTATTCGGTCATGTCGGGACCTTCTTCTGGGTCATAGCTTGCTGTCCAAGCACTTGCCATTGCACTGCTTCCGCGGATCACTTCGATCGCTCCATTGGCATTGATGAATTTCACGCATTGGTGAAGAGTAGATGATCTTGCTTTCATCGATGTATCCAAGGTCGTCCCAATAGCGAGAGAAGGTTGGTTTTGATTTCCACGACTTGAAACTCTACCGACTTCGGTTGTACGTCGAATTGGATCCTCGGATTGATGACTCCTACGATTGGTCGTGCAGGTGGAATCGTAGGCTCGGATTACCCGAGGCGAAGGCCTTATCGAGAGAGCGGTCGATGCAGAGTCGCTTCAATGTGCTCAAAGCGATGATGTTGACTGCGGAGCCGTTATCAATCAAGACGTTCGGGAGGAAGAACATCTCTATTTTTATGAGGATGAGGAGGGCTTCGTTGTGCCGATTCTCACATATTGGCAAGTCATCGTCTGTGAAGGCTAAACCGCTTCCCGTGCTACCGTTTGACTCGGTCTCTTACGGGAACGTTCGATCCATCCATTTGTATGCCTTGGTCGGGGCAAAGATCGTAGGGAGACAGTTGCCCTTGGGCGTTCTTGTCTAAATTCCCGGTCACGAGACCTTTTGACTCTGGTTTCATGCTCCCATTCATAGAGAGACAGCATGCTAACGGTTTCGGAAATTGCAGGGGGTGCTCTCGCTTGGAGTTTCGTCAAAGGCTATTGAGTTTACCACTGTCGCTCCGGGGAATGTATTTCCGATGGTATTGGGACCACGAGGGCGTTCCAATTTTCCCTCCTCAATGAGCCCCTGGACCACCTGCTTGAGCACGAAGCAATTGTCGGTGGTGTGGCCGGGGTAGTTGTGGAAGGCGCAGTGCTTGCTCATATCCATGTTGGGTTTGGGAGTCTTTGGTTGGAAATTCTCGAGCGGCTTGAGAAGATTTCGTTTCACCAAAGCTTCAAATACTTGACCCAAGGGCATATCAAGGTTTTCTAAATGTTGGGCTGTGGGAAGCGAGGGGATTGTTATTCTTTGGGGCTGCTTGATCGCGGTTTACTTGAGCTCCGTTACGAATGTAGTGCATCGTTCCTACGCTTCTTTTCCTTTGGTCGGGCGGGAGTTGAAGTTGCTGTGTTTGTTCGATAACGGTAAGACGAGGCAGGGTTGTTGTTGCCTTTTGAAGACTCGAGTCTTTTCAAACTTTGTCCGGCGTTGACCATGGAACGGAGATCCGGATAGAAATGGTGGCTGATCAAGGTCCTCAAAGATGGCTTGAGGCAGAATGGAAGATGTCCATCTCGCTCTTCTTTGGAAAGTGGATCCATTATCTCGCTTAGCTTCCAGTTCCATCTTTTGTAGAACTCGCCCACCGGTTTGTCATCCTTTTGTTCGGTGGCTTGCGGTGTCATGGCGGTTTGTCTCCCATTCAAGGTTGGCGCGGTACTTCTCCAGAAGATTTCACCGATCGGATCCCACGTGGAGCGGTTTTACGCCTTCACATTGAGGAACCACCTTAGTGCTTTGTGGATTTGAGGGAATGCTGAAAGTGATCTCGCCATCTGTTGAGGGGTTGCCCCTTTGGCTCTCATACCCGGGACGTAGGTGTCGATGTGGGTTTTTGGGCATTCCGTCCCGTCAAACTTTTCCATTTCCGGCATCCTGAACTTTGGAGGGAGAGGGACCACTTTGTTCGGATCGCAGGCGGTGAGGGAGTCCTTCCGAGAACTAGCTAGCTTACCTTGCATGTCCTTCATTTGTTCGATAAGCCAAGCCATGTGGGGATCAGCCGCCCGAGGTGGGTTACCGTTTTCGGGGACGGAAACCGAAGATGGAGGTGGATTGGGCGATGGGATCGCCATTCGGGAGTCTTGGGGAGGTAGTTGAGTGTATACCAACCCATACCCCGGGTGTTGAAGTTGAGGCGTGATTGCCGGGTCCGCTAAGGGTTGTGTTTGGGAACTGGGAAATGATTCGTTAGCCCCAATCGCGTACTAGCAGGTGGCAAACTTGAGATGTCGGGATATCCGCTCGGGATGCCCGTCCCCGGTAAGCATGGGGACTTTTGATTGTGGTTGCGAGGCTCGTATAGAGGCAAAGGATTGAATCTGGGGATACCGAGATGCATTGGGATCTGGCGGAGCGAGCACGTATGTGTGCCGTTGGAAGGCCGAGCTTGATGTGCAGAGCCGGGAAACAGACCGCGCCGAGGCGGGCATGTCGGAGCCGCTTGACCGACGCCCGAGGAGCTTTGAGCGAGAGCCGCTTGCGTTGCTGGGATCTCGTAGTTTGGCGGAGGCGGGACCTGCTAATAGCTTTGAGCAACTGGGGGAGCCGGTATGTCTTCGTCCTCTATGAGAACAAAGGTTCCATTAGGTTGGGGGATGGCTGTTCCTCGAAGACGCAAGGTGTCTACGATCCAGGCTTGCTGTTCTTCTTGGCGCTTCTTGATGGTTTCGAAGGCTCGCAGCACCTCCTCCATTGTCTGGAGGTTCCTTAGTGGCGGGGTTCCGTTTCCCTCACTGTTATCTGTTGATCCCGTCATGGGAGAGTAGCGGACGGTGCAGACCGTTGAACTGGAAGGGCTATCGGACCTTGTGACCTCGATACTGAAAAGGCGGCTTCCAGGTATTCTCAACCACTCTCGGTTCGCTGGAGGGGGTGATGGGCAAGGTTTAGACACAGGAATGGCCTCACGGGATAAAAAGGGGGGAAAGCTCACGTGGCATGCGGTTTCCGTTTCCTTTTTTATGATTTTTTTTTTGTTGTTTTAATTTACTTAAAACATGTTTTCTCAGAGTCCTAGGTAGGTTGGAAAAGATTGCTCTTCTTTTTTGCAACTATGCTAGATCCTGGGTCAGTGGAGACCATCTGTGCGGCTATAAGCCCCTCGTTTTGCACCTGTATTTCGACATCCCAGGGTGGACAGCCCCAGGCGAGGGTCCTATAGTGCAAGCGGTTTCCACCGGCCTAAAAGAAAAATCGAACCTAAGGACCGAGCCTGTCATGTTCGTTTTGATGCATTAGCCATGTGAATAGTGAACCGAGCCGGCCACTGAGTCAAGATCAGGTCAAGAGTTCGGCATGACCTCTCTTTACCTTGCTTGCGCAAGGATGCAGTGACGTTGGGCGTTAGCCGGGTCATATTGTCATGGCCGACGTATCAAAGGCGTGATGACATGGTGTCATGTGAGCATGGATGTATATCCGGATGGAACATCGTCTCGGGGTGTAGCTTCGGAAATCAAGATCAGGTCAAGAGTTTAGCATGACCTTTCATCGCTTTGCTTGCACAAGGGATCTTGAGTTCCGAGCCTTGACTCAGGAAATGGCCGGCATGGTATATGTATCCGAGGTTTGTATGACACGGACCGGGTAAAACCAACCGAGTCCGGGACAGAGTGTGACTCAAGACTCAAACGTGCGGGGTTGACGCTTGGCTAGGATGGGATGTTTGGAATGATCCCGTGCGCGTCCAAGAGGCCTAGGAAGACCAAACGGATCGCAACCGAGACCACTCCGGGTTAAGGGTTGTAGTGTGCGGTGTATCCGAGGCGGTGCGCGTAGCGTGAGGTGTAACCGAGGCGGCGGTGTGAGTAGTGTGCGGTGTAACCGAGGCAAAGTGCGCGTAGTGTGCGGTCTCTAAAATTCTTTTTCCGAGTAAAACGAAGTTTTTGAAAAATTTTAAATGTATGCACGAGATGTATATTGATGCATTTTTTTATTTTTTTTTATTTTTTGTAAAATAAAAACGAAGCACGTGCACACACACACAACAGTTAAAGGAAGGGGTAAAATGAAAGTTTGACCCTCATCATTGTTTTAAAAATCTTTTGTTTTGTTTAAAAGTTTTTAAAACAAAATATCCCCAGCGGAGTCGACAACTGAAATTACCCGGATCCGAGAGGCAGCGCGATCGCGCCCCGGCATCTGGCATTTCCCCCGCTTTGCAGCGGGTTTTTTCCGAGTTGGAGGTGTCTCGCCGTTTGTTTTCGCATTTGTAGAGTCGCCACGCCGTTTTTATTAAGCCCAAAACATTGAAAAAGGGCATCAGTTTAAAGATAATTTTAAACTGTTTTTGTGTGATGAGATTTTGAGTTCGGAGGTCAGATGACTCCTCGGGAAGAGAATATTAGAATATTAGAGCTCACCCGAGTCGCCTCGTAAAACGAGTCTTTCGGATACCCCTAATATCCTTTAAAATGTTGTGTGTGTGTATGTGCTTTTTTAAAAATGCATGCTGTGTCGGATGTCTACATTGTACACTACGTATTGAAATGTATTGAAATAGTAATGGAAGGAAGCCTTACCAATGTTGGTTCGTGTCTGTCTTCCGCTGAGGAATAGTGTTTGGGGTCGGAGTAGCGTTCCGGTACGGATCGGGATTGCTTCGGGAGGGACCGGTTGTCTGCGGACAGAGTTTCGGCGTGAGTTGATGTTGCAGGCTGCGTTCGGGCAGAGGTTCGGCGTGCGTGGGGATCGCAGGGATCACTCGGGCAGAGGTTCGGCGTGCGTTGGGATCGCAGGGATCACTCGGGCAGAGTTTCGGCGTGGTTTGGGATCGCCGGTTTGACTCGGAAAGAGCCGGGACACCGTGGAAAGACCAGGCAAGGCCTCGGAGTACCACGAGGGGCCTCAGAGTACCTCGAGAGTGCCTCGGGGCAGCGCGGGAGCGTCGTGGGAGCGCTCGGGGAGGCTTCAGAGCACCACAAGAGAGCTCGGAAGGCCTCGGAAGGATCCGAAAGGGGCCGGGAGTGCCTCGAGAGGACTTAGAGGGGAAGCCAGAAGGCCTAGGGAGGAAGAGAGAAGTGGGAGGTGTGTGAAAATGAGGAGGGGGAGCCCTCTATTTATAGTGCCAGATTTGGTGCAAGAAGGTCCGTACGGACCTCCCTGGTAATCCAGACTTTTGGTTTTCCTCGATTTGAGGGAATCTGTGATGATGGTGAATATTCTGCAATTATGATGTTCCCTGAGCAATAAGGTCCGTACGGACCATCTTGACATGCAAAGAGGTCCGTACGGACCAACTCTGCAGGAGGGTAATCATTTTCCCCGGGATTTGAGGGAATATTGTGGACTTTAAGAAGATTCAGTAATTATTAAAGCAAAGAGGTCCGTACGGACCATGTATGCTTTTCCAATTTCCTGAAAATTCCCAAAAGGTCCTTTTGTCCCTTTTTGTCCCAGAAAGGCCCCTCCCTTGGTTTGGCTGGGGGTTTTGAGAGGGTTTTGAGTGCCAGAGGTCGTCGAGACTGCGTTGATGAGTCTGCGGTGTTTCCCGTGTGCTTGAAAGGGGCTGATCCAGATTGGGGTACTTACAATACTGCATAAAAAAAAATCTTTTACAAAAAAGCAAAAAATATTTTCCATGAAAATACCTTCACACTACTCGCACTCTACCCGCACATAGAGTTAGAACCCGGGAGTGTACGGACGGCATCGCGGAAAGCGGCGTGTTTCGCTGACGTTTGAGCGCCTAAAGTCCTCCTAGCCAGTGAGTCAGCCAACACTTGTCCGTGACACACTTTCTACCGTGACCGGTTGGTTTTTGGCCAATACTTTTCAAAACATTTTAAACTCGGTTTTCAAAATTTTCTCACAAAGTCCGAGTCATACACCGTCTCCAAAAGTCTTGGCATACTTTCCCTCTTCGTGTCGGAATCACGACATAATTCAAACGTAAGTACACGTTAAGATCTCTACATGTCTCGACGTAGGTACATATCGATTTCTCGGCTTGGCTTCGTGAGAAGTCATGACGCGTTCTCGACATGTGTCAACACGGGACCATGTCGAATTCTTAACGCATACTAACGAGAGTTATGCCGAAATTTCGCCGCTAAGCGACGAGAGGCCATGCCAGATTTTCAACTCGAAAAGAGGAGAGGACATGCCCAATTCTTCCAGGGTTTTACCCGCAAATTGCGGTCTCGTACATTCAAACGTACGTTCGACCCTCTCTCCTCCCGAGTTTAGACGTTGACTTGGACTTGGTTTTGAAAACCCCGAGTTTGACTTGTTTTGGCTCGTATGCCCATAGGTTCGTTCTCCCTTTCGGTTGGTGGGTTCCACGTGCCCTATAGGACCTCTGCCGGGATTGTCCGTCCCGGAGGTGCAATACAGGTGGAATACAGGGGGTCTATAGACGTAGTGATGGAACCCACTGATCCAGGAATAGCGTAGAATGCGAAAAAGAAGGTGTCCCCCTTTTCCAACCATTCCTAGGATTAATAAAAATCATTTTTAAAAAAAAAAAAGATATAAAAAAAGAGCATATGCATGAGTCCGTCCTCAGCCTATCCTCTCCCCTACCTAAAACCGTTCTCTCCCCCTTTCAGCGAGCAAGTATTGGGTCAGAGTTCCGGGTGGTCGGTTAATCAGTTTCTCTCCAGTCAGGAGTTCATTTCCAGCGGTCCCAGATAAACTGTAAAATCGTCAGCTTCAACATTCAAGTGCTAAGAATGGCCAATGTGGTAGTCAACCAGGCTGGTAACCAGATGCCAGGAGAGGCTCCCCCAGCTCAACCCATACCTCACATCTGGTATGATGTGTGCGATTGTGAAGATTGTTTGGAATATGAATATCAGGACTGGATCAATGAAGATGCTCCTTCAAGAAAGAAGAAGAAAAGGAAGTCCATGCAACAGAAATTGAAGGATGGATACGAAGCTGGAGACGAGACCGTGGGAATTTTAGGCGAAACCTCAGGCAAATTTGACTATTACATCAGTTACCCCAAAAGTCCCACCAAAGAAACGGTCAGCCAGAATGAAGTCCAGCCCAACCCTCTCATCGTCATAAATCCTCTCGAGATAAAAGGTTCTGAGCCCATCACCACTGCAAATCCTGACAAAAAGCTGACAGATTTGAAAGCAGAATGATAAGTGACTATTATATAGTCAATTATCCTAGTTTTTATATACTTTTACATAAATAAATCATCATTTTTCATTTAGTTTTTAATACTTTTTACTTACTTTTGCTATTTTATTAGATTTTACGTTTTTGGTATGTTTTATACATTTTTAGACAGGTTTTAGGGTCATTTTATATCTAAAGGATACTTGGGCTAATTGGTCCGAAAGGATGAAGGAACACCAAGCAAAATAAACACTCAACGCTAAAAACCAGTGGGAGCGGCCGTGCAGCAAGTCTGGGAGCGGCCGTGCATCATAGGCCATGGCCGGCCAGCTTGGCCCCAAAATCCATGGAGTGGCCGAGCACTGAAGTGCCCTGGCCGTGCCAACCTCGGAGCGGCCGTGCAGCTATATTGGGAGCGGCCGTGTAAGTCTCCAAGTTCAAATTCAAAACTGGCGCCAAAGAGGACACGGCCGTGCAAAATCCTTGACACGGCCGTGCAAGTCGTGGATTTGCGAGATGTAAAGGCACCTTTTGATGGCACCCAATTGAAGAATCTCCTCCCATTTATAAATAGGACCCTTGTAATCAGTCTTAGATACGAATTATTAGAGAGAAATCACTGATATTAGAGAGATTGAAAGTACAAACACTTGTGGCAACAATTTTCGAAGGAAATTTGAAGATCAAAGTCATTGTTTTTGTCCTTGAAGTTACTTTGGAGGAAATAAAAGTGAAGCATTATTTTCAGCACTTGCCTTCTACATTCATAAGTATTTCTTACTCAATCTTTTAATTGCTTATACTTTATAAATGGCTCGTGAGTAATCCCCCTTATTCTTGGGGTTGGAAACTCAAAAGCATACTTATTCATCATCTTAAAATATTTAGTCTTGTCTTCTTCCTTCATCTAAACAATTTCTTTATATCATTCTCTAAATGCCTTACATTTTGGAAATGTCCAATTTGTATGATTCAGTCAATTGAGAGAAGTACCTAGCGGGGAATCTCGATTGACGGAACCATATAAAGAAACTAGGTTTCATTGATCACGAGAGTAGTTCAATGGCCTAGGGATGTTCTTTGAATGGAAAGTATGTTGACTCTCGTTCTTAATGGATTCTTACTAATTATGGTCAGCTAGAGATAAGCCGGAACGCCCGTTTGTGACAGGGCGGGAATAACGTAAACGGAAATCTCAAACAGTTAGGACATAATTAGTGAAGAATACAAACGCTACTGTCTTAGCCCGAAGTAGCGTAGGCTTAACATACCATCCTTGCTTTTTATGAAAACCTTTTATCTCTAAGACAATGACGATTTGATGAATAAGATTATGTGTATGATTTCCAATCCCAAGAATGCTTCGTTTTATAAGAATTTAATCAAAGTACTTTCTGTTTATGTTCTCTCTATTTTTCTAAAAACAAATTTTATCTCCCCCCAATCTTTTTATTTCTTTCTAAAGACAAAAATATTCCCTAGTAAACCCTGTCTCTGTGGGATCGACCCGTACTTGCACCCGCTATATTACAATAGCCCGTGCGCTTGCGGAATTAAATAAACCGTTAGGTTAAACACCCAACAAGTTTTTGGCGCCGTTGCCGGGGACAACGGTTTACTTTTTATTTTTGTCTTTACTACATAATTTTTAGTTTTTGTTTTATTTTTACTATTTTGCTTTCTCTTCCTATAAATTGTTGCGTTTAATTTCTCTTCAAGTGTTTTTCTTAATAGTTTATGAAACGGTCTCGGACATACGTTAACAACTTTGATCCGGAACCCGAAAGAAGCTTTCACGAGAGATTAAGAAGATTTAGAGAAACTTTGAAAAAGCATATGGACGGAGAACAGCAAACACCCGCTAGGACCCTACGGGACTTTGTTAACCCAAGTACCCCGGGAACTAGATCCCCTATTGTTGTGCCAAATGCCGGAGCGGCACACTTCGAGATAAAGCCGCAATTATTGCATATGGTTATGAATAACCAATACAGCGGCACTGCCTTCGAAGACCCCCATCTACACATCCAAACATTCCTTGAATATTGTGATACCACACGTATTCAAGGTGTTACGGTAGAAGCAATCCGGATGCGCCTTTTTCCTTTCTCTCTTAAGGATAAGGCGAAACAATGGTTGAACTCGATCCCCCATAATTCGTTAACAACATGGGACCAAATTCAAGAAGCATTCCTTGGTCGATTTTTCCCACCAAGCAAGACTGCCCAGATACGAACAAAGATCACTAACTTCTGTCAAACAGATAGTGAGAGTTTGTATGATGCGTGGGAGCGGTTCAAGAAACTTCTCAGAATGTGCCCCCACCACGGGCTTGAAAAGTGGTTGATTGTTCACACCTTCTACAACGGTCTCATATTCAAAACAAGAGAGACCATTGATGCCGCTGCGGGAGGAGCATTGATGAACAAAGGAGTCGATGAGGCATACGACCTTATCGAGAACATTGCATTGAACCATTACCAATGGTCAAACGAGAGGGAGCAGCAACAAGGTACGCCCGGTAAATATAATGTTGATGCAGTTACTCTTCTCTCTTCTAAAGTTGACATGCTTTTGAAAAAGTTTGAAAATCTTAATGTCAATCCCATTGCTAATGTAAATGTGTTATGCGAACTATGTGGGTCTAACTCACATAGTACGGATAACTGCGAATTACTTGACGTTACTTCTAACAATCAAGTGAACTTCCTTAATTCTTTTGGGAAAAAAGGGGGGATGTATTCTAACACATACAATCCCGAGTGGAGGAATCACCCCAATTTTTCCTATAAGAATAACAACATTCTTAACCCGCAACCATCTACACAATCCCCGGGATTTGCACCTAAGAATTTCAACAACAATGCAAGTACCTTCCCCCTAAATCTAAATTGGATCTTATAATGGATTTTGTAGTGGAAAATAAAAATTCCCAAGAAAAGATCAATAATGAATTTAGGGAATGTTTTAAACTGCTTAATGCTAGGTTTGATAACTTGGCAGCGCATAATAAGATGCTAGAAACTCAACAAGCTCAACAGGCTACCCCAATGAATAGACCACAAGGGAGTCTTCCCGGTCAACCTCAAAGGCCAAATGAGCAAGTTAATGTGGTAAAAACTAGGGATGAGCAAGAAAAGATAAATGAATGCCCTAGAAATAATCATGGTCCAATCCCTCCGATGATTGAGACCAGTTTGGGGACGGAATCCCCTAAAAAAGAAGGCAAGGATTATGACGAATTCCTTGATAACCTGGATGCCATTAATGTTAACATTCCTTATTTTAAAAAAGATGAAGATATGCCTTTAGCCGTTAAACCTTCGAAAAAATTAATTTTTGAAAAAGAAAGGCTAGAAGAAAACAAGAATGTTATGCTAGCGGAGGAAGTAAGCGCTGTATTGCAAAATAAAGAGCCTCCGAAATTAAAGGATCCAGGTACATTCACCATTCCTTGTTGTGTTGGCAGAATAAACATAGATAACGCTGTCCTTGACTTAGGAGCAAGCGTTAGTATAATGCCATTATCGGTTAGCGAGAAGCTTGGTATAGGGGAACTCAAACCCCAACCATAACTCTCCAATCGCGGACCGATCCGTTCAATACCCCGTTGGTATTATGGAAAACGTGCCTTCTCGAGTAGGGAACTTGATCATTCCTGTCGACTTTGTTATCTTGGATATGGCGGAAGACCATTATATTCCCGTCATCCTAGGAAGGCCATTTCTTGCCACTCAAGTGGGGCAATTATAGATGTGAAAAATGGCACATTTTCCCTAAATATAGGGAAAGAAAGGGTCAAATTTAGTATGCATAGGCCAGTTCTCGAAGATCCCTATCTCGAGGCCTACACACCTAGTGAAGAAAATTGGACCCCAAATGAAGAGACCTACACCTCTAGCGAAGAAAATTGGATTCCAAGTGAAGAAGATTTAATGGGTGAGGAACCGCAATCAAAGGAAGGAATAGAAAACGATCCCATAAATGTTGAACCTTTGATTTGCAATGATGTTATAGATATTTCTGCATGTCCCAAATCTAACAATGCAGTAAAAAAGCCAAAGAGAACAAAGAAGGAGGTCACTTTGAATTTTCGAAGATGCAAAGACTATAGGTCACTTGTTCTACCCAAGAAATCGGGATGGAAGAAATGTCTACCGCAGAAGATACTCATTACCCCGGAAGGATTGCAATGGCAAGTTGTCAATGACAAAAGGCCAACCAAGTATCATGCATTTCCTACTATCGGGAAGGGGTCAAGCTAAGGACCTAAAACAAGCATCATCGGGATGGTAACCGATGGATTATTTTTTTGCTTTATTTTATATATAATTTTATTTTTATTTTTAAGTTTTTATTATTATTGTGCTAACCTTGTTTTGTAGGTATAAAAAAAAAATTAAAATGGTGAAATTTGGTTCGCACGGCCGTGCAGCTCTTCTCGAAGCGGCCGTGCAGTTCATATCAAGTTGGAACGGGTTGACTCAGCAAAAGGGAGCGGCCGTGCAAATTCCTTGACACGGCCGTGCAAGGCGTCTGGGGAGTTGCGTCGATTCCTGTCAAAAGACGCACCTTTCCCCTCCTCCCTCATTTACTTCATCTTCAACCCTTCTCCCTCAAAACCTCCGCCTCACCCACTTTAAAAACCCACTCCTCCACCATTTCTACTCACAACTCAACCCTCAATCCTCCTCAAATCCTCCAGTCAATCACTTCTCCACAATCAAAAGCATCCCAAAACCCTCCTAAACCCCAATTTCAAAAATTCCAAAACCCTCAACCCATTTCAACAAATTCAAGAAGGATTACTCCGAATTAAGGTGCAAGGAGGAAGCTTTTTGGTGTCTAGTGGCTGTTCATCAAAGATTACAAGCTTTTCAAGCTCAGATTCGGGTAATCTACTTTCTTCTTCCTTTAGCTAAGTTTTTTGGGTTTATTTCTGAAAATTTTCAATGGAGAGAGGGAAGGGAAAAGGAAAGGCTACTGAAAGAGGTTCGAAAAGGTCCTAAAAGGAACCATCTCCTACCCCTAATCTAAACCCAACACTCAATGATTTGGGTATTGAGTTTAGAGAGCCTTCCGAAGTGGCTAGATTCACCGCCCTTCGTCAAAAAAGGATGAGGCCAACCCAATTCCCAGATATTGATGCCCTCAAAGCCTTAGATATCTATTCAAATGTGAAAAGGTTTCACTCGGGGTTTGGTTGTGGTGGTTTTCTTGAGTTACATGCAAAGACTTATGAAAGGATCACCTTAGAATTCTTGTGCACTATGAGGAAGGAGTTTACTACGGAAATTTGTGGAGATACGGGGGAGCCATACCAATTGATACACTTATATTTTAGGCTTGGTGGAGAGGAGTTTCACCTCACCTCTTTTGACATTAACAGAATTTTAGGTTGGCCCGCCTACACAAATTATGAAGCCGATTTTCCTATAGAGTTTAGGGAGAATGTGTTTTGGGAGCAAATAACCGGAATTCCATCCTTCAAATCTAGAACCGCAAAATCCTCATCTATTATCCATCCCGTTCTTCGTATTTTGCACAGATTCTACGCATGCACTGTTTTTGCTAGGGAAGATAAAGGCACGGTGAATAAGAAGGAGTTGTTTTTATTGTGGTGTTTGGTGAGGGCTCATAGGAAGGTGAATTTGAGCCATTTCTTGATAGAGTTGTTCAGTGATATCGTCTCTCCAACTTTCAATGGGGAGATTCACATTGGAGGTATAATCACTTTGTTTGGTCTCCATTTTCGGCGGGCAACGCCCAATAATGAGGTTGCGGTTTCGGGTTCAACAAAGTTGGATATTCCAACTTTGCGAAATATGCAAATGATCACGGATAGAGGACGTGGAGAATACAATTGGTTGGTAGGGCCGGGTAAAACGCCCTACATTGTTTTGCCTAGTCCCATCCTCCCCAAGGCTCTAACTTATCAACATCAAACATGGATATTTCCAAATTCCATGAACTATGGGGAGGGCCAATCAAGTCAAGCAAACCTAGAGGAAGAAGAAGGAGAAGAAGAAGAGCAACATCAACCCAACCATCCCCCTTTGCCGCCGGATTTTAATGACAGATTTGACCGGATCGAGCTTCAAAACAATCAAATAATGACTCGGTTCGACACTTTCAACAATGAATTTCATTATTTCCGAAATGATATACAAAATCGTGTGGGGACGATTCAAAGGCAAGTGAACACCATCTTCAATTACGGGGTCAACAATTGGGATGATTTTCCACAGCCACCTTCCTACCCGTGAACCATTTTAGTAAGTTTTTTTGTTTACCCTCCCTAGATTTGGCATTGTTTCTTGAAACATTGAGGACAATGTTCATTTCAAGTGTGGGGGGGTATATCTATCCTTTTATTTTTCGCTTTCTAGTTTTAAAATTTTACTTGCTTTCTAGGTTAGATTTAATCGCTTTCTAGTGTAATTTTTTCCTTTTAACTTAGTTGCATTTTTCTTTTTATGCATGTATAATAGTATTTAAAAAAAAAAAAAATCCCTATGATGATCAAAAATCATTATCATTATGCTTGCCATTTGCCCTAGTATAAATGCCTATTTATCTTTCCTCTCATATTTTCTATACACTTAGAAATCTATAAAAGAAAAAATATAGGGATATTTTTAGGAAATAATTAAAAGCCTCATAAGTTAGTATAGCACAATATAGAGTCTCATCAAGGAAAATGCTTTTGATTAGAAGGAATTCTTTTTATGCTTGGTCATTTATGCAAATATTGAAAATATTTCTTTAAAATTGTACATTTTTTTATCTTTATTAGATATTTATTCCCTTTTTAGAAGCACCTTTTTGTTTGCATCCCTTGAATCACACCCTTTCATCAAAAATTCCATCCTTCCATTTTTTCAAATCAAATCAAAGTAAAACACTTTTATCTTATTGCTAAAAAGAGTGACATTTGTCACCAATCCTTAAAAGCAAAAAGAAACCTATTACCTCCTAAGTAACTCGGGGCACGGCGTTCGCTGCGACGATGCTTCCTTGCCAAACGGGAGTAATATCCAAAAGTATTCTTGATCTAAGTATTAGGAACATGGGGTTCGCGACCACAATGTCTCCTACTTGAAAGGATCAAAAATAACTTAGGTCTTTTGCAAAAATATAACACGTGCAAAAATAAGATAAATTTGTTTGACTTTGATGAGATTTTTCCACTATCATCATCCATTTTTCACCCTTGTGATTCAAGAATGTAATACAATTCTTCGGAACTTCTAATTTGTGAATAAATGTTTATACCTTCTCTTGTACATTTTAAAGAAATAAATTCATCTTTTCTCAAAAATCACTCTAAGAAGTGACAAATTTTTTTTTTTTTTTTTTACCAAGAAATAAATCTAAGAATTATCCTTCTAGCATGCTTTACTTGGTCAAAATTCTATATATGCTATATTAGGTTATTGTCTTGCATTTTATCTCTTTAAAAATATCCCTAAAATTCTTCTTCCTATATAAATTTTTAAAGGTATTCAAAATATGATTAGAAAGATAAAGGCATTATCTAAAAAGGCATTTAAGGGCTTGCTACTTTATTTTTGAGGGATCAATCTTGCTTTTTTCTCCTTCTCCGTATTTTCACTCTAAGATTGCTTGGGGACAAGCAAAAGCTTAAGTGTGGGGGAGTTTGATAAGTAACTATTATATAGTCAATTATCCTAGTTTTTATATACTTTTACATAAATAAATCACCATTTTTCATTTAGTTTTTAATACTTTTTCCTTACTTTTGCTATTTTATTAGATTTTACGTTTTTGGTATGTTTTATACATTTTTAGACAGGTTTTAGGGTCATTTTATATCTAAAGGATACTTGGGCTAATTGGTCCGAAAGGATGAAGGAACACCAAGCAAAATAAACACTCAAAGCTAAAAACCAGTGGGAGCGGCCGTGCAGCAAGTCTGGGAGCGGCCGTGCATCATAGGCCATGGCCGGCCCGGCAGCCCCAAAATCCATGGAGTGGCCGAGCACTGAAGAGCCCTGGCCGTGCCAACCTCGGAGCGGCCGTGCAGCTATATTGGGAGCGGCCGTGCAAGTCTCCAAGTTCAAATTCAAAACTGGCGCCAAAGAGGACACGGCCGTGCAAAATCCTTGACACGGCCGTGCAAGTCGTGACTGCAGATGTAAAGGCACCTTTTGATGGCACCCAATTGAAGAGTCTCCTCCCATTTATAAATAGGACCCTTGTAATCAGTCTTAGATACGAATTATTAGAGAGAAATCACTGATATTAGAGAGATTGAAAGTACAAACACTTGTGGCAACAATTTTCGAAGGAAATTTGAAGATCAAAGTCATTGTTTTTGTCCTTGAAGTTACTTTGGAGGAAATAAAAGTGAAGCATTATTTTCAGCACTTGCCTTCTACATTCATAAGTATTTCTTACTCAATCTTTTAATTGCTTATACTTTATAAATGGCTCGTGAGTAATCCCCCTTATTCTTGGGGTTGGAAACTCAAAAGCATATTTATTCATCATCTTAAAATATTTAGTCTTGTCTTCTTCCCTCATCTAAACAATTTCTTTATATCATTCTCTAAATGCCTTACATTTTGGAAATGTCCAATTTGTATGATTCAGTCAATTGAGAGAAGTACCTAGCGGAGAATCTCGATTGACGGAACCATATAAAGAAACTAGGTTTCATTGATCACGAGAGTAGTTCAATGGCCTAGGGATGTTCTTTGAATGGAAAGTATGTTCACTCTCGTTCTTAATGGATTCTTACTAATTATGGTCAGCTAGAGATAAGTCGGAACGCCCGTTTGTGACAGGGCGGGAATAACGTAAACGGAAATCTCAAACAGTTAGGACATAATTAGTGAAGAATACAAACGCTACTGTCTTAGCCCGAAGTAGCGTAGGCTTACCATACCATCCTTGCTTTTTATGAAAACCTTTTATCTCTAAGACAATGACGATTTGATGAATAAGATTATGTGTATGATTTCCAATCCCAAAAATGCTTCGTTTTATAAGAATTTAATCAAAGTACTTTCTGTTTATGTTCTCTCTATTTTTTTAAAAACAAATTTTATCTCCCCACAATCTTTTTATTTCTTTCTAAAGACAAAAATATTCCCTAGTAAACCCTGTCTCTGTGGGATCGACCCGTACTTGCACCCGCTATATTACAACAGCCCGTGCCCTTGCGGAATTAAATAAACCGTTAGGTTAAACACCCAACAAGTTTTTGGCGCCGTTGCCGAGGACAACGGTTTACTTTTTATTTTTGTCTTTATTACATAATTTTTAGTTTTTGTTTTATTTTTACTATTTTGCTTTCTCTTCCTATAAATTGTTGCGTTTAATTTCTCTTCAAGTGTTTTTCTTAATAGTTTATGAAACGGTCTCGGACATACGTTAACAACTTTGATCCGGAACCCGAAAGAAGCTTTCACGAGAGATTAAGAAGATTTAGAGAAACTTTGAAAAAGCATATGGACGGAGAACAGCAAACACCCACTAGGACCCTACGGGACTTTGTTAACCCAAGTACCCCGGGAACTAGATCCCCTATTGTTGTGCCAAATGCCGGAGCGGCACACTTCGAGATAAAGCCGCAATTATTGCATATGGTTATGAATAACCAATACAGCGGCACTGCCTTCGAAGACCCCCATCTACACATCCAAACATTTCTTGAATATTGTGATACCACACGTATTCAAGGTGTTACGGTAGAAGCAATCCGGATGCGCCTTTTTCCTTTCTCTCTTAAGGATAAGGCGAAACAATGGTTGAACTCGATCCCCCAGAATTCGTTAACAACATGGGACCAAATTCAAGAAGCATTCCTTGATCGATTTTTCCCACCAAGCAAGACTGCCCAGATACGAACAAAGATCACTAACTTCTGTCAAACAGATAGTGAGAGTTTGTATGACGCGTGGGAGCGGTTCAAGGAACTTCTCAGAATGTGCCCCCACCACGGGCTTGAAAAGTGGTTGATTGTTCACACCTTCTACAACGTTCTCATATTCAAAACAAGAGAGACCATTGATGCCGCTGCGGGAGGAGCATTGATGAACAAAGGAGTCGATGAGGCATACGACCTTATCGAGAACATTGCATTGAACCATTACCAATGGTCAAACGAGAGGGAGCAGCAACAAGGTACGCCCGGTAAATATAATGTTGATGCAGTTACTCTTCTCTCTTCTAAAGTTGACATGCTTTTGAAAAAGTTTGAAAATCTTAATGTCAATCCCATTGCTAATGTAAATGTGTTATGCGAACTATGTGGGTCTAACTCACATAGTACGGATAACTGCGAGTTACTTGACGTTACTTCTAACGATCAAGTGAACTTTGTTAATTCTTTTGGGCAAAAAGGGGGGATGTATTCTAACACATACAATCCCGAGTGGAGGAATCACCCCAATTTTTCCTATAAGAATAACAACATTCTTAACCCGCAACCATCTACACAACCCCCGGGATTTGCACCTAAGAATTTCAACAACAATGCAAGTACCTTCCCCCCTAAATCTAAATTGGATCTTATAATGGATTTTGTAGTGGAAAATAAAAATTCCCAAGAAAAGATCAATAATGAATTTAGGGAATGTTTTAAACTGCTTAATGCTAGGTTTGATAACTTGGCAGCACATAATAAGATGCTAGAAACTCAACAAGCTCAACAGGCTACCCCAATGAATAGACCACAAGGGAGTCTTCCCGGTCAACCTCAAAGGCCAAATGAGCAAGTTAATGTGGTAAAAACTAGGGATGAGCAAGAAAAGATAAATGAATGCCCTAGAAATAATCATGGTCCAATCCCTCCGATGATTGAGACCAGTTTGGGGACGGAATCCCCTAAAAAAGAAGGCAAGGATTATGACGAATTCCTTGATAACCTGGATGTCATTAATGTTAACATTCCTTATTTTAGAAAAGATGAAGATATGCCTTTAGCCGTTAAACCTTTGAAAAAATTAATTTTTGAAAAAGAAAGGCTAGAAGAAAATAAGAATGTTATGCTAGCGGAGGAAGTAAGCGCTGTTTTGCAAAATAAAGACCCTCCGAAATTAAAGGATCCTGGTACATTCACCATTCCTTGTTGTATTGGCAGAATAAACATAGATAACGCTGTCCTTGACTTAGGAGCAAGCGTTAGTATAATGCCATTATCGATTAGCGAGAAGCTTGGTATAGGGGAACTCAAACCCACAACCATAACTCTCCAATTGGCAGACCGATCCATTCAATACCCCGTTGGTATTATGGAAAACTTGCCTTGTCGAGTAGGGAACTTGATCATTCCTGTCGACTTTGATATCTTGGATATGGCGGAAGACCATTATATTCCCGTCATCCTAGGAAGGCCATTTCTTGCCACTGCGGGGGCAATTATAGATGTGAAAAATGGCACATTTTCCCTAAATATAGGGAAAGAAAGGGTCGAATTTAGTATGCATAGGCCAGTTCTCGAAGATCCCTATCTCGAGGCCTACACACCTAGTGAAGAAAATTGGACCCCAAATGAAGAGACCTACACCCCTAGCGAAGAAAATTGGATTCCAAGTGAAGAAGATTTAATGGGTGAGGAACCGCAATCAAAGGAAGGAATAGAAAACGATCCCATAAATGTTGAACCTTTGATTTGCAATGATGTTATAGATATTTCTGCATGTCCCAAATCTAACAATGCAGTAAAAAAGCCAAAGAGAACAAAGAAGGAGGTCACTTCGAATTTTCGAAGATGCAAAGACTATAGGTCACTTGTTCTACCCAAGAAATCGGGATGGAAGAAATGTCTACCGCAGAAGATACTCATTACCCCGGAAGGATTGCAATGGCAAGTTGTCAATGACAAAAGGCCAACCAAGTATCATGCATCTCCTACTATCGGGAAGGGGTCAAGCTAAGGACCTAAAACAAGCATCATCGGGATGGTAACCGATGGATTATTTTTTGCTTTATTTTATATATAATTTTATTTTTATTTTTAAGTTTTTATTATTATTGTGCTAACCTTGTTTTGTAGGGTATAAAAGAAAAAAAAATTTAAAAAATGGTGAAATTTGGTTCGCACGGCCGTGCAGCTCCTCTTGGAGCGGCCGTGCAGTTCATATCGAGTTGGAACGGGTTGACTCAGCAAAAGGGAGCGGCCGTGCAAATTCCTTGACACGGCCGTGCAAGGCGTCTGGGGAGTTGCGTCGATTCCAGTCAAAAGACGCACCTTTCCCCTCCTCCCTCATTTACTTCATCTTCAACCCTTCTCCCTCAAAACCTCCGCCCCACCCACTTTAAAAACCCAATCCTCCACCATTTCTACTCACAACTCAACCCTCAATCCTCCTCAAATCCTTCAGTCAATCACTTCTCCACAATCAAAAGCATCCCAAAACCCTCCTAAACCCCAATTTCGAAAATTCCAAAACCCTCAACCCATTTCAACAAATTCAAGAAGGATTACTCCGAATTAAGGTGCAAGGAGGAAGCTTTTTGGTGTCTAGTGGCTGTTCATCAAAGATTACAAGCTTTTCAAGCTCAGATTCGGGTAATCTACTTTCTTCTTCCTTTAGCTAAGTTTT
This sequence comes from Adenophora triphylla var. japonica, assembly GCA_022495995.1. Taxonomy (NCBI): domain Eukaryota; kingdom Viridiplantae; phylum Streptophyta; class Magnoliopsida; order Asterales; family Campanulaceae; genus Adenophora; species Adenophora triphylla. The sequence continues at coordinate 263,340 of JAFEMH010003436.1, forward strand.
TTAGGTTTATTTCTGAAAATTTTCAATGGAGAGAGGGAAGGGAAAAGGAAAGACTACTGAAAGAGGTTCGAAAAGGTCCCGAAAGGAACCATCTCCTACCCCTAATCTAAACCCAACACTCAATGATTTGGGTATTGAGTTTAGAGAGCCTTCCGAAGTGGCTAGATTCACCGCCCTTCGTCAAAAAAGGATGAGGCCAACCCAATTCCCAGATATTGATGCCCTCAAAGCCTTAGATATCTATTCAAATGTGAAAAGGTTTCACTCGAGGTTTGGTTGTGGTGGTTTTCTTGAGTTACATACAAAGACTTATGAAAGGATCACCTTAGAATTCTTGGGCACTATGAGGAAGGAGTTTACTACGGAAATTTGTGGAGATACGGGGGAGCCATACCAATTGATACACTTATATTTTAGGCTTGGTGGAGAGGAGTTTCACCTCACCTCTTTTGACATTAACAGAATTTTAGGTTGGCCCGCCTACACAAATTATGAAGCCGATTTTCCTATAGAGTTTAGGGAGAATGTGTTTTGGGAGCAAATAACCGGAATTCCATCCTTCAAATCTAGAACCGCAAAAGCCTCATCTATTATCCATCCCGTTCTTCGGATTTTGCACAGATTCTACGCATGCACTGTTTTTGCTAGGGAAGATAAGGGCACGGTGAATAAGAAGGAGTTGTTTTTATTGTGGTGTTTGGTGAGGGCTCATAGGAAGGTGAATTTGAGCCATTTCTTGATAGAGTTGTTCAGTGATATCGTCTCTCCAACTTTCAATGGAGAGATTCACATTGGAGGTATAATCACTTTGTTTGGTCTCCATTTTCGGCGGGCAATGCCCAATAATGAGGTTGCAGTTTCGAGTTCAAAAAAGTTGGATATTCCAACTTTGCGAAATATGCAAATGATCACGGATAGAGGACGTGGAGAATACAATTGGTTGGTAGGGCCGGGTAAAACGCCCTACATTGTTTTGCCTAGTCCCATCCTCCCCAAGGCTCTAACTTACCAACATCAAACATGGATATTTCCAAATTCCATGAATTATGGGGAGGGCCAATCAAGTCAAGCAAACCTAGAGGAAGAAGAAGGAGAAGAAGAAGAGCAACATCAACCCAACCATCCCCCTTTGCCGCCGGATTTTAATGACAGATTTGACCGGATCGAGCTTCAAAATAATCAAATAATGACTCGGTTTGACACTTTCAACAATGAATTTCATTATTTCCGAAATGATATACAAAATCGTGTGGGGACGATTCAAAGGCAAGTGAACACCATCTTCAACTACGGGGTCAACAATTGGGATGATTTTCCACAGCCACCTTCCTACCCGTGAACCATTTTAGTAAGTTTTTTTCTTTACCCTCCCTAGATTTGGCATTGTTCCTTGAAACATTGAGGACAATGTTCATTTCAAGTGTGGGGGGGTATATCTATCCTTTTACTTTTCGCTTTATTTTTCGCTTTCTAGTTTTAAAAAAAAAAAAAAAAAAAAAAAATTTTACTTGCTTTTTAGGTTAGATTTAATCGCTTTCTAGTGTAATTTTTTCCCTTTAACTTAGTTGCATTTTTCTTTTTATGCATGTATAATAGTATATAAAATAAAAAAATAAAAAAATCCCTATGATGATCAAAAATCATTATCATTATGCTTGCCATTTGCCCTAGTATAAATGTCTATTTATCTTTCTCTCATATTTTCTATACACTTAGAAATCTATAAAAAGGAAAAGTATAAGGGATATTTTTAGGAAATAATTGAAAGCCTTATAAGTTGGTATAGCACAATATAGAGTCTCATCAAGGAAAATGCATTTGATTAGAAAGGAATTCCTTTTATGCTTGGTCATTTATGCAAATTATTGAAAATATTCCTTTAAGATTGTACATTTTTTATCTTTATTAGATATTTATTCCCTTTTAGAAGCACCTTTTTGTTTGCATCCCTTGAATCACACCCTTTCATAAATTCCATCCTTCCATTTTCAAATCAAGTCAAAGTAAAACACTTTTATCTTATTAATAAAAAGAGTGACAATGGTCACCAATCCTTAAAAGCAAAAAGAAACCTATTATCTCCTAAGTAACTCGGGGCACGGCGTTCCGCGACGATGCTTCCTTGCCAAACGGGAATAATATCCAAAAGTATTCTTGATCTAAGTATTAGGAACATGGGGTTCGCGACCACAATGTCTCCTACTTGAAAGGATCAAGAATAACTTAGGTCTTTTGCAAAAATATAACACGTGCAAAAATAAAGATAAATTTGTTTGACTTTGACGAGATTTTTCCACTACCATCACCCATTCTTCACCCTTGTGATTCAAGAATGTAATGCAATTCTTCGGAACTTCTAAATTGTGAATAAATGTCTATACCTTCTCTTGTACATCTTAAAGAAATAAAATTCATCTTTTCTCAAAAATCACTCTAAAAAGTGATGGCTTTTTCTACCAAGAAATAATTCTTCCTTCTAGCATGCTTTACTTGGTCAAAATTCTATATATGCTATACTAGGTTATTGTCTTGCATTTTATCTCTTTAAAATATCCCTAAAATACTTCTTCCCAAAATAAAATTTTTAAAGATATTCAAAATATGATTGGATAGATAAAAGGCATTATCTACAAGGCATTCAAGGGCTTGCTACTTTATTTACGAGGGATCAATCATAATTTTCTCCCTCCCCATATTTTCATTATAAGTTTGCTTGGGGACAAGCAAAGGTTTAAGTGTGGGGGAGTTTGATAAGTGACTATTATATAGTCA
>JAFEMH010003437.1:0-266057 GCA_022495995.1 Adenophora triphylla var. japonica
CCACGAGAATGGTCTACTTTTGGATCTCTATGGAGGTGGATTGCATCCGGTTCGTGAGAAGGCTGCGACAAATGTCGGCGCTATTCAAATCTCGGCCATTTGCCTCCGCGCGACCTCTGTGCATGGCCTTGGCCTTTTGTTACTGGTGAATCGACGTCATCGGCAAAAGTTGCCTCACAGGAAAGCGACGGTGCGAGTTCGTTACGAGTAGCCATAGACTATTTCACAAAATGGGTCGAGGCCAGAGTCTTTGGAAGTCCTCAATTCCAAGAAGGTAGCCCTCTTTATCAAAAGAAAACACTAAATGTGCTTGAGATCCCCACAGGATTACAGGTCGAGGTGATTTCGGACAATGGTTCTCATTTCGAGGAGAACCGCGGCCAGTTGTTGGTGAGAATTCAAAATAACTCGTCATAAGTCATCCCCTTATCGGCCCCAAACCAGCGGGTACATTGAAGCCGACAACGAGACTCTAGAAAACATCATCGGGAAGATGGCGATGCGAGGTAGAGGTTGACCAAACAAGCTCCCACCTTGCCCTCACAGGGATATGGGACATCTACAATCGGAGCTGCCGGCGGGGAAACGCCGTTTGCCCTCCCTTTACTTGAAATGGAGGGAGCGTACTTCCTATCGAATTAAAATTCCCTCGCTTAAGCGTGTTGTTGGAAAATCAGATCAACGAAGTCGAATGGCTTCAGTCAGCCGTGATGAGTTGGCCTACTAGATGAGCAGCGTCGAAAGCCGTGGAACACAGCGGGAGCTTACGGCAAGAGTAGCCGGGGCCTTTGACAAGAAGGTGAAACAAGGACATCCGAGAAGCCGGCGCCGTGTTAAAAGAAAAAGCCTCAGGCCAGCGCCCGATCGACTTGGCGAATGGGAGCCCATGCCGGATCGGACCGCCCGTGGTTCAGAAGATCTTTCTCTGAGGAGCAAATACGAAACAGCAGACTTGAGATGGAAGAGCCCTTAGCATCAGGTGAACGGAGACAAGCTCTACATGAGATACTAATGCCTAAAGATCGGAGTCATTTCCCCTCGAAAGGTGCTAAAGAGTAATACCCCGAAGCTTAGGTTGAGAAAACTTGGAAAGGAAGCGGCCTGGGTAAAAAAGCAGGGTTGCCAACTTCTCTAGTCCTCTCTCTCACCTACCCCTTCTAAAAAACAAAAAAAAAATAACAACTCATAGGGTCGAACTACGGAGACCTTACAGGCCCTTGCAGTTGACTGTAAGAGGGGAACGTAGGCGTGGGCAATTGAAACGGGTTCGGTTACTTAAACATAAAATAAACATCAAATTTCCTGTCATCAAGACAATGATCATATTTGCATCTGATTCGAAAAACTCTAATGCAATTCACTTATCTCATTCTCGAGTTAAAATCTCCTTGAGTGAATTCAAGTCCCGATCTACTCTTAAACTCACAACTAAGCTAAAAGAAAAGACATAAAAATACATAACTAAAAACACCGCTGACTACTGCAAGAGACGATGTCTGATGGATACTCAGGTCTGGCCGCATGACTCAGTGCAGAAATTTCATTCCCCCGTCCTCACTCACGTAGCTCCTCCCGCCATGATCCTCGTGTTTCTTCCTAGGCACGGGAAATGATGTCCATCCTCCTCCTCCCTAGCTCCGGAGCAGGGGCCGGATCCATCAAGCTGGCCTCTGTCAAAGTCTGCGGTCACCTGGGCTCTTTGTCTTGATCTCCTGCCTTTCTGGGCCAGCGTCAGTAGGAACCTTAAATGCTCTCTGACGTTCCACTCTCATCTCATAGTCAAACATATCATCATCCACTCCTGTCATATGGGCTGGCACGTCGCCTCGGCTCTCCTCAATACTGACACAGTGGGACATCTTCTGTCCCACCACGAGCCTCACCGCCGCACTGCATAAGAGCCACGTTCATACTGAGTCTCTCCATTACTCCATCATACCAATCCAAGTACCAAGTGGACGAGATAAATGCGCTCCGGATGCCTTGAGAAGGACGAAATAGGAGGAAAAGCATGAAATACCTCCATACTCGGGAAAAGAAGGGAAATGCGAGGTGGATCATCCATAGAACCAGAGCATCACCACCGGGAGAGCAATATCATCCACAGCCTTTCGAAGAGTACCTGCTCCATCCCGAGCGCTAGAACTCAAAGCAAGAATGTAGCAGGTGAACACCAACTTAGCCCCTGGAAGCACGACCTGCGAGATCCCCTCCCTTGGGCGTCCTCCACCAGTCTCTATTGCGCAATGCGGAATCCACCATCGTGGTGTCCAACATCTTTGGCGGTACGACGTTGAGCCATCCAGTGCTTCCCACGAGGCTGATCCTGCGACCTTCTCCCATTAGCTGGACTCCCCTCTCCTGACGAAAGTCCATTGGCCTGAATGTAAGGCTGGAGCCTCCCGCAGGACCCGACCTGCTCCATCGGCCACATCGACAAACCAAAAATGGGCTTCCCCATGCATCGTATCGCTAAACTCCTGAGCCAAGCCCTGGCCACACCCTAGCGTGAAGGGAGTCTCTCCCAAGATCAAGGGAACTATATCTGCGGCCCGATCGGGTTTGTCAAAGACGCTCAACAGAGGACCGGTGGCACATCCCAAAGGAACAGAACCATGAAGAGGGAGACTGATTGCACAAAGAGCAAAGCATCCCAGATAACAATCACCAACAACACCCAAGCTCCTAAACCTATCAGGAGACTAGGAAATGTAAAAATAGTCGTGTCCATCCAGAGATCATACCTTGGGCTTCCTCCTGAGAGATTTGAAGGAGACCCGGACAATCCGCCGGCAAGAAGACATCCCCTGCGGGCAAGGGAAGTTGCAACCTCTTCTCACCTCAGACCTCTCCAATGTAACGCCCGAGAATCCTCCATGGTGGGAACCACTTCGTTTGTAGGAGAAGCAAAAGACATGTCTCCCCAGGAGTGTCCCCCGAACGCTGACGAAGCTCTCATCAAGTCATAATCCACAGGAATGAGCTCCTTGAGAGACCATAGGGACTTGATCTTGTATCTCTCTTCAAAGAAATCCCTATTACCATGCATGACCTCCCGAGACCATTCCTTGAACTTGTCAAAGAAGATCTTTTTGCAATTCTTTTGGCAATTTAGGAGAATTTTCATGTTTTCCATGGCTTTCTATGGTTATGGAGTCGTGACTTGAAAGAACAAAGAAGGAGATGAAGTTGAGTGATGAAAACCAAGCCTAAGGTGAAATTTAAATAACCACCGGAGTGCGCCCTTGTCCTTACGGATGAGATTGCGGCCTCAATCTCATCCGCGGATAAGATTGTTCCCAGTCCAAAAACTTTTTGACAACAATGAAATTTGCTTGCCCAAATGAGGAAATCCTTCCCCAAACGGCCAAATATGAGAATATGCTCATTCCCCATGATTTTCAAAATCCCCACAAAGATCCCTCTTTTGTCCCCATAAAACACAAAAAGGGGCTCGTGCAACTTGCATTCAGTATAGTTTTAACAAAACCATAAAAAGAAGTATATACAAAAAATACTTAGAAAAGTAAAACGTTATTACATGCCAAAGGTAGGAAAGTAATGTGCATCAAATGTTTTCTGTCCTAACAAATGCACTCAGTAAGAGTCACTATCTGAGTCGAGGCAGGATCTTCCTCCTGGCAATCTCCTTGCCGCGCCTCCGCACATTCAGGTCGAGCCGTGCTCGACCCCCTCTGTCTGTTGCCTCAGGAAAGCCATCCCGGCTCTATATCGTCCTCCTCGGCATGCGAGTATCGGTCCTCGGGATCAGCGGGAATGCCCCGCTACGGCACTCCAACATCCGCATAAAGTCGTGCACCCAGAAGGAAAGGCATCGAGAACTCTGGCCGTATGTGCCACAGGGTCCATAAGGGATTCCCATAACCTCCACTGCGGCTCAAAAGCGCCGTAACCATCGCCGTGTGAAGAGGAGCCCTGCGGTCTGCCTGTCACGAAGCCCGGTCCCTCCATGCCTCCGAAGATAATATGGTCCCGGGAGAGCTCCACGCTCTTTCTGTCCATTATAGTCGGAAGGAGAAGCGTCTGTCGACCCCTGGGTGCAGTGCGAGGCGTCTCCATGGACCTCTGCCGGGCATGGTCTCGCCGTAGCGGGAATGGGGGACCTCTCACGCGTAGACGCACTTTAGATCCCAGCGGCGCCTCCCTCTACAGGCCCTTCGCATTCCCTCGCGTCACGAGGTTGCGAATAAACCTCTTCGCTGATAACTTTGGCTCGAAGTCGATCCACATCGGGACGAGTATCGCGAAAGAAGAAACAAAAGCATCAAAAACGGTCGAAACAATGACAAAAGAAGAACAAGAGTCAAAACAATCGAGAACACGATCGGCACATGCACAGGCATTCGATCGAGGGAAATCTCGCGGCGTCGCCTGGGAGGGGTATGCAACGCCCTCGTCCTAACCCCCTCTTGGGTATACGAAAAATGCGCCGAGGGATCCTCACTACCGAATCCACCTCCTCGCCGGCTACTACTAAGGCGTCCTCGGCTGTGCACCACAAACGCTGATAGGGTTCGGGAGTAACGTAATCCATAGCGGGCCGCCCACCTCTACGAACCAATACCAGTTCTCTGACCCTTCCCGAGGAAACAACATGTCAGCCAGAGGCTCAACCGGTGCCAAAGCAGCCAACCCTAGACCATGCTGCCTCGTGACCCTCTCCCCCAAATAGTAAACATCGTAGGTGAGTCCCCGCATGATCCACCTGCGCCTCGTCCAATGCTCGGCGCCACCTATACGGTCCACCTCGAGCCCAGGCTCCCGAGGGTAAGAAATTAACCACTATCACCAGTCTCGCCCTCAAAGATGGCACCACGTCAATGCCAATGCATCTTTATCCTGGTCGGCTAGTCCTCTTCACCCGGGCGTCCTTCATCCACCAGAGCATCACCGAGTATGCAAAAGCATCCCCCGGGACATGGTCCCACAAGGCGCAGCCAAAAATCTCCAAGGCCCAAACCTGCATCCAACAAATGAAACCCGTCGAAAAACCAAAAGTGCATATGCAATATGTATAAAAGATAAAGGAAAAGAAGTGTACCTCTAATGGGAACTCGAAGCGGTCGAGGAGGTGTACGCCTTCCTGGCGTATCTGTCCGAAGCGAAGTATAACTCCGCCAAGCCCGCCTCTCCCCGAGGCATACTCGTCTATCCTATCAATGTCTGCAAATATCCCGTGAGCGAACATGGCGGTGCCACTCCGCGTGCCCAAACATAGTCTTTGGAAAGGGCGAACCACAAGAAGCATCGAGCGATGCGCTCGTTTGTGATGGTCTGGTCCCCTCTCTCATACTAGGGCTATGCTCTAAGCCAACTTCGCCTCGATCACGGTGTACTCCATGCCCATCCCCTTTCGCGGCACGGTAATGACAATCCCAGCGGTTCATCGGCTCGGCGTTCGTGTACCCATCGTGCCACTCCAGTGAGCCCCTTAAAGGACGGAGCCGATAATAGCGGCATAATCGGTAGGGGTCACGGTAGCCTCCCCCGGAAGAAGTGAAAAGTGTGGGTAACATCCCACGATACTCGCCGGCGCCAAAAGGAGCCCCTTGCTCTTATGTAATCCAGTCACCCCTCTCGGGTTATCAGCAAAGCCGTAAAGATTAGAAGCCACCACAAGGCAGCGAGGACTCAGATAGCCCACCCTGCCAGCCGTGGGCAGAGCATCCCAAAGCCTGACAACCGCCTCCACAGACCCCCGCATTTTTAGCTTATCCAACTTGCATTGGACGATATCACCTCTCTCCTGAAAGTAGACACAACACAAATATGTCATCAAAATTGCCAATGCGATATGAACAACAAAAGAACAGGAAAGAAGGAAAATAAACTCCATCCCATTTTCGGATACATTTTCTTACACACATTCTTTTCTCACATTCAGTTATCATCAAACATTCATTATACAAAATACAATTTTCATTCAATATCTCATATACTGAGTCACATTCCAAATTTGGCAAATTTGTGATTACAAATGCAATTTTCATTCAAAATCTCTTATACAAGAGTCCGTTCCAAATTCGGCAAATTTGTGTTCATTTTACAAATGCATCTTGCATAAAAAATCTCTTATACAAGAGTCCGTTCAAAATTCGGCAAATTTGTACATAGCATACAACTTTTCTCACATTCGTGCATCATGTTATCAAGCATGCATTCGCAAAAGAAAATTTTCACCACAAAATCTCTTATGCAAGAGTCTGTCCCAAATTCGGCAAATTTGTACCCACTTTGTTTTTACATCATGCAAATTACCAATGTTTTTTCTAAGCAAATTTCATATTCTTTCTACCCATAACTTCAATAAAGCACATGCATCACCAATTTCAATTTTCCATGGCAAAATAAACAAAAGCCCCAATATCGACCATTTTCAAGCCCTAAGTCTAACATATACCAATTTTGACAAAAAATCAACAAAATAGCCAAAATTGAGTATCATACCATGGGGAGATCCTCGTCGGTGGCCCAATGTTTCCACATATCCGGATAAAATTCCTCATTCATCGATTGCGAGAGCGTGTAATGGCGGTGCATTCTCACCAACTCAAGCCTCCTCTCCGCCGCCTCTCGACTAACCCGACCTCGACGGACTCCACAAGCTCCTCCACTTTGCTCCGTAGCCTTGATTTCGAAGGTTTTCGCGGAGATTTTGGGCAATAATGGCGTTTTCTCTCTCCCTTTTCTCTCTGGCGTCGAGAGGTTTTTTTGAAGATGAAGAAGAGAGACACGGCGCCTGTCTGTTTTATATATTTCGCCACTGTGATACGCGCCCGCGCGAATGAGATTGCGGGCGAAATTCAAGTTTTGCCCTTTTAATTCTGGTCTTACACGCATTCGGACCCCGGCAACGAAAACTTAGCGGAAGTTCATTCCCTTCCTAGTTTTCAATCCCGGCCGTCATCGTAAGCCCGTCCTTTAACGAAAACTTAACGGAAGTCCATTCCACTTCCTAGTTTTCAACCCCGATCATCGTAAGCCCGTCCTTTCCACGAAAACTTAACGGAAGTCCATTCCCTTCCTAGTTTTCAACCCCGCCGTCATCGTAAGCCCGTCCTTTAACGAAAACTTAACGGAAGTCCATTCCCTTATTAGTTTTCAACCCCGGCCGTCATCGTAAGCCCGTCCTTTAACGAAAACTTAACGGAAGTCCATTCCCTTCCTAGTTTTCAACCCCGACGGCCGTCATCGTAAGACCGTTCTTTAACGAAAACTTAAACGGAAGTCCATTCCCTTCCTAGTTTTCAACCCCGAGCCGTCATCGTAAGCCCGTCCTTTAACGAAAACTTAACGGAGTCCATTTCCTTCCTAGTTTTCAATCCCGGCCATCATAAGCCCGTCCTTTAACGAAAACTTAATGGAAGTCCATTCCTTCCTAGTTTTCAACCCCGGCCGTCATCGTAAGCCCGTCCTTTAACGAAAACTTAACGGAAGTCCATTCCCACTTCCTAGTTTTCAACCCTGTGATCATCGTAAGCCCGTCCTTTAAACGAAAACTTAACGGAAGTCCATTCCCTTCCTAGTTTTCAACCCCAACAATCATCGTAAGCCCGTCCTTTAACGAAGACTTAACGGAAGTCCATTCCCTTCCTAGTTTTTAACCCCGGCCGTCATCGTAAGCCCGTCCTTTAAAGAAAACTTAACGGAAGTCCATTCCCTTCCTAGTTTTCAACCCCCCGTCATCGTAAGCCCGTCCTTTAACGAAAACTTAACGAAAGTCCATTCCGCTTCCTAGTTTTTAACCCCGACCGTCATCGTAAGCCCGTCCTTTAATAAAAACTTAACGAAAGTCCATTCCCTTCCTAGTTTTCAACCACGGTAGTCATCGTAAGCTTAGTCCTTTAACAAAAACTTAACGGAAGTTCATTCCCTTCCTAGTTTTCAACCGGCCCGTCATCGTAAGCCCGTCCTTTAACAAAAACTTAACGGAAGTTCATTCCCTTTCTAGTTTTCAACCTCGGCGTCATCGTAAGCCCGTCCTTTAAAGAAAACTTAACGGAAGTTCATTCCACTTCCTAGTTTTCAACCTCGAGCCGTCATCGTAAGTCGGCCCTTTAACGAAAACTTAACGGAAGTCCATTCCCTTCCTAGTTTTCAACCCCCGACCGTCATCGTAAGCCCGTCCTTCCAACGGAAACTTAATGCGAAGTCCATTCCATTCCTAGTTTTCAACCCCGGCCGTCATCGTAAGCCCGTCCTTTAACGAAAACTTAACTGAAGTCCATTCCCTTCCTAGTTTTCAACCCCGGCCGTCATCGTAAGCCCGTCCTTTAATGAAAACTTAACGGAAGTCCATTCCTTTCCTAGTTTTCAACCCCGGCCGTCATCGTAAGCCCGTTCTTTAACGAAAACTTAACGAAGTCCTTTCCTTCCTTGTTTTCAACCCCCGACCGTCATCGTAAGCCCGTCCTTTAAAAAACTTAACGGAAGTCCATTCCCTTCCTAGTTTTCCAACCCGTAGTCATCGTAAGCCCGTCTTTAAGGAAAACTTGCAAGAAGAATTAGGGACAGCGTCATTCCGCTTCCCTTTAATGATTTCACAATCAGCTTCCCCGTCAAACCCCAGTCATCTAAGCCGTCCTTTAATGAAAACTTAACGGAAGTCCATTCCCTTCCTAGTTTTCAACCTCCCTGCCATCATCGTAAGCCACGTCCTTTAGCGAAAACTTAACGGAAGTCCATTCCCTTCCTAGTTTTCAACCCCGGTCATCATCATAAGCCCGTCCTTTAATGAAAACTTAACGGAAGTCCATTCCCTTCCTAGTTTTCAACCCCGGCCGTCATCGTAAGCCCGTCCTTTAACGAAAACTTAACGGAAGTTCATTCCCTTCCTAGTTTTCAACCCTGGCCGTCAGCGTAAGCCTTTCCTTTAATAAAACTTAACTGAAGTTCATTCCCTTCCTCATTTTCAACCCCATTTGCATCATCGTAAGCCCATCCTTTAGCGAAAAGCTTAACGTGGAAGTCCATTCCCTTCCTAGTTTTCAACCCTGGCCGTCATCCTAAGCCCGTCCTTTAACAAAAACTTAACGGAAGTCCATTCCCTTCCTGGTTTTCAACCCCGACCATCATCGTAGGCCCGTCCTTTAACGAAAACTTAATGGAAGTCCATTCCCTTCCTAGTTTTCAACCCCGGCCGTCATCGTAAGCCCGTCCTTTAACGAAAAACTTAACGGAAGTTCATTCTCTTCCTCGTTTTCAAACCCGGCCATCATCGTAAGCCCGTACCAAGAACGCATATCCCCAGCGGGTAAACCCCAGCAATTATCATAAGTCCGAATCTTCCCCAACAAGGACGCCTTCAAATGGTCTCCCTCAGATTCAAAGCCGAATGTAGGTTCATACTCCTGAACCGAACCTCGACTTAAGTTCATACCCCTGAACTAAGTCCCAATGTAGGTTCATACTCCTGAACCGAACCTCGACTTAAGTTCATACTCTTGAACTAAGTCCCAATGTAGGTTCAGACTCCTGAACTGAACCTCGACTTAAGTTCATACTCCTGAACAAAGTCCCAAGGTAGGTTCATAATCCTGAACTAAGTCTCAATTTAGGTAAAGACGCTTCTGCTAAGTCGAGTCTGTCTTCGGCAACGCCTCTGCTAAGTCGAATCAGTCTTCAGCAATGCTTTTGCTAAGTCGAGTCTGTCTTCGGCAACGCTTCTGCTAAGTCGAGTCTGTCTTCGGCAACGCCTCTGCTAAGTCGAATCAGTCTTCGGCAACGCTTCTGCTAAGTCGAGATCGTCTTGACGACGCTTCGCTAAGTCGAGCCCGTGCGGCAACGCCTCTGCTAAGTCGAATCAGTCTTCGGCAACACTTCTGCTAAGTCGAGTCCGTCTTCGGCAATGCTCCTGCTAGGCCGAGTCTTCCTTCGGCAACGCCTTCGTTAGTCGAGTCTACCTTCGACAACGAAAATGCGATGGGAGGTCCATTCGTTTGACCGCTACTTTCCCCCGCAAGACCTGAACTACGATCGGCTTGATTCCCACATTGTATACGTAGGAATCCTTTCGTTAAGGGTCCATCCATTCGACCGCCTCGGTCACTTCCTCGCCCATCTCGGCAACATTTGCCAGATTGGGATCCTCACTTTGTCAACGACCCTACTTCCCTTGGAAGTACCGTCGCCGAGGGCTACTGTAAGTACCCAATCTGGGTCGTTAATGTTCTGTCAACCCAAATTAATGATTTATAATCATTTAGGGGCATTTTGGACATTATTTTGACAATTTGAATGAGGAAGGACCTCTTAGGAATAAAAAATGGACAATTACCTCGCTGGAACATGTCATTTCCAAGAAAAAGGAATATTGACCATTTAGAAAAAGCCAAAACTGCCAAAACTGATTTCTGCAAAAAACAGGCACGCTGCTAGAGTCATCCGCGCGGACAAGATTTCACCTGCAATCTTATCCACGCAGATAAGATCAGAATCCAGGCAACCTATAAAAATAGCCCTTCTCCCTCAGTTTGGGGAGACAGAAAAATACCCAAGAAATTTGAAAAACCTACTGTCACTTTGTCCAAATCCACTCTCAAACAACCATTTACACTTTCATAACTCAAATTCCACATCATATTCATCCTTTAATCCATCCCAAAATCACTTCTAACCCTTTGAAACCTTCAAACCCTAAACACAAACCCAAGACAATTGGTAAACCCTCAATCTCTTTACTCATATCTCTCTCATTTATGCACACATCTCATGTGAAAATAATGTAGTTTTTTTTACTTACTATCTTTTGCCCAACTCCCTTTTTCCCTTTGTCCCAAGGATCCAAGAGGATCTCCATGGAGTTCATCTCCATGGATGATTCTTTACATGGATCAACATTTTATTTATGCATTTCCCCTTTGCCCTCCTTTTTATTAGCTAGTTCTTGTTTGTTACTTGCTTTCTTGACCTAAATATGGTCATCTTGGAGTCAATCTCCATAGATGATCATTTCAAATGGTCCACATTATTTACATTCCTTGCAAATCCCCCTCCCTAGTCTAAGATGCTCACCTTGGAACACTTTCCTTGGATGAACATCATCTAGACATCACAAAATAGGTCACACAAGATGTACAAGATACACTTGAGTATAGGTCTCAAGGATGGTCTTCCTATGACCACCTTAGAGATCTTCCTCTAAAGTTGATACATCTTGACCTAACTCTCTTGTCAATTTACTTTCATGTCAAATTCCCCTTTTCCCCTAGCAAATGAAATGCTCACAAAGTCCTAACGTACCCCCGGGATGACTTGATTAAGTGGATTCATCACTTATGACCACTAATCAAAGTCTAGGGAAAGAGAGGACAAGCATGGATGCCAAAATCCAAATCCCCCTTTACTTTCTGTCCTTCAGTTACAATTCCAGTTAAGTCCTGTAAATCCAGTTAAATTTCTGGAAATTACAGTGACTAAACTGGAAACTGTAAAATATGGACATTGCAGCCCTATCCGCTCGGATAAGATTGTATTATAGTCTTGTCCACGCGGATAACATTGTCATCTGCAAACAATCCCTCAATTTTTTTGTTATTTTCAGTTTAATCACTATTTTTAAACTATTTTTCAGTTCAGTCCCTAAAATTTCAGTTATTTTCAGAAAAGTCCCTTTAAATACACACACACACACACACAAAAGGTTTCAAGTGAGGAAGACTCGTCGTACGAGGCATTCCGGGTGAACACCAACGTTCTTCCCGGAGTGTAACGTGACCTCCGAACTCACTTTCTCTAATATTGGGTATTTTTCAAAGTTTTGGCCCTTAAACTAAAAACGGCGTGGCGAATCTCAAACGATTTTCTTTCAAAGTCCGATAAAGATTTTTCAAAACTTTTTCAAAAAAAACAAACAAACAAAAGTTTTGTCGGGCCGACCGAAGAAAAATCCGCGGGATACACATCATCACACGAGGGAGGAACAAAAAACTAGGGAAAATAATTGAAAAAATTGACCCGGAGTAAGCACGCGACTCGTCCCCCATGAGCAAGAGTGGGAGCACGAGTGGGGAGAAGAGTAATGGGTTGATCAGAACGACTTGGAGGAGTTGGACCGAGTCGTGATCACGATTGTGCAATGGGCACGACTCGTGCTTGAAGGCACGACTTGTGCTGTTTGAATTTCTCCCAAAACCCTTCAGTTTACTTTCTCTCTCTCCTTTCTCTACATTCCCAGCCACCCTCTCTCTCTCTCTCTACCTAGTTTCAAATTTCCTCTTTCTCTCTCTCTAAAATTCTTCCCTTCTCTCTTCAAATCAACCATTAACATCATCAAACCTTCCATTATTCATCACTAAATCTTCTCCTCCTCAACATATACTCCCCCAAAACCGAAATCTCTACCCTAAATCCTTAACCTTGCAGCCATTTTTGAAGAAGTTTTTTCCAAAGTTGTGGAAGTAAATGGGTTTGATAATTTCGTGAGTCCTAGCTCGAATTAAAGAAAGATTCTGGAAGGGAAGCATCTCTTGTTCATCCTCCGTTCTCTCCGGTCATCTTCTCGAACTCCGGTGAACTTTCTGGCGGACCTCCGGCCAATTTTCCGGCGACCCCAATTGTTCAAAGGTAAAATTTGTATCAACCTCTTCCTTTGATATTAAGTTCTAGTGTGTTGTTGTTGGTGAAATTGGAGGAAAGGTTTGGATTGTTTGGAGGTGTTATTTGGTGGTATAAGTATTGTGTTGGATTATTATTGTTGAACTATGGTGAGAACGAAGGATAGAGTAGGAGGTGGCAAAGGAGGTGATGCCCCACCTAAGAAGAGAAGAAATATTGATGATGAACCCCAACAAATTGTTGATTATTTTATGGGTTTGACGAGACTGACTGAGTCTCAAAAGAATAGATGGAGGAATCTAGTGAATGGGAGAGACATACAAGTGACTAGATTTTTGTGTGTGGATACGTTAAGCAAGTTGGGACTTGATGGTTTGGTAGGGAATTTATTGAACAATGTCGGGTTAGGTGCATTCCTTGGCAAAAGTGCGGGGGTGTACAAACGAGTTACACTTGAATTTTTAGCTACTATAGAGAGAAGGGATGATAATGGGGCGAAAAGTATTCGTTTTAATTTGAATGATACCCCTAGAATGATTTCTTATGCAGCGGCTCGGGATTATTTAGGTGTGAGTGATCCGGTGGGGGAATGGTCAGAAAAGAACAGGACAGTGTATACGTTCTTCTATGAGTTGACGGGCAAGTACATGCAAAAGCCCTATGTTGTTATGAAATCTCTCTCTCACCCAGCTTGGAAGCTATTCTATAGGGGGTTGTCTATGACTTTTTATGCTAATGGTGAGCCGACACAGATGAATACCCTGCAGTTCGCTACAATGGAGTCTGCTTTATCCTCTGGTAATGTTATTCCAGATTGGGTGGATATATTCTTTAGAAAATGTGAAGCAATGTCAGTGAATGGGAATGGTAATATATCGGTTGGTGGGATGATTACTTTATGACCGAGAACATAGTACGGAATCATCTGAAATCTGTGGGAAACATGGAGGGGCCTCTATTCTATGACCGTTTCTTTTTGTACCGATATGAAACTTTTGAGAGGATTTTGGGGCAGACAGAGTCTTTGATGTTTAATTATGGAGGAGGTAGCATTCCCTAATGGACCTTATGCGCGAGATGAGAGAATGCCCGATGTTGCGGATATGCCATTGAGAGACGTGAGAAGAGATAGGGGAGATAGAGTAAGTGATGAGGAGGAAGAGCAGCAGGATCCCGAGGGTAGTGAGGACCATGTGATGAGAGATCAGTATGAGACTGGGACCAGGGGTCAGTCGAGTCAGGGCCAGTCGAGCACGTCTGGGGCATTTTCCAATTGGGATGAAATGAGAGTGTATCTGGATGCTCAACATCAGAGGGATGCAGATGAATGGGAGAGAAGATACAAAGAAGAGAGTGAGGCTCGGGAGGCTATGAGTCTGATGTGGCAGACCCGATTTGATTATGAGGATAGATGATGGGACGCGCAGGATGACAAGATTGAGGCTGTGGAGGATAGGGTAGAAACTAATCAGAGGATGTTATTTCAGCAGCAGCAGTGGATGCAACAGCCAGAGCCTAGACAGTTTGAGCCGGTTCCACAGGAGCACTATAATGAGATGGCCAGGAGAGCAGAGAGGCGGAGGTAGAGACAGATGGCTAGAGAGGCTCAGTTTCTGAATGGGGGCTTCGGCCTAAGACACTGATGGTACTTTTCATTACCCCTTTCCTTTTACATTTAAAATGTCCTTGTTATAGACTGTTTTTCACATTGAGGACTTTGTGTAGTTTAAGTGTTGGGGAAAGGAATTATACACCCTGTATTGTTTATTATGTTCATAAAAAAAAAGAAAAGAAGAAAAGAAAAGAAAAGAGAGGCTAAGTGAAAATCGGAAATGGTACTTAGGCAAAATGTGAGGATTTGAGTAGATAATATTCTTTGGTCACCGGAGTGGAGTCATAAGGGGGGTTTGGAGTTCGGGTAGGATCACTTTTGGAGATGGAGGTTTGGGCTAGTGGTGCTAGGTTAGAAATCCTTGTCTACTTTGGAGTGATAAGGGGTGTTGGTGAATTTTACGAGGTAAATCTTTGTTGAGGATCCTTACCCTAACATTGATTTTTGTTGAGGAATTTAGAGTTGTAGTGTGAGATAAGTGTGGGGGAATGATTAGGACATTTTTAGTTTCCCTCACTACCTTGTGTGGGCCCTAGTTTGGATGATCATTTTATCATGGGAGTTGATATCAAGCTAGGGCCATTGATCTTTCTTTTGGGAGTTTTATGGAGACGAAGTTTTGTATACTCCGGTAGTTTATCTTTGATAGACTTGTATTGACGATTAGAGGAGATTAGGAATCATTTTTCATCCACACATCTGTTTTAGACCGGCTTTAGATTGGAGTTTGGATATTACTCAGGGACGAGTAATGGTCTAAGTGTGGGGGAATTTGATGGTTCGGATTTTGTATACTTTATTTACCTATGTTTCCGAATATTTTATCTCTATTTTAATGTATTTAGAATAGCTTTGATGTAATTTGAGAGAAATTATGTAATGTGAGGTTTTGTTGAGAAACGATATAATTTGAGGGTAGTTTAGTCTTTTATTTTGTATTTGGATTTTGATCTCAAGAAACCGAAGATTTCAAGTCAAACATCAAAGAAAAAGTCAACAGAATAGTCAAGGTTCAAGAAAAGGTTCAAGGAAAGTCAATTGAGGAAGGCCAAGTCAAAACCAGGTCAATGATTAAGATTTCTGCATGTGGCACGAATGGAAAGCTTGAGCATGAGTGAAGAAGGAATGTGGCACGAGTGAGAAACAAGTGGAGCCTTGAAGAGTAATGCCATCAGAACGACTTGGAGAGGGTGGCACGACTCGTGAGCACGACTCGTGAGCACGACTTGGAGAGGTTGGCATGACTCGTGCCAGACGCGGTTTGTGACGTCAACTGGGCGTTTTTTAGCAGATTTCATGGGTTTAATTTATTTTCTTTTCCTAATTAGTAGGGGATTTAGGTAAGGAGTATAAATACTTCCTTATAACACATTATTAGGGTAGCTTTAATTTTATCTTCATCTACACATTATCATTCTAGGTTTCAAGGATTGAAGAATTTTACTTTTCATCAATCAATTCAGGTTTTAAGTTTCATTATTCAATTTCTGTGATAATCATTATGAGTATGAGTAGCTAAATTGTTTAGTTTGCGGATTTGTAGTAACGCATATTAGATCTTTATGCAAATATTTTAATTCTTCTTTAATTGTGGTTTTAGATCGTCCTAATATTCTTAAACTGTATTTGGTACAATTCTTTCATTTACGTGGAGAATTGTGCATGAACACTATTAGGGTGATTAGATCTGATTGACGATCTTGCGTGAATCAATTGGATCTAGGTTTCATTAATCATTTTGTTCTTAATGATTTGAGCTTTTATTGGTTTGATCTTGCGTGATAATTGGTAATTGCTCGATATTAGGATTGCAACTCGGCCATCTAACCGTCTCAATTCTTATAAAAACGAAGAAACCCTAGAACCCAATTAATATTTTTATCATTCAAAAGCATAAATAGATAATATGTTGTGAATCCAATTCGTGGGCTATTTTTTTTTAATCCTTGAATTACTTCCTTGTTCTGTTTACTTGATATTTTAGTTGCTTCATTTCTTTTTGTTATTAGTTTTAATAAACCAAAATAAAAAAAATCGTTGGTTGCTTTCTGCATTAATTAAATCAACTTGTTGAACATGCGAGTCTCTGTCGTTCGACCCTTACTTGTACTGCTACTTCGATAACTTGTACACTTGCAAGATTTTTATTACAAGATGATTTTATCCATCAGTATCTTAATCAATTTTCTTCATATCATTCTTAACACTTACAAATGGGAGACGTCCACATTTGTATGATTCTAGTTAAGCAAGAAAATTAATTAGCCGTGAATCTTGATTAACATAATTATATGAATTAAAATAGACACTATTAATCATGAGAGTAGATTAATTGCCTAATAATGATTTTTAAATGAAAAATACGTGGATTTTTATAAAATTAATGAATTTTTACTAATTAACGAAACCATCGAGAGAAAGCCCGTGTTAGTATAAAATGCGTGTGCTAGGCCTTGATAGTGAGAAGATAATACAAATTAGCGTATCATCCTTGATTATGACATGATCATGTTTATAAAAACATGGTTTGTTTGATTAATTTATGGTTGTTTGAATCCCAATTCCAGAAAATCTTTAATCATATTGAATTTAATCTAAGTTAGAGTAATATTGCAATTGTTTTAGATATTCATAAACAAAACAATACCCTCCCAATTCGTATTTCATTTATAATTTTTAATTAAAAGCAAGTATTAATTTATAATAAACATTTTTCTTGTGGGATTGACCCATATTTGCCTATTTTATATTACAATCACACCGTTGACTTCAATAATAAAGTAAGTCATTAAGTTTAGGCTTAACACTTTCCCCCAAAACCCAAAATGCTAGAGAGTAGCTACTAATTTTGGAAGGAAGGATATGTGTAGATACGAAAGACAATTGTTTGGTGGATAAGGAAAGAAAGGCGTTGGACTAGTGGTGGTGGAGGTAAAAGGAGGAAATTATGGAAGTGTATTAGACTATTTACAATGCATTCAACAACTCAATTTTTTCAATACCCTTTAAAACATGACAATCATCTTCTCTTTCTTTCAACTATTATTCAACACCGCATTCAACTTTTAACCCCTACAATAGTTTCAACACTCATATTTTTTCAACACCCTTCCAACTCATCATCCTATACCCCACCACTTTTATTTTATTTTATATTTTTTATTTTTATTGATTAGTAAAATAATTATTATTATTATTATTATCATTTATAATTTTTTTAAAAAAACGACATACTTAATTATTATTTTATATTCTTTATTTTTCAATATAATTAATTTATATCTGTGTCCAAATCAAATGAAACAAGACTCTATTTGTAGATAAAAAAAAATTATGAATTTTGGTGTAAATATTTTTTTTTATTTTTTATATAAGAAAATTAGCTTTGAAAAAATCGGATGAAATTTGAAAAAAAATAAAAAACAGTGACCAATCATGAAATGCCAAGTGGCAAGGTCTGAAAAAAAAAAAAAAAAAAACAACGCCCAGACGCGCCCTTGTTTGGGCGTGTATTCCACGCGCCATTTTGGGCAAACCGGGGAGCGCCACGTGGCTTGGAAGGGACCCATTTTTTTTTTTCAACAGCTGTTGAAAAAATTCAACAAAACTTAAAATTTTCAACAGTTGAAAAAAGCCTCCAATGGTTTCAACAACCATTCTACAGTTGAATAATTTTTTCAACAAGGCCATTGCACTTGGTCTTATGAGAAAAAAGAGAGGAACGATGAGGAAGATGGTGGGTGTTTTCTTGAATGAGGGGTTAGGAGTGAACTAAGTAAGGGTAAAGGGGAAAGTGTTATGGTGAACTATTGGACTAATGTTGGCAATACCATCAAACGGTTCTAGAAGCAACCCAAGAAGAGGGCCTACGTTATAATTGCAACGGTCGGAACCAAATTCTTCTCTAGCGGTATTCGAAATTCAAAATTTTGAAATAGCCAATCAATCAAATTGATGGCCATCACTCAAAACAATCCTCTGAGAGAAAGAAGATTCAAATTCTTTCCGTTAACGACCAAATTATGGCGGCGGATAATCAATCTTACAAAGTTCTTGACTGTGTCAAAATTTTCAAAAACAATGAGCCGCCATCGCCAGAACCAGAGATATTTCAAGAATATAATGAAGACGACGAATTCGGCGATTCAATTTTGTGCGTTTCAGGTTCAAAGCTTGTTCGCCGAGGATATAAAGATACCAAATTATCAGGTTTGGAATGTTTTTAATTTCATTATATACTTTTGGGTCCGTTTGATTGATGAGAAAAATGTTAAAAGAAAGGGGGATTGTATTTGTTTGCAATCAAGCTGATGTAGCGATTGAACCAAACTGATATTAGTTTCAATCGGTGAACTTGACTCAGTTCTAGGGTTTGGAAGGGGTTCCCCGATTTACATTTTGGTGCTAGTGTGTAACTTCTTTAATAAAAATCACAAGATTCATTTCTACTTTAAGGGTCCACTCCCGAGTTTTTAACTGCGAGGAAAGAAAGTGAAGTGAAGGGAGGGGAAGGGAAGGGAGGGGGAGGAAATGGCGTTAACATTCATTTCCTCCCAATCCGCTCTCTCACGGGGTGATAGAAAGGGAAGGAAATGAGGCCTCCATTTCCTTCCCTTTCCTCGCTCAAAAAACTCAAGAGCATGGCCATGGAGGAAATGAGCTCCCATTTCCTCCCTTTTCCTTCACTTTCCCTGCAAAATCAAACTCGGGAGCGGACCCTAAATTTTAATTTCATATTCACTTTCAATTCAAAACACGCACTAAGTGAATGTGAAATCGAATTTCAAAGTAGAAATTACAAATTGAAAGTCCAGTTCAAACTTCAGGCTAAGACAGAAATTACCAATTCCATTTATGTGCTAAGCTTACTATGTCTTTGAATTCAAGTTCCTTATTTTAGTTGTTCGGTTTCATATTTCTGTTTCCCCTTTCTTTTTCTATTGTATATTTGATTGATAGATTTATTCAATGAATCCATGAAGGCTGTAATTGGTTTGATCAAGTATTTCAAAGAGAATTGTTATTCACCCCCGCACATTTACTTAATACCCCCACAATTTAATTTTCAAAAAAATGCCATTATTTGAAATGACTCTATTACCTTTCACTAATGTTATACACCCGCAATTGAAGTTAATTTTTCTTTTAAGGGAGTTAAATTAAATTTTCTAAATTAAAAGAATTAAATAGACAAAGAACCACCATCTCATAGCCACCAACCACCACCTTCCGCCCACACACCTCCGTAAACACAAACCCATCACCTTTCACCCACACACATTGTGGGTTTTTCGTTTGTCATTTGTAGTGTTGGTAGAATTATTTGGAAAATCAGAAAATGCACCCCAACAAATTATTAATCCAACCCCGTCTCTATGAAAGGGTCCAAATCAAGCCCCAATTTTGAAGCCAACCCATGAAGTTCCCTCCCTTCCCTTAACCCAGAAACTCTGGACGAAGCCTTCAATAACGGTGGAAAACTAAACCTATCAATAACTATCCCTTCTCTCCTCATTTTCTCATATACCAAAAGGGTCTTTTCTGGGCTCCTACTTCGCGACAATTCGCGCAAGAATTTGTTACAGAGATGGAGCTCCGGCTTGTACATTTGGTCAAAAATGGAGAGAGAGTAGTCGAAGGATGGGGAGAGGGTGCAGGAGGAGAGAACAAGTTTGGTGAGGAGGGAGTTGGAGCGGTCGAGGCGGGAGCGGAGGACTTGGGCCTGGACTTGCTTGAGTTGGACGAGGGAGGTGGAGGTGGATAGGGCGGTGAGGAGGTGGTTGTAGTGGTTCCGATGGAGGGAGGGGGTGGTGGAAGGTGGTTGAGGAGGGAGTGATTGTGAGATGAGTTGAATCATGGTGGCCCAACTGACATGTGAGAAGAATTGAGGAGGAAGATGAACAGTTCAGCATCTATGGAGTGGAACATGAACCCACAATAATCTATGTCAAATGACAAACGATTCATATAAGGAAAATACACAATTTCCTTCACACACAACATATTTTTTCAACAATCCCCCACATGAAGGAAATTGATGACGAGTTTGGTGATAGAGTCTGGCAGACGAAAACTTGCATATGATAGGTGTGGGAATGCCCATTAAACCTTCACTCGTACAAGCATATTTACTCTACTTGCAAGTCGATAGACGCGATGTTCTTGAATCGTTATGCTTTTTGTGTAGCCGATCATATGCTTGACACAAGTATCGTCCTAACATAATTCAATTCTCATAGCTATGTTCATTCATGGCCCTGAACATTTTGCCTGGTTATGTGAGAGGTTCTAAAAATTGAGCCTCACACAATTCTCCTCGAAGCGGCCCCACTTCTCTCTCACATAGGTGATTTCTTAAAGGTAACCCGTATTACCCCGCTCGAATTTTCAACACGTAAGAATCATTAAAAGCCATATGCTTATCCTTGTCCTTTCGGGATGTCACTAATAGGAATGGACTTGGGGTTAATTTCCCCACAGTGACGCTACAAGTCTTTTAACAGTTAGGTGGTCCCATTGAATCTAGTTCTTGGGATCTCCAGTCATCTAGATTGGGTTTTCCGCTGTGTTTAACTTTTAAGAGGCTTAAGTCCCATTCCCCTCCGAATTTACAACTAACTCTCGATTTAACCCTTTGGTTAACGGACCTGTTTATCATTTGACCTCACATAGTCAAATTAGTTGAGAGTAGTTGTCTAATGGTATTATATCTTAGACATATATGTCTAGACTATCATCACACACATTGCTATATGTCTTTTCAATCATAAATTGACTTTAGCAATATACCATCTTGCTAACACAAGCTTTATCCATTTGATTATTGTTAACTTAAATTCATTTAAATCCCAGCTATTCCATATTGATTCTTTCAAAAATTTCAAGAATATCCACCTAATGACTTGTTTAACAACGAGTCCATTAGTTTTCCTTGAATTTGAATCAACAGATCAAATTGACTAGAATTTTCCCTTAGTTAACATATCGTGTTTGGATTTAATTAACAAAGTGACGTAGTCACTCTTGTTTGAATCCACACAATCAAACCTTTGATGTCGTTATCTTTTTACTTGTCTCAATCATACAATGACTTTACAAACTAGCACATTTTCTTATAGGTTCCATTTCTTGAACCGTTTCAACACTTTGATCTATTTCATTAAAAGTATCGTTTATTCACTTCCATGAATTTGACATCAATACCTGATTTCCATTGATTTTATTTTCTTTTGATTTTTATATATATTTAAACTTATTGAATAATATATAACAAACCAATATGCACAACTGTTATAAACATAACTCTTTGAAACATAATCCACCATTTAGTAACCATTTTCAATTTCTTTGATAATTGGACTTTCTACTTTGCGAAGTACCCCCACATTCACAAGTGTACGTAAGCCTACGTTTCCATAATTCATATGCACATTTCATTGTTTTCTTGGGAAAACCTTTCCAAAAGGAAATTATTTTCAAAAGTATACTCACCCCCACATTTTCGGGGTAGTCCTAAAATTAGCAATAATGTCAATTTTTTTTATTAACAACATTTGATCATGGTGTACATTGTAGACACTTTGTTTCATTGCACATGTACAACAAACCCCTCAGGTTGTTCTATGTAAATTTTCTCTTCTAAATCAACATTTAGTAATGTTATTTACATCCGTTTGATGTATTTCAAATTCTGCTATGCAGCAATTGCAAATTACAAATCTTTATTCTCGTGATGAGAGAATAAGTATAAAAGTAATCAAGGTCTTCATTTTTCTTATAATCCTCAATTACAAGTCTAGCCTTGTACTCATTGATTGTTACATTGGTCTTCATTTCATTTTTGAAAATTCACTTATATGCTAGTGATTTACTACTCGGAGGTAAATCCACTAGTTTCCAAGTGTGATTTTCCAAGATGGAATCAATCTCACTTTTAATGGCCTCTTTTCACAAAGATCATTCCAAAGAGCTCAACGTCTTTATAACTTTGTGATTCACTTTCTAGCATGGAGGTTAAAAAATCTGGGCCATAGAATTTTCTTATCCTACCTCATTTGCTATGTCGAGGTCCTACCTCGTCTTCATCATTTTCTCATGATAAGTTTCTTTTTTTTCTATTGAATCATGAATCCGTTTAAATGAGTTTGCCTCATCTCTTAATTTATACGGAAACATATTCTTAAAGAAAGAAGCGCTTCATGATTCCATTATAGTATTCTTGTATATACATTGAATCTTGGATTTATAAACAAGAATTTTATAATCACAATTATTGTAAGCATACCCAACACATATGCAATCAATAGTATTTAGTATAAATATACAAAAACTACATTTAGTTGTGTTTTATCACTACTGCTTTATTAAGTTGATTTCCAATTTTTTCCTTTAAAGAGATAAGATTCAACATTTTGCTTTTTAGCAAGCAACGTTAAAGGTAAAACTTACATTTTACCATTATCTATGTGAATAATATTCACATCTCAAGCATCAATATGACTTGATTATAGCTTCAAGCATATATTTGACAAGTCTTGTTTTGTATCTATTTTGACCATTATAACGAGACTCAATCTCATATTGATCACTTGAACACCCTTCAGTTTCATTCATTCAAACATTATGAATAACATTCTTGATGACATCGCAGTTGTCTCTCAAGACACAATGTATATGTTTAACTTTTTCAAACAAGTTTGGCTTTTTAAACAAGTTTGACTTTTCAAACGATTTTGATTTTTCACACAAGTTTGACATTTTAAACAAGTTTGACAAACTTTGTCTTTGTATTAAGCATTTCGGCATGCTTCATCACATTTGCTTTCGCCACAAGAAATGTTAGACAACTTTTTCTCCAAAAGTTATACTCCCTCCGTCCCAGACCAAGGGTCCTCGAGGGGGATTTCACGCTTCTTAAGATTTTTTTTTTTTAAAAATGAATAAAGTTAAATGTGGAATCAGTGGCGGCCCCAGGAATTTTCGCTAGTGGGTGCCAAAATTTAAAAGTTGACAATATTTTTTAAGAAACTAACAGACATACCACATTTAAACATACTTAGTTTTAAATAGAAAAAACATGAAAATTACCTGATATCCCTTGTTGCAGAAGCTTACCAGTACTGAAATTTAAGCCCAAGAATATATCACCAATCCATACTTTTCAACTTCTTTCCTTTGTTCAGGAGTAACTTTTCCAAAGCTCACAATGGCTACAACAGTTATGTGCATATATTAGTATCTCTAAACATCAATGTTTTCACAGAGTAAATCTCAATATTATGAGCCAGAGCAACTCACTTTTTAAATATTTTGTTGCATTAGGAACTGTTTTCAATAGCTGGAAGGGAAAAAAATTAAAAAAAAAAAAACCATGAATAAGGTAATAGAGTAATAGAGTAAACCAGGATTCTTTTTAGGAAACAACAAAATTTAGGAAATCAGTTTTTTTTTTTAAAAAAAAAACCCTAAAAAATAATTGGAGAAATTTGAGAATGAAATTAAGAAACTTTCATCCTCAAATCACTTCAATATCTGAATAATGGAAGTATTTACTTTATAATTTCTATAATGAACAAGAAGAAAGAAGATCTGAGTCAGAATCGGAATAATGGAAGTATTAACTTACACAATTGTGCTTTGCTTTGAAGAATCGGAATCGGTTTTTGAACTGGCAACACACTTGCGATTGCGAAGAATCGGAATCGCCGAATTGAAATCCTTTCTTTCGTGTTCTCCTTCTCTGTTCTCTCTTCATTCTGTATCAATGAATAGTGATGGTTACAGGCTTACACTTACAGCTAGCGTAGGAAAATAATGTTTTTTTTTTTTTTTAAGAAAGTTGAGTGGGTGCGGTGGCCCTCACTGGTGCTAAGGTGGGGCCGCCCCTGTGTGGAATAGGGAATAGTAGTTAATGATTGATTTTTTTGTAAATATGTTAACTTTATAAGGGTTTAATGAATGTTTTTTTTGTAATATGGGGTAGGGAATAGTAGTTAATGATTGATTTTTTAATAGGAGAGAGAATGAGTGGGAGGAATAGTAAGTTAATGATCGGTTTTTTTGTAAATATGTTAACTTTATAAGGGTATAATGAATGGTTTTTTTTGTAAATATATTAAATTATAAGGGTATAAATATATTCAAAAACTTGCCATTTAAGGAAAGGGACTCTTAGTCTGGGACGGACTAAAAAGGAAAGTAGGACTCTTGGTCTGGGACGGAGGGAGTATTCTCTTTTTCAACACAAAGACGAATAGCACACACCTCAACATTCATTTCTATTCATTTATGTTTGAGGTGATTTTAAAATATCTTCAAGTGGGAAGCAATTTCTCAATTATTGTCATACTTGAGAATTTTACTCAACACTATCCATTCAACATGGTTTTTATGGAAGACTATTTTCACTTCTTCCATATGATTTTTTTTTTCGATTTATGGAGTCCACTATTTTAAAATCAAGGAAGCGGCTTACGATGATTTTTATTGCACCGGGATTCTCGATTTTATATTTATAGTCTAACGACTCCCACAAATATTTTGCAATTTCTTGTTACTATATACTCCCTCCGTCCCGCTAATATTAGCACACTTTCCTTTTTGGGCGTCCCGCTAATATCCGCACACTCCCAAAAAGGAAACTTTATATTAATAAAATATTCACCCAACCCCACTCATTCTCTCTCCTACATTATTTTAATACTCACAACACCATTATAATTTATTACACCCTCCACTCATTCTCTCTCCACTCATTCTTTTACACTCACAACATTTTATTAAAATATCATATTCCTTAATTCCCGCGCAAACAGTGTTTGCGCTAATATTAGTGGGACGGAGGGAGTATGTTTTATAATGAATTCAACAATTCATTAAGTATATAGTTTCGATAAAGAAAATTCACATGCTTCAACCGCATTCACGGTTTGAACATCCATCACATTTTTACCCAACTTTGTAGGATCTTTCAAAAGAAACCTCTCTAAGGTGGTCATGTAGAACATCTTTTGTTGCCATCACTTAAAGTCAAGGCAAACAAAATTTTCTAACTTCTCACTATGGTGATCCGAAATACTTGGAACAACCACATTCCATTAGAGATTTGTTTCCACACAAACCAAACATTGGCTTTAATTTTCAACAATTATAACTTTATTGTTACAAATATAACTCTCTAACTTAATTAGAGAATTAACTCTAAGAATAAATTGCTAATTCAATAGGAGAATTAACCAAATTTATTTCTTATAACCACTTATATTTATAAACCTCTAAATTCCTTAATGGAATTATAGTTGGATGTTAATTATCCAAAAGTTTAAAGGTCTCATCTTGAAGTACCTCTAAATTAGAGAAAGTCACATTCTCTTTTTCATAATACACAATTTCTTTTAGATGTTCTCCTTCTAAATATTTTGTGTCATTTGTCATCATCAGCATAATAGGATTTTACAACTTCCTTCAAGAAGTCCTATTATTTTTATCTTTATGACATTAGTCACATATTCCCACAATAGGTTTTAACAACTTCTCCCAAGAAGCCCTATGGTTTTAGTTCTTGTAACATTTGTCAATGTTCACAACAATAGAATTTAACAACTTCTTTCAAGAAGCTCTATTATTTTTATCTTTGTGACTTTGTCACTAATGACAATAATAGGATTTAACAACTCCTTTCAAGAAGCCCTATCATCTTTGTCAATACATCATTGATAAAATGCAACGTTAAAGACTATATCTTTTAACGTTCATCTTCTCAATATAGTTCCAACGAACTATTCAATTTTTCTCGCTATAATTCTTGTGAACCATAAGAACGTTAAAGACTACATCTTTCAACGTTCAATTTCTCAACTTAGTTCCTACGAACTTTTCAATTTTTCTCACTATGATTCTCATGAACCATATGAGATAAATCACCCATTGTATAACAACTAGAAGTGGCGTCGCCACAACTATTTTACACAATCGTCGCAACATCCTTGATGTTCATCCATTAGTTCATTATATGTTCAAATTTTTTTTCTTTCATAAACTGTTCTATTCCGAAAATTTTATCTTCATCTACACATAAAAGATTTTGATCTCCACCGTCCAGATTATTCTTCTATGGGATTAGAACTTGCTCACCAAATTTGAGCTTGATCTAACGGTTAACAAATCAGGAATTGCAATTTTACCACAGCTGGTCATTGCAAAAAAATTGCTGGATTTTTTTTCCATCCGTCTCGTCCATCATTTTCTATCTTTTCTCCCGTGGCCGCCGCTCCACCGGATTTCTCAAATCTGTAATCTTTTCTCAAATAGCGAATTTGTCTTAATATTGTTAGAAAAAATCTTACAAAAGCACAAAAAAGATAAAAGATTACAATATATTAAATGATACAAATTGCAATAAAACATAGACAAAGAGAAAAAACCATATGAGAAAATTCGTTTGATGTTCTTCTTGATGTTGTCCGAGTTGTGTGTGACACACTCTCCTTAAGACAAATTCGCCCCCTCACCGAGTTGTGCTTGAGGTTGTTTTGGACGTTCGCTCCCAGGATAAAACGGACGGACCGGACTATTCTTGCACACTAAAATCTCCGGCGAATCTCACTATGCTTGAACAAAATCACCATGAATAAATTTCTTGGAGGCCAAAGAAAGAAGTTGAACAAATTGCAAAGGGGAGGAGAAAGATTGATGAAAAAAGTTGTTTTCATTTGTTGTGGGTTTCTCTATTTATAGCTTCAACAACCATGTCATGAGTTCCCAATTAATCCTTGTATTAATATGGGAGTCATTACCTTGTATTCATGGGGTTTTATTCTACACTTTGTAACCCCTAATCCCAAGGTAATGATCCCTATTAATCCCTCATTAATCTAGGAATCATGGGACATCAATAGTGGTGTTAAATTCTAAAATTTACACTTTAAACTCACTAACTTTGAGCTATCATATCTTTCTCATCCAATCTCAAATTGGACATCTAGATATATCATTTCAATTGTTCACATGGAGTGGAACATGAACCCACACT
This sequence comes from Adenophora triphylla var. japonica, assembly GCA_022495995.1. Taxonomy (NCBI): domain Eukaryota; kingdom Viridiplantae; phylum Streptophyta; class Magnoliopsida; order Asterales; family Campanulaceae; genus Adenophora; species Adenophora triphylla. The sequence continues at coordinate 27,219 of JAFEMH010003437.1, forward strand.
AATCTATATCAAATGACAAACGATTCATGTAAGGAAAATACACAATTTCCTTCACAGAGAACATATTTTTCCAACAATGTATGTTCTTCCTTGAAACTCTCTTGTCACTCTCCAACTTTCCTAGAGTTAACAAATATATAAGTATATGTAATTCACATGATTTGCGGGTTAAATAATATTCTTTCCCATTTACTCTGTGAATCAGAGAACATTTTGAAGTTTGTTAATGCTGGTGGTGAATCCGTAAGAGGAGCAGAGAACTCCAATACAAGCATCATTCCCGATAGTGCGTTTGAAGGAGGAGATGTTCTCAGGACTGATGAAACCATAATTCAAGGTGGTAGTTGTGCTTCTTTGTACCAGTCAGCACGGGTTGGCAATTTCTGCTACCAGTTTGGCAACCTTTACCCTGGATACTACTTTGTCGATCTTCATTTTGCTGAAATCATAAATACAAATGGCCCTGTTGGGATGAGGGTCTTTGATGTCTTCATACAGGATGACAAGGTAAACAGTGTTTTACTACCTCCGACCCAAAATGAATGTTCAAAAAAATTCAGATTTACTTTTGATCAAGAGCAAATTTGAAATTTCGTTGGACATTCATTTGGGATGGAGGGAGTATGAACTTATGTATAGTGTTGATAATGAGTACACTTCCATTTCATACATGATGTGGCAGGTTGTTTCAGAGCTTGATGTCTATTCCATTGTTGGTGCCAATAGACCGCTACAATTGTTAGACATCAGAATTACTGTTGGGACTGATGGGGTGATTCTGATCACGTTTAAAGGAATCCATGGAAGTCCAATTATAAATGGGATTTGTATTAAAGAAGCCCCACAATTACCAGGTATTCATGGAAACTTAATATTTGATCAGCTTCAGTATATTAAATACCATAGTTATCAAAGGCTAATTATGTCTACTTTGACTTGCTTAAAGTTTCTCAGCTGCAGCAAGGATGCACGATATGTGATAGCTGTGGTGTTCCACTGTCCAGTACTTCATCTCAGGTGACATTTTCCATAAGAGTAAATTATTAGTGATAGACTTTGTGCCATTGTTAAATTTTGTCCTAATTATTTTTGTAATTTCAGCCTAATAATCTCAGAATAAAGTATACTTCTAAGTATGAGAAGAAGATAGAGGAGCTAGAAACCCAGTATCATCTAAAGAAAAAAGAATGCTATCAGGCATGGATGTCGCTAACAACTTTGAATGTGCAGCTAGAGAAAGTTCATGTTGAACTTGACAACAAATCTTTCCAAAATCACAGTTTAAGTAAGCCATTTTTTTATTAATTTAAACATAGTATAGTTGCTTGAGCTATAACTGCTCTTTTTTTTTTTTTTTTTTTTTTTTTTTTAGCATTTTCAATGACTTACTATCTGAGGCTACTACTTTTGTCCATGTAGATCAAGCTATGGTTCTACAGGCAACAAAGCTAAATGATATTTCCAGTATGTATGAACGTGATAAAAAATATTGGGTTGCAGCTATTGATGAATTAGGAAGAAAAATTAAGGTTTGCTATGAGATGTAAACTTATCTTGTCTACCTTTCAAATTCATTCTGAAAAAGTTTACTCAGATTCCTAAAACTATTTACAGACAATGAAGCAAGAGCAAGCTCAGCTCTCCAGTGATGCACATAAATGTGTCAATGCGATTCCTGATTTGCAAAAGATGATTTCTGCAGTTCAAGAACTGGGTAAGTATGCATTACTAATTATCACATTTTGTGCTTAAATTAAACATCTATATCATTTGCATTGCAGTTGCAGAGAGTGGCAGTCTTAAATTGAAGTACAATGAAGAGCAGGTGAAGAGGAAAAAGTTTTACAATCAAATACAGGAAGCCAAAGGCAAATATTTTTGTTCCCTTTGTAAATAATGGTACATGTCTTCATCTTGCTGTACATTTTAGCTTACTGTAGATTTTCTTGGGAACTGTTTTATATCCAGGAAATATAAGAGTTTTTTGTCGGTGCCGACCACCAAGTAAATATGAGATCTCAGCTGGGGTTGCAACCGTTACTGATTTCGATGCTGCTAAGGATGGCGATCTAGGAATACTTACCGGTGGTTCAACCAAAAAATTGTACAAATTTGATCGTGTATTCTCCCCAAAGGATAACCAAGGTATGCTTAACCGTGACAGCTAATATTATTTCAGGAATTATCCTTTACCTATAAAATGTAAAGCTAATTCTGCATTAGCACAACTACTGTGTTGGTTCTTCTTATTCTGGCACTTATTTTGTTCCAGCAAGACATGGATAAGAGGATCAGCATGGATGCAAAAGTACTGTATAAAATTTTGGGAATCAAAAGGATGGAGCGACAATTAAACTTTGTGACAAAATTGAAAGAGTATAAGGGTGAAATAAACGAACTTCACCGGACTTAACAAAAGTACTGTTTAAAAACTTAAAAGTTTGAGGATCTGACAGACAGCATGAAAACAGTTAGCAGCAGGAACCATCTAGTTTTGTTGCCAGACTTCCACGCCTTATTATAATACCTTGTTATTTTTAGTTGACAGCATGTCAAATCGGCTAATGTATAATTTTATTATAATGCTTGGATTATTTTTAGTTCTAGCTTCCTGACTATAGAACTATGTTTTGTGTTAGAGGGTGTTTTGTTTTCATTTCATATTTGTAAAGCTACATTTCACCTTCTTACTACATCTTTTATTTATGTTGGTTAGATGGTTCACTGAAGTGTTCGGGACTAAGGCTTTTAGTTTATTGGAAAATTTAGTCATAATCATCATGCTTACCTGGAGTTTGTTTGCGCAGTTGATGTCTTTGCAGATGCCTCACCTCTTGTGACCTCAGTGTTGGATGGCTACAATGTTTGTATATTTGCCTACGGCCAAACAGGGACCGGAAAGACTTTTACAATGGAGGGGACTGAGCAGAACAGAGGAGTCAATTACAGAACTTTGGAGACACTGTTGAAAATGGCTGAGGAAAGGAAAGATACATTCAAATTCAACATATCAGTCAGTGTTCTTGAAGTGTACAATGAGCAAATCAGGGATTTGCTTGCAACTTCACCAACATCAAAGAAGTAACTCATATGTTTCCTTAAAACAATTTTTACTCACATATCTAAACATTAAGTCTGAGACAATTAACTTTATTGTCAGTAATAAAATTTGACTTCTTGTCCATGTTTGGTGTTGCTTCCGTCTTCCAGATTGGAAATAAGACAAGCTTCTGAAGGGGCTCATCATGTGCCAGGTATTGTTGAAGCCAAGGTGAACAACATTGAGGAGGTGTGGAATGCTTTCCAAGCTGGAAGCAATGCGAGGACTGTTGGATCCAACAATGTGAATGAGCATAGCAGTAGATCTCATTGGTTAGTCTACACCTAATTTGATACTCCCTCCGTCCCAAAATGACTTTCCCACTCTTTTTTTTGTCGTCACTACAATGAATTTTGAGCAATAATTTTAGGGTGATTTAATTATCATAATGAAAATTTGTAACTTATTATTGATATTATTGTTGATGGTGTATCAATTACAAGTTTTAGATCTTCATTAGTCTAATTAAATCAACATATAATTATTGCTAAAAGTTCATTCGTAATAAAGGCAAAAAAACTGGGAAGAACATTTTGGGGATGGAGGGAGTATTTTCTTTACTGTCCAATAGAGGGAGTAGAAACAATAGGTGCAGTGGCGAAGCCACATGTAGTTAATGGGGGGGTATGATGCTCGGACTCGGGTTCGAGTGTCTGACACGGGTATGGATCCGAGTGTCGGATCCTCTAAAATTTTATAAGATTTTACACCAAATTTTGTGTAAAATAGCCGGACCTATACCCACACCCATGTCCTAGGCGGCGGAGCCGGGCCTAGCGCCTAGGCGGGGACTAGTCGGGACCTAGGCGGGGCTTAGAACTAGGCGTTGGAGAGGGGCCTAAGCGCCCTTAGGCGGGGTGTTTTAGAACACTGGTACTTAGGCTAATTTGAAGGGTCTGAGCATTCGACCCCCATGATATTTGAGTTGTGCCATTTCTACCACTTTAATGTTCAGAGAATAACTTTTTTACCATTAAATAATTCTTGCAATTTTGGCCCCTTTAAGTATAGGAAAAAAAAACACTATATCATAATTTTGACCCCCTTCCAATAAATTCCAGGCTTTGCCATTGAATAGGTGTGTGCCAAATTGTACTCGACCAAACTCACCTTTGTCCAAATTTATTTTGATGTCTATGCACTATTGTGTTAATCTCTTTTTCGCAATTCATTCTCTTTCCTGTAATTGACAGCATGATTTGCATAATCGTAAAAGCAAAGAATCTTATGAATGGGGAGTACACCAAGAGCAAACTTTGGCTTGTGGATCTGGCAGGAAGTGAAAGGCTGGCAAAAACTGATGTGCAAGGAGAACGTCTTAAGGAAGCTCAAAACATCAACAGATCACTTTCTGCCCTTGGTGACGTGATATCTGCATTAGCAGCCAAAAGCAGTCATATACCATACAGGTTACTTCCAAAATCCTGTAAATTTGGGGATAACCAGCTAGTTTCTTTTATGCTGATTTCTAATTGGAATTCTGCAGAAATTCGAAGCTAACACACTTGCTTCAAGATTCTCTTGGTAAGCCACAAGTCAAATAATTACTACTTGAAGGGCTCTGTCCTTCAGTATTCTATTTTATGCAGAAGATGGCAATACATTTGCTGATTTTTTTTAGTTTCCTTTTCCTAATTCCTACCAAGTAGAAACAAAGAGGATTCTCCAGATAAAATTGAACTCCCTATGTCCCAAAATGAATGTCCAAAACAATTTCAAATCTGCTCTTGATCAAAAGTAAATTTGTAAATTTTTTGGACATTCATTTTGGGACAGAGGTAACCTTAATCGAAGTTCTGAAACTAACACGGAAAAACATTAATCTCCTGCTTAAAATCGTAAAATGAGGACTAAAGCTAACTGCAAAATTTGTGGTACATAATCTGAAAATAGTTTTTTCCTTCAGTTTTCTATTCATATTAGATATTCCCCAACCTTAGTCAAAGTACTTCTGTAAATGCTAATCAATCACATGCCTGTCATATAATAGACTTAGAGATACTAGAATAGACTTACAGATGGCTTTGCCAGGATTGATGTTACACTGGCATCATTATATATTACTCTATTTAAAACCATAACTTTGCAAACAGGTGGTGATTCAAAAGCTCTAATGTTTGTGCAAATCAGCCCTTCAGAGCAGGATTTGAGTGAGACCCTAAGTTCTTTGAATTTTGCAACTCGAGTTCGAGGGATTGAGTTGGGTCCAGCCAAGAAGCAAATTGATTCTAGCGAACTTCAAAAGTTAAAATTACAGGTAAGCATTTTGTCTCTCTCGCTCAACGCATCACACAAGCATACAAATGCAACAGGTTTAACACGTACATATTTCACTTATATATGCTTATAACAATATGTTATTATCATTGCTCATAGATGCCTCACTATACTGCTTAGGGATCATCAAAAGCATACTATTCTTCAACCCTCACCCCAACTCTCACGTGCACAGGAAACTAGGCACATCTGCCCAACAACACATATCATATCTTTTTTTTCATATTGCTGACTGCTTAACTAATATGGATTATCTGAAGCTTGACAAAGCAAAGCAAGAATTAAGATCCAAAGATGAGATTTTACGAAAGTTAGAAGAAAATATCCAGAACTTAGAAGGCAAGGCCAAAAACAAGGATCAAATTTTCAAAGGTCATCAAGAAAAGGTAAATGATCTTCATTGTCAGCTCGAGTTGAGGACAGAGTTATGCAAGCAACTAGAGAAGCAGATGATGCAACTTTCAGATGAAGTAAAGGAGAAACAAGATATTTGCTCAGTGCTTCAGAAAAAGGTTTCTTTCTTTCATTAATTTTCTTCCATCTGTTTTTCTTCCTTATCTATAGCAATTGTACAGTGTATAATACCTTATCACCTTATCAACCATATTAGGTCAACTATCTAGAGAGCAAGTGGGCAGAACATGACAGTGTGGAAAAGATTACTCTCCAAAACAAGGTAACTGCAGCTATAGCTAACTTACTTATTTCATTGTGAGGCAGGATCTCTTAAAAACAGACAAGTGATGATTTATGAATTTATTATAGTTTCATCTTCCTAAGTGAACACAAGGTATCTGCAAGATTCCACCTTATTGCGCTTTATTTGCATGCAGTATTCTTGAAGCCTGATATGCATCTTATCTGAATTTAAACATGACTCAATGCTAGAAAAATTAAAGACTAAGCTTCTTGTTAAGCGAGTTCCATCCACCTGCTAAGAGTGGCAGAAGTTACTGCTTCCTTTGTGCTTCAGAAGAGAATTTCAGCCATTACTTACTAAAAAAAAAGAATCTCAATGGTAGTCGTGATTCTTAGTTTTTCTAGTAAAATTATTGATAGTGAAAAAGTAAGGAAATTTCTTTATTAGTAATATATATTGTATTTCCTCCTTAGGATTTTGTAGAAACAACACTCAAGCTTTTAATGGATAATTTAATGATCAATGTCGGATAGGTGATTAGTAATTGCAATAAAGTCCAGCAGGCAAATGTTTGACCCTTGTCATTGTGACTATAGATGGACTGGAGACAAGTACTGCATAGTCATGCCAAGGTCATCCACTTAAGACCCTCTGCAACATAACCTTCTAAGGATTGCAGTTGCATGCTGACGTGCAATGTCCCACGGTGTCACATATGTCCTGCATCTTAGGAATTAGGATCAATAAGAGTTATGAACAGGAGCTATCATGTTCATCCCCACCGCTCTCACCTCTTTTAGGCATTATGAACCAGTTTCACGATAGTCAGAGTAAGAAATACCTTATAGACATTACAAACCCAGTTCCCTGTCCTTCCTTGAAACTAGCTAGTTCGCATTCCCTCACCTACATTATACGCTATAAAGGAGGTACCCTTTCTTACATAGGGTTTAGGGTATTTGGAACATGGCAATTGGTCTTTCAAGTAGCAAACCAGGGCACATCTTACTGTTGAGGACGAGGATATTGCCACTAAGATCTAGTGTACAACAAAGTGAAAAATTTCTCACGAGTGCCGTAGTTAAGGTGGTGGGAGAAAGTTCTATTGTCCTGCCTTTAATGAGGGTGGATCACTGAATGGAAGGTATAGAGAGTTGGGTTGTGATGTTCTTGGACGTGGATATGATAGCCGATCATTCTCATTGTAGGTCTCTTGCTACTGCCACAAACATAGGTGTTTTTTTCTTCATTGAGTGCATTGGTGGATAATGCTATGCTAGTGAATATAATGCTTTACTCAACATTCAAATAAGTGGGATTTAAGGATGAAATCCTCCTCAGAGTTTGATATTTTGTCTTCCAAGTAACAAACTAGGGTACATCCCACTGCTAGGGAGGCGGATAAGGCCACTATGATCTAGTGTACAACAAAAATAAAAATATTGTCACAAAGGCCGTAGTAAAGGTGGTTCAAAAAAATTCAGCTGCTATGCATCTAATGAGGGTTGATAATTAAATAGAAATCAAAAGGAATTGCTTTTGGGGTAACATTATTGGATGTGAACATGCTAGCCCATCATCTTTATAATAATCCACTTGATGGTATCACCGATATTGGTGTTTTTGGTTCAGTAGTGTATTGGTGGGATAATGCTATACTAGTTAATATAACGCCTTACTCAACATTTAAATGAGTGGGATTCAAGGATGAAAGACCTTCCTTGACTATCATACCATATCAATAAATGGGCTTAGGGTTGATGTTGTGCTAACACCGGTAGCACTTCACCTTCTCTTAGTATAGGGGACTCGCTACATCGATTAGTTTCAATCAATGGACATGGTAACCACTTATTATCATCTATTGATTGGTTACACTTATTGCATTATAACAAGATCATTCCTTCACCATCGCACTAATACGCCCAGGGGACCTTAGGCCAAGAGCATCGTGATAAAACCATCAATTAATCCTTTCTGCAGAGTAAGATCTCACTTTACAACATTTGGCATATAAAAAAACCTTGAAAAAGAATTGCTTTTAGAGCTAGTTACTATGTAGGGTCTTGACACTAACTTAAAGGGGTGAAAAGGTAGTCTGAAAGTTCATCAATTATGGAAATAGCGAAAGATTTTGCCTCCTCCTTCGTCAATGATGGGAATAATAAAAGAGTTTGACCTCTTAGATGGGTGGATAGTTTATCGAGAGAGTTTATGACGATGTGCAGTAGAGTCTACCCTTACTCGGGGGATGACCCCAATGTATGATGCTTTATTGATTAATAATGAGCAAGAGCTAGTGCCAAAATAACCGATGAAGCTAAAGTAACGCGGACACTTTGTTTTCCCGGGTAAAAAAGTTAAAAGAAGTGAACTTATCACTATGAGGGGAAGCAAAGTTGGTGTTAATCTCAACTAATCCCTTTGATATATATATGGCTCGGATATCCATGACTTCCACAAAGCATGACTAATGAATAAAGTTTCCAACTTGGCAGATTTGCCAAATATCTTTGTGAAATGATGGTAGTTAAGGCTAAAGCGGGTTGAAATTTGGCTGAAAAGTGTTTTTGGGGTGACAAAGAAAACTGTCACAAGGCAACTAATCAAGAATAAGAAAATTCATATGCCAAAGAAGATATTTGATTATCTTCATTGCCTTTGTGTTTGTCCCCGCCTTTAGGTTACGCATTGGGGGATGAGATCTCAATGTCAATAATGGATTGAAGGTTACCAACTACAGGAAGAATAGGAGCCTAATCTATATATTCTCCCATGGCCCATCCAATATGAATTTCTTGCCAATATTCCCCAGCCAACTGAGTACGCAATCCAATGCAGAAAGAGTTGAGAAAACATTCAGAATTAATGTTTTACTTGTTAATTGAAGAAATAATGTTCATACTGTTTAATTCTTTGGTTGAGGAGTGAGGTACTGAAAATTTTGAAGGCATTTGCTAATTCCTTTTCTATTGTTATAACAGGTCAGGGAGCTCGAAAGCAAGTTGAAAGAGGAAAGACAAGAGTTTGAGCTTCGGCAGATGACTTCTCAAGAAAAGGTAGCTTTATACATGCAATAACTCTCCCCATATATGCATTCAGGCCAGTTTTTCTTGCACTATAGTTGGCTAGAATCAATTTCCACTACCGCATTTCTATGAGTAAGTTTTTGAAGCCAACAAACTCCTTGATAGAGAGCTTTCACCTAGGCATACATGTTAGAAGAAATACCATAGTATGATGAGAAAACATATATTAGACGACGTGGACAGTCTCTGACAATACTGCTCTCTACCCCAGGACCTGGGGTACCCCTTGGGAAACCATCTGTATTGAGCTTTAGGACTTCCCCCCCCCCCCCCTCTTGGTCTTTCCCAAGCCACTATAAATATTTTCCTCCTACAGCTCTTCTGCCTATGAATTTCAAGATTCTGCATATAGAGAGAAAATAAAAGAAATTCCTTGGAGAATAGAAACTCGCAGCCTGCAATACGAGTATATATTATCCAGCTTAATTTTTTTTCAAATTTGCTCTTGATGGAGGGAGTACATTTGGAACATGGTGTTTTCAGATGGCATCGGGGAACATACTTTTTACGTCATGACATTCAAATGCCATTGTTATTTATTGGTTTATCTCATCGGGGCCATGGTTATTCATTGATTAATCTCACCGGGAGATTGCAAATTTAGTTTCTTACTTTTTACTTTTATATGATAATAATTTTGAGAGTGGCATGGAGAGGCGAAGTGACAGCTCTTACTCTAGCTATGTTATGCGATATATGGCATTTTGCATGTAGAAAATCATACTAGGTAATGCTATCAAGCAAGTGCTGAAAAGTTGAATTCCTGTTGCAGATTAAAGAGCTAGAAGAAAAATTAAGACATCAACATGAAGATTCAACTTGTTTGCCACCATTCATTTCATCTGAGAAGTCAATATTCACACCAAGAGAGAGAAAGACCTGGTCAACAGAAGGGGCTCCTCAGACGGATATCAACACCTTAAATCGAAGAACCCTAAAGTCTATCAATAACACAGTTAGCCAAGGACCAAGCTTACTAAAAGTCATTGACTCCCTTCGAGAGTCAAGTACAAAGCAGGTTACTCGAAGCAGAGGAATCGAAAACAATTGTCCGTACTCATCTTCTTTAGCTGAGAAAAGGGTATTGCCTTGTGAATCAAGTAAGGCTAAGAAAATTGATGAATCTTCTAAGGGAATTGCAAGGGTGACAAAAAGTACCAAAACATTTTCGACTTCTAAGAAGCCCCTTTCTAGCAGATTTAGCAGAGAACAACTTCAAGGCATCAAAGAAAGAGATATCAGCAACAAAATGTGGTCAAGATAGTTGAGAGGGGAATTTGAGGCTAGTTGATTGTTTTTTTTCTTCCCCTTTAATATTCTTTTTTGATTTTGCTCTCAAAGCAACTTCCAAGGTGTGTTTGATGATTTGATGGTCTTTATCTTAAAGGCTATCTTGATTGATTATTGAATAGTTTTTGTGTAGTTTTGCTATCATGATGATATAATATTCTGATTAATGTAATCCCTCTCCCTTCCATTAATTACTAGTATTTTTTGGAATGTTTAATTATATCACTTATACATTAATCAGAATATTATAGCATCAGGATAGCAAAACTGTGCAAAAACTTGAGTAGTTTGACAAGTTAACTGCAGCTTAGTATTAATTTTTATTTTTTTTATTTTTATATTTTTAATGATATAAACAATGTACAAATATGTAAAACTCTCTCTTTAAATAGTTTAAATAGTTTGACAGGTTAACTGCGATACTTATATTTATTTGGGCAAATTGCATTTTAGTAACCTAATTTTGTCGAGATGTTTCAATTGATTATCGAATTTGCATTTTGTTATAAGTTGGTTATATTGAGTTTGTTTTTTTGTTGCAATCAGGTGTAATTTTGGATGAATCGTTAAAAATCTAACGGAGAGCATATAACATGTGTCGCTCATATGAGTTACTTAAGGGCTATTTTGGTCTTTTTCATCGATTTTGACCCCGTAATTTTAAGGGTGTTAATTGACATTTTCTAAAAATGAGGAGAAGGTTAAATATAAAAAAAAAAAAAAACTCTTTCTCTCCATTCTCTTTCTTTCTCTCTCTATCTTCTCGCTCTACTTATGATGAAAAACTACACCATCCCACTTCTTTACTGGAGCATTATAATTGAAGCAGTCCTACCACTTCTTTACTGGAGCCGTACCACCACCCCTTCCATCCAACCAAACCACACCATTCTCACCCTCCGACCAAGCCATTCCATCGCCACCATCCAAACACCGCACTGCCCAAATTCAAACCCAAACAAAAAATAAATTACTTTCAATCTTTGAATCGGATGAAATCGGAACTCAAAAGAAACAACAAACCACATTAATTCTAAATTTAAATCTCAATATTAAAGTATGACCGAAAATCAAAATGCGTGACACTTGTTTTATCTTAATTGAAATAAATTGACTGGTTGAATGTAGACGTGGGCAAATCGAAACCGGAACCGGGCGGAACCGGAGAACCGAACCGGAATCGGAACCGGCAATACCGGAACCGGCAAGAACCGAAACCGTCCGGTTCACGGTTCAGTCTCGGTTCCACTTTTCAGAAAACCGTGAACCGCCGGTTTTGGAACGGGAACCGGAACCGGCAGTTCGGAACCGGCGGTTCTTACTGAAAATTCAAAAAAAATTCAAAATTTGCCCCCTTTTTTTTACAGCTTTTTCAGTCAATTTGCCCCTTTTTTTTTTTTTTTTACTTTTTACACCTTTTTCAGTAATTAAAAAAAAAAACAATCCTTACCTTTCACCTGTAAATACAAATTCACCTCATTACATTTTTTTTCACAAAACTCTTTTAACTCTCTCTTAACTTTCACCATCAAATTCAAAGCTCATTACAAATTCTCAAGCTCAAATCACTCACCAACCAACATTCATATTTTCAGCCATTATTCCATAATCCATCCTCATTTTCCATATTTTCATCCCTTTTCATACACACCATCATGTCTTCTTTCCTTAGAAATTTAACAAAAAAAAAAAAACGGGTAGTAAGAGCAAAAACAACCAACTTTCTTCATCTTCTCGACTACCACCACCACCACCACCAAATGATATTCCCTTTTATGATGGGGGAATGTCGGGGAGAAATCAATGGGAAAATAATGAAGATGAGGAGGTTCAAGTTGGAGACCAACAATTTCCAATACCGCCTTTCATGTCACAACCACAATTTGTAGGAACTCCAAGTACTGAAGAAAGTGATGCACATAACCTACCACCAGTACCACCACCAACTGCACCAAGAGGAAGGGGTCGCGGTCTTCGTGGAGGCGGTCGACAAGGTCAACCGCATGAACCTATAATTCGTGAACCGAAGTCCCCAATTTTTATTTGTCACTTTAGGAAGGAGCTCGGAGTGGACAAACATGGTGAGGAGGTTTGGAAAGTGATATGTAACTATTGTGAAAATATTTATACTTGGAGGGATGGCAATGGATACGGCACTTATACCAAGCATGTTCGAGTTCATCATCCTACCGAATATGACATAGATCCAACTCAAACACAACTCCAAGGAGTTTCGACTTCTTCGATTGGCGCTTTAGGTACGTCTTCTTCTTCCACCACTACATTTCATTATAGTGAACAAAACCATAGAAGAGGTATGACAAAATTTGTTTGTGTTAAATGTCTTTCCTTTAGTTTTGCCGATGATGAATTCTATGAAGATTTTGCTAAACTCTCTCTTAACCCCGCTGCAAAAAGAATACCACGTAGAACTCTCACACGTGATATTGCAAAAATAGTCGGGGAATATAAATATGGTTTAATACAAACATTTGCTAATTTATCTCAACAAGTTTCTATTTGTTCGAATATATGGAGTGATATTCGTTGTGAACATTTTTATATGGGAGTAACTTGTCATTGGATTGACAATTCTTGGACAATTCAAAAGAGATTGATTGTATATAGAGATTTTGATGATGAGCATACCGCACACAATATTGCACTTAAACTACAAAGTATTTTACAAGAATATAATTTAGTTACTAAAATTTTTTCAATGTCTTTTGATAATGCTAGCTCTAATACTGCAAGTTTATCGGAGCTAATTGGTATTTGTAAACCGGTATTAGGTGGAAATTTTTTTCATATTAGATATTTTTGTCATATTTTAAATTTATGTGTGCAAGATAGTCTATCTGCTTTACAAGATTCAATTATTCCTATTAAACGAGGTATACAGTTTATTATGAGAAAAAATTCCAATCAAAGGAAATGGAGAGACTATTGCAAGGAAAATGATATCCGTCCCAATAAATTTTCAAATGATGTTACAACTAGGTGGAATTCTACCTATAAACTTTTAGCGGATTCTTTTCTTTATAAGGAACAAATTTGCTTGTTTTTGTCTTCCGTTGGTTACAAATACACCCTATTTCCTCATCAATGGAGTGCTTGTGCAAGCATGATCAAATTGTTGAAAAATTTCAAGGATGCCACTGTCATGTTATTCGGTACGTATTATCCTACTTCTAACTTAGTTGTTGATCATAGTACCATTATTTCGGGTACATTTTGTGAATTTAAAGATGATCCCATAATTGGTCCAGCTATTGTTAACATGAAGGAAAAATGGTTGAAATATTTTGAGACAATTCCAAGTATTTTTTTAATTGCAAAAATTTTAGATCCAAGGGTTAGAATGGATGATTTGAAACAACTTCTTACATATTACTATCTCAACTTGTTTGATGCAAATGATCCCCATTTTCCAAATATTAATCAAATATTGTCCGATGCAAAAAATGAATTTTTAAATATTTTTAAAGAGTACAACTCAATTTATGGTGGTGCTAGTACAAGTGAGGCTTCTCCTCGTCAAACTAGCGAAACGGACAACTCTTTTTTGACTTCTTTTTATGGAAATAGAAAGTGCTCTAGAGGAAGCGGTTCTAATGCGAAATTTGAAAAATATTTGAACACGAAATTTGAATATGATGATGAGGTTGAATTTAACATTTTACATTGGTGGGCCAAGAGGGTGAGTTCTTATCCTATTGTTTCTAGGATAGCAAGAGAAATATTTGCTTCTCCCGCATCAACGGTTTCGGTTGAGCACGCTTTTAGCATTGGTGAAAATATTGCGGATCTGCAACGTGCAAATTTAATGGTCGAAAATTTAGAAAATCAAAATTTGTTGAATGATTGGGTCAAAGCGGAGAAAAGAGATCAAGAGCCAAATTTTTCCTCATCCGATGAAGATTTCTTTGATACAACATCGGGAAGTGACGACAACAATGACACAATCCCAATGGCCCCAATGTAAGTTGATGTAATTTATATAGTTTAATTTGTATAATATAATTTGTTACTTTGTTTTATTTTATATATTAGGTTTTTTTTGTTTAGATTAGATTGTTATAATTTAAATAAATATTGTAAAATATTAAGAACGAGGTTAAGGCTCCTTATATCCTCCCTTACTTATAAAAGGGCAAAGTTGGTTGTCCACCTCATTGTAACATTTTATCAATTATTAATAAAATTTAAGGGTACCGTCCCTTTTTCTTTTATAAATCTGTTAAAATAATTAGTTTATTATTCATCTTCATCCAAATTCGTTAGATCTTAACAGATTTGATGGCTTAAAAGAGAAGAAAAGAAAAAGGAAGTGACCAAAGTGTACTGACCAAATTTTGGGGTTGCTTGAATTTGGTTCTGGGCGGTCGCCCACTTCTCTTGGGCGGTCGCCCATGTGTGCAGAGGTTCTTGGCATTGCTTGAATTTGGTGTTGGGCGGTCGCCCACCCGTACAGCTTTCCAAAAAAAAAAAAAAAAGGACCAAAATAGAATCGGAAAACCGTGAAACCGGAACCGGCAGCAAGGAACCGGGAACCGGTTTTTGGCGGTTCCATCTCGATTCCCCCCTTTTCCGAAATAAAAACCGGCAGTTCGAAACCGGAATCGAAATCGAGAACCGATTGCCCATGTCTAGTTGTCTAGTTGAATGCATAATCTATCACTCTCTATTTTCCCCCTCAAATTCCCCATAGCTACGATAGTGATCAAATATATTTTCTCAACCTTTCTTTATATAGATGTAATAAATGCAAAAATTATAACATCGTAACTACCCCTATAACTATATAAGCAAATGACCTATCTGTCCCTTTCTCTCATATGTACACCAGCCCAAAAATCAATATAAGCAAATGACCTATCTGTCCCTTTCTCTCATATGTACACCAGCCCAAAAATCAATCATTAACACACTACCCAACTCCCCACCCACCATTAACACACACAACCATTCCGAATTTTCTCCTTCTGTATTTCAAATAAAATCAAATTTTCTAACATTAAATATGCTGGAAGAAATAAAAAAATAAAGAAAAAAAAACGAAATATTATTAAATGCATGAGGTAACAAAACATAATTTGTTTTGAAATTTTAAATCCATTTTTTTTTAGTTTGAAGAAAAACACAATTTTTTGAATAATCTAAAATTTGTTTTAATTTTAAAAGTTATATAACTGCTCATTTTAGTATTTTTTTTCTTTATCAACGATCATTAATCAATATTTAGCAAACAATGTAAGTCAAATTGATATACTAAAATACAAATAATTAATTGATTAATTGAGGTGATTAGCAGCAGCTTATTTATATAAACATATATTTTCCATGTCTCACCTCAAATTGGATTAATTTTTTTTTGGCATAACATTTAAGAAAAATTAGGAGAGAGAATTAATGGGAGGAGGTGTTGTGAGTATTAAAACTAAAATAGAAGAGAGAAAGAGCGGAGAAATAGTAAGTAAATTGTTGTTGTGAGTATGACAATTTGTCCAATTAAATATGAAAGTATAAAACTTTTGTCATTTTGGGTGGTCCCGTTTGAGGTGGAAAAGACGAAAATGACATAAAGTACGATTTGAGGTGGGACGGAGGGAGTGCATATATATATATATATATATATATATATATATATATATATATATATATATATATATATATATATATATATATATATATATATATATAAAGAAATATTATAGGGGACACAAAATGTTCTTTTTTTTTTCGGTGAAAAAACTAAATGTTCAACATCTATCTTGCTCTCTGTTCTAAAAGACCAGCCTGGGCGTCCAGCACGCCTGGCGCTGCCCTCTCCAACGCCTGGGGCCAGCCTGCCAGTGCCTTGGACTAATCCCGACTAATCCCGATTAGTCCCCGACTAGTCCCCGCCTAGGCGCTAGGCCCAGCTCCGCCGCCTAGCATCCGCCTAGCGATTTTTAGAACCTTGATTGTTAATGAAAAATATTATCACTTTGTATTTTATAATTATTATTTTATTTGTTTTTGTAAGAAAAATTAAAATTACATAATTATTGTTTTAAACCTTGCAATTCTAAAATATATGAGAATATAAAAATACATAGTTAACTATATATTTTGTTCGAAATAAATATTTTTAAATTACATTATCTTAAATCATTTTATTCATTTAAAATTTTTCTTTATTCTTTTTAGTTAAGGGGTTTTGACCAATAAACCCCTCACAGACATTTTCGAAACTCGCCAATAAGTCCTGCTAAAAATGTGGACAAAAATACCCCTAACTGCAATTTTCGCACGTACCAGCACCTTATGCGCTTGATGGGTGAATATTAGGATCCGCTGCTTCGCACTCCATATGCATTCTACCTCTCTCTTTCTCTCTATTCCTTTTTGTTCCATTTAATAAAAACAACAACTGTAAAATTTGTCCTACAGTTGTTCTAAAAGAATGACATAAATAACTGAGAAATCTACAACTCAGTTATAACATAACCCAACTCTAATCATGAACAACTGTGAAAACCTATAAAACATTAATGTGAAATAGAATTCACAGTTATTTACAGCAAAACATGTGTCCAAGTTTCATGAGAAATATTAGTTGTTCACCAAACTCTAACCAAAATAACTGTGAAATACACATCACATTTATTTCATAAACAATGCATAAAGATGAACAACTGTGAAAACCTATAAAACATTAAGGAAAGTGTGATTATTCTCGTATTTATTTGTCCAAAACAATCCAATTAATCTAACACATTAAGGAAAGTGTGAATATTCTCATATTTATTTGTCCAAAACAATCCAATTAATCTAACAGTCTACAGTGAACTAGACAGCCTACTTCTGCGTGCATGGACATCAGCAATGAACAATCTGGAAGCGACTACAGAAAATGAAGAGCTTGCCCTCGAAACTCCAATGGTCGCTTCCGCCATGGACGGCGTGTGAGAACCCCAACCCGGAACCTTAGCTCGTGCCCCGAGCGGGAGGGTCCCCTTACTAGAAAAATCAACAAATTTTAAAAACTTTGTTTAACTTTTAAATGTAGAAAATCAACCTTTATGAAAACCACAACCTGTTTTACTTACATCATTTACACAAATGAAAATTGTTTACAAAATAATACTAAGTACAAGTTTTCCCAAAAGAGAAATATCCAATTGCTACTTCCAAACATAAACCCACCATACAACATACCTTGACAAAATCCAAAAGACAATAGTCCAAACTCCTTTCCCCGGCCTCACTGGTTCGGGTCACCTGTCTCAGCACGATCTAAAACAGTAAAGGGAGAAGGGGTGATAATAAATCTCAGCAAGCTATTATGATGCAACAAGATGCTACAGAAGATGCATCTCATAACAAGTGTATAAATAACACCTTGTGAAAAGCGGTAAACACATTACGTTACCTCAGTTTACCTTTCCCGTCTGAACAATATGTCGTACAACGTGGGAGTAAAAACTCTTCTCTTTTGTGAACTGCTTAAGCATATTCACCTCTTATAAGACTCATTTTTTAGAGAACCATATAAGATACTAGCTATCTGTAAAGGCTTTTGGCTCAATACAGAAGCTATCACCCCAATCTGTGGCCACAGAAGGGATCAGTCACAGGTATAATGTAATTCGATCACCTTATAGAACATTTTCCATAATTGATCGTATCTCATTATACCCCTAAACATTAGCTGATATAAACGTTCAAGCACATAAACAGTTACTTGAATATACATCCACAATCAGGATATCAATACACAACATGGTAATATTACTCATGTTAAATCATTACAATAGTGTAACTTGCATTTCAAACCCTATTGAATCACAACACCATGAATATGCAACCAAGTATTTGCAAAATGTAACACACATAAGCCTTACATGTTCATATACAACATTGCTTAACTTCAACAAAAGTTACAAAGCCATTTCACCAAGTTTATTCAACTTTGGTTAAGTTTCCCTTGCTTCCTAACCATTTTCAAGACAATATTTAAGAACCTTCCCAATATTATTTTTGACAAGTTAAGACATCATTGTATAGATCATATGTGGTAATATTCTTAGAGTGTGCAATTGGTTCAAATATACCTTAGATAGCTAGGGATAAATTGCTTAGAAAATGATTCAGGAGAAACATGGCAGTATACACAAAGAACATGTTTGCAGAGCATTCTAGCATGGTAATTTCACAAAACACCCAAAATTAATTTTGAAGTAAATATGATTATCAAGAAGCACCAAAAAATCAAGTCCTAAGGATGAGCTTTGAGGGGTCAAATGACCTCTGACATTTCAGATTCAAAACAGGGGTTCTGACAATCTGAACATAAAGCCTTTAAAGTAAAAATAGAAAGAGGGACTTTCAGTGGTCCAAAAAATCCAAAAGAGGCATTATTGGTTTCCTTTATGAGTTAGCTTCTATATAGACTTGAAATCATCCAAACAGGACCAGATTTGAGAGAGATAATGAGAAAACAAGTCATTAGGGTCAAAACAGGGCATGCATGGACAGCAGCAGAATATGCTAGAAACCAGCTTCAAAACATAACCTAGACATGGATTTAAGACATGAAACTTGGCATACATCTATCCTAACATGTTTTTAAGATGCTAGTACCTTTATTTACCACTAAACACAAGCAAAAACATGGATAGAAGTATGAGTCCCAAAAGTGGACAGATTGTGTACTTTGAAGAACAAAGCCATTTTCAACCTCTTTACTACTCATACCAAACCATTTCCCTACCTTTTAGACTCAAATAACCATATTACCAAAATTCCATTCAACATTTGTAATTCAATCCAAACCCATATACCATCACTCACTTATACTTCTCCAAAACCTTCATCCAATTTATTCCAAAACCATATGAAAATGGTCCACATTAACATACAACGATTTATACCTCAAGCATTTCATACTAAGCTAGTAACACCATATACACATAATGCAACTCATCCATAAACCATTTCAACCCAAGAATTGCACCAATATAATTCAACCTATTCAAGACCATTTCAACCCAAGAAATTGCACCAATATAATTCAACCTATTCAAGACCATTTCAACCCAAAAATTACACCAATATAACATGCAACATATATATTCCAACCATTTCCACCTTAACCTCAAATTTGCTCCTATCCTTTCACCTTAGACAACAACACCATTTCTACCATTCCAAAATCAAGAAAATTGATCCAAAATGCCATGCAACATATATATATATATATATATATATATATATATATATATATATATTAATCCTTTCACTTCAAATCAAACCACTATACCCACAATTTATTTTACGCATCCTAAAACCTATTTTCCATTCATTCCAAAACCCATTTCAATGTCCAAAATTGACATGCAACATTTATTCAACAACCATATCTACTTTAAACATGGAATGGACAATAATTGAAGAAAAACATAATAACTTACTTTAAATAAATCGAAAATAAGAAAAACTTCAATCGGCTAGAAATGCTCCACTCGGCTTCCCGAACATTTTGGGGAAGACGGATCGAAGAACGGAACAACCTTTGATTTATAGTGAATTATTGAAAATAATCTATGTTTAGGCTCTTTCCATGGAAACAAAGGAAAGAAATGAGCTGAGGAGTTGATATGAAGCTTCTCCATGGAAAAGGAAAAATAAGGATATATATTAACAGGCCCGTCTCAATAATTTATGATGCCCTGTGCAAAATGAGGTTATTAGGCCTTTAATAAAGTTGAAAAATGAAATGAAGAGGAGGGAAGTCAAAATAAACAAACATGTTGATAAAAAGGAACGAACCCAAGCTTCCCAACACCTTTTACATGCCCCTTAACCACTGGAACACTTTTCAACTTGTGTATTGATTCAGAGTTATATATATATATATATATATATATATATATATGTTTTTGGGGCCCTATAGTTTTGGGGCCCTGTACCGCTGCGCTCCTTGAGCACCCTCGAAAACGGGCATATATATTAACACTTTTTCACCTAAGCTCCTCCAAGGTTTGCATTGCTACAACTAACAACCTTAAGATTCAACTTTGACACTTAAGCACCTCAATATAAGTTATATATTTTTACTTAAATTTCAACAATTAAAATATCAACTACACAACTCCTATTTGTTTTCTTTAGACATTAAATAATTAAAGTATATTAATTAATATATTTAAAATACCAAATAAATTATTAAAATATTAAACTAACACATAAACATTTCAAATATCATGAAATGCATAAAATGAGATGAAATGCACCCCACCCCTACGGCTCAACACGTGATCAAAATAGTGCCTAGGATTAGGGTCGTGACACGGCGTCTTAGCCTCGGCTCTCAAGTCTGTCCTCCACCGTGTGCACCAGGCTGCCGAAAGGTTTGGCCGTCTCTCCGATTAGATTAAAGTCGTAGCCGTTAGCCAAACCAAGCGTGTTCCTCTCCTCCGCGAAGTCTATGACGCTGGTCACCGACGGTTTGGCAAAAACTACGTCCAAGAGATCATAAAAAAATCTCCTCAGGTCCAACTCTCTCTCTCTCTCCTTCCATTTTCAGCAATCTAAATTATGAAATGTGAATTTCCTACACATTTTAATTTGTAATTGAGTTAATAAATTAGGGGTTTTTTTTGCTTATCGGTAGGTCAAATTATCATGTTGTGTTTGGAGGATGGTTAATTTTTTGTGTTTGTTCAAATTTATGCAACTTCCAGAAAATATCGAGTGACATTATATTAGGAATTTGCAGAGCAAAAGGGGTGAGGGATTTATTGATAAAATCAATTTGAACTCAGGAATCCTAAGGTATAATATGAAATGTTGTGTTTTTATTGATAAATTCAACCCTAACTCGTGGACTTATTGGTAAAAATCCATTTACTTAATTTGTCAAACTTATTTGTTCGTGCGTTTAACACACGAATGTAACGCTAGTTATTTTAATTGTTCCATCTATAATATCAAAATTTATCCATAACACTCAGCCTGGATTAATGTTAGGAAAAATACTCTGTTCGTTCATTTAACAAATGCATTTGATTTATAAACATTTTTAATGAATATGATTTAATTGTTTATACATTATTATGCAAGAATAATTTTGCATTAAATTTGCACTAAAACTAACACGGGTTTTGGAGTTGCGGAGTGGTTAAATAGTATCTAATTTGGATAGATTTAGAGTATCTCTCTGTGTAGTTTTTAAATGGGGAGTGTAGATGAGTGCCTTGTGTGGGGCCATGCAATTTAGGAAGCTATAATTTTCCTTACATGTGATTAGCAAGAGGAGGTCATTGTGAGAAGTAGCAAAATAACATAATAAACCATTTTCCTGTTAAAGAATTGCTCACATAATTTATTGGAATATAATTTCCTTTAAGCCAATATATTATGGGATTGGATTTTTGGCTTTTACATGGAAAAGCTTTTAAACTACACAGAGTATCTCTCTGTGTAGTTTTTAAATTTTTTTTTTTCAATTCTGATAAAATTACCCACGAAAAATTTCGTGGGTAAAAATTCCATGAAACACTATTTAATTACTTACCCACAGAATATTCTGTGGGTAAAATTCTTCATAAAATAATATTAAGATTTACCCATGGCTAATTCTGTGGGTATATATAAATTTTATTTTTAATAAGAATATTACCCACGGATATTCCATGGGTAATACTTAAAAATTATTAATAATACAAATATTACCCACGGAATATTCCGTGGGTAACTTCCGGCAAGTTTTTGTTGGATAAATTTTCCTTGGGAATTTTTCCTTATTTCCCGATGAAAATTTTTGACTTTCGACGAATATTTCGTGGGTAATAACCACGAAATATTCCGTGGGTATTACTCACAAAAATTTAACCACGGACTTCCTACGGACATTTTCCGTGGGTAAATGGATTTTACCCACGAAATTCCCTGTTTACCCACGGAATTTTCCGTGGGTAAATATCCTCTTTCTAGTAGTGTATTACCGACGGATATAGTCCTTCGGTAATACCGACGGAAATGTCCGTCAGTAAATTGACATATAAATAAAACCCTAGCCCCCCTCCCAATCAGTTTTGCTTAAACAGGAAAATATCCCTGGTCCTCCGTCAGCTACGACACCATTTTCTCATCTTCTTCACATACCTCCACGTTTGATTCTTCGCCTCGCTTCATCTCTTACCTTCTTCACTCAGTAATCTCTCTCTCTCTCTCTGCGACTGCATTAATGTTGTTTGTTTGTTTTGATTGTGTAGGATATTTAAGCGATTCTCACATTTAGCGTGTTGACTGTAACTAAGGTATGATTTTTATGTTTTAGGGATTTGAAATCTTTTTATCAATATAATTTATGGCTATTAATCTGTTTAAAATAGGATTTTGGTTATTACATTATGTGGAATTAGTTGATAAACTTGTGGCTTTTATCTTAAATTTAAACCAATATAAAATTCCCAATTTCAGTGTTAAGCCTTGGAATTCATGCTGCCAAATAAAACTTACTGATTAGTAAAGTTTTGTGGCTCTGAAAAACAGTTTAGGGATTCTCCGATGGAAATAAGGTATAGAATTGAATTGGGGAATGGGGTATAGAATTGAAATTGGGGAATGGTATGAGGTTTGACTGCCCGAACTGCCCATTGCCATTCAAAGTTGGCACAATGTTGGGAATTGTATGAGGTTTGACTGCCTGAACCGCCCTCCCATTTAGTTTCACTTTCTAAACGTTTAGTTTTTCTAGTATAAAATGACCCATGATTATTTTTCTGGTAAAATAACATTTCGCGACAAAGTTAAACTAAAAAGACATTCACTTTGGGATAAATGTTTTTTGAAAATGGACATTCAGCTTGGGATTGAAGGAGTATGTGTCTGTATGGAAACAAGTTATATGGGGTATCTATTATTACTCATCTACTGTTAGATTTTATGAAAATATATATATTGTTAATATACAAGTATTTTACTATAACCCTCTCCCAACAATCTGAGATATTGCCAGAAAGGTTCCAAATTATGCTTATTATTATCCTTAAGCATGAATGATACAAGGGATTGTAAAATGATAAGTTGAATATCATAGTCTATATTTTTTCTCTAAGGTTAGACTTCTCCAATGAAGCCAATATTAGACCACTCATTTGGTACATCATGTAGATCCCTAAGTATTCTAAACAATGTCTTGTGGCTTGTTTCCTTTATATTGTTTTATGGAACTTCTTCTTTATCAATTCGGGAAGGTTCTCTTGGACACAATTATTGATAAAATAAATTTCTAGTCATGAAATAAGAAATTAAAATAATTTATTATTTAAATGTTAACTATTTAAAAAAACAGATGTGTATAGATGTTAATTCATTATTGTAAAATTATATATTTTACAACAAAGAATTAAATATTAATATTTAAAACTATTCATAATATTAATAATTTAAAAAATGTGATAGATGTGTGTGTTAATTCATTATTGTAAAATTATGCATTTTACAGTAATATATACATACTTGTACATACATGCGTAGGTAAAATCTATTACTTGCTTTAAAAAAATAGATACCTCACACACATTCACATTTTTTCGAAATTCGATTTCAAACCATTCAAACCTTAGGGAAATGTAGCCCGACAGGACGGGACCTATTGGCTCCCCAATCCACGGTTAGAGTTCCCGCCTCAAGGTGCGCCTATTGGCGTTAGTCGAGAGTGTAAGCCACTTGAGTCACCCCTGAAAGCCTACGCATTTATTTTTGAAAATAGCACATTCTTGACCCTACACTGATTTCTATCTAGTAATTTTCTGTCAATCCTATCCATTCCCCAAAGGTTATAAACAACCTAAATGTGGAGATTGCTCAAGAATGCTTGAATTGACTCGAAATTATCAAGATTGCACATAGACCATAATCGAATGGTGGATCCAGAAAAGGTATAGGTCCTTCGCTAGGGGCTTTAGAAGGCCATTGGTACAGGTGAAAATGTTGGTCTTATACTCTAGATGAAATCCACTATTCCAACAATTAATCAAGAACAACGTGTTAAAACGAAGCAAATGCTTGTTGACTTTTAATGGTTAGGTTTGCATTGCTTGCACTTCAACCTTTTTAAATTTTGATTGTCATAGCTTTAAACATTCTTTATATACTTGCACATATACCCCATTTTTGAAAGAAAATTAAACCATTTTTGTAGAGGGAAAATCCTACCTGATCTCTAGGATAGTATTCGGGTCTGAAAGGTTATCTTAGGTGCTCACCGACTCTCGAGGAAGGTGATTTTCATTGCACATAATTTAATAATGCCGACATGAAGACGTATCTCTTTTGCTTGTGAATAGGGCTTACCTACTAAACCCAACTCTCAATCCGGTCTCTTTTGTCTACCGTTCTAATTAGACTCACTTCCTTATTTTCCAAGTATAGAGGTGTGTCTTATCTTCATGTTTATTTCCTTGCTTGTCATAGTTGTCTTAGTTAATGAACTTTGCCTTTATTATCAAATGCCTTTCGAATTGTGAATCTTAAAAAAGATGATGAATTGACTTAATCAAAATTGGTAAATATTTAAATGAGTTAATGATGAATCATCTTAAAGATATGGACCTGCAAATCATTAAACATCACTTAAATCAATGCGATCAATGAAGTCTGGACTAACTTTAGACTGCGACTAATAGAGGTGAGAACTAGAACCGCCAAACAATCAAAGGAGTCCACGAAGGGATTTATAAAGTCAATCATAGGCCTTCACAAAGGCAGAACAATTGCAAGTAGACAAAGTGATATTTGCAATTTATATAATCGTGCATTTCGTGATGGGATAGAAGCCAACCCCAATCTAAACCTAAATGAAGTGCCTTGTTGCTTTTAAATTTTTAATTCAAATATAGGGAATGGTAATGTTAATTACATCTAAACTGTTAAAATATTATGAAATACAGGATTTAATTATGTTCGGGGAAAATCGTAGTTGGATGAATAATCGTAGGAATCCCGGAAGAAGGGGTGTCCGACCTCAATTTTTAAAAGGTTTAGAACATTTCGTGGAGTTTGCTAGAGCGCATCCCCAGTGCATACGTGATGATAAGATTAGGTGTCCTTGTAAAAAGTGTAAGAATAGAAAATTTCTAAGTGTTGGATTTGTAAATAAACATTTTATGGAGGTAGGGTTTGTTGATGGTTACAAAGTATGGGTAGCGCATGGGGAGCGTTATGTGGTTGAAACAAGTGTTCATAATTGTCCTACTGTATTACGTGGTCCGACATGGGAACCTGAACAATTGGTTAATGAAGAAGAGTCGTCTTTGGTTTGGATGATATGGTTCGAAATGCAGCTGCCCAGAGTTTGATTGGAACCCTAATCCAACAGAGGTACCAAATCTTGTTGCAAAGAAATTTATGAATTTAATGGACTCTGCAAATGAGAAAATGTATCCTGTTGCAAAGGCTACGGTGTTAGAGTCTGTGTCTGAGCTTCTAACTATCAAGGCTGATACAAATATGAGCCAACATACTTAAAATCGTATCATGTCATTTGCGCAACGGATGCAACCTGAAGAAATTAATATGATTAACAATTTGTATGAGACAAAAAAGTTGGTGGGGCATATCGGAATTGGTTATGATAAAATTGATGCTTGCAATAATCAGTGCATGCTTTATTATAAGGAAAATGAGGGTCTCAATTCATGTTCAATATGTGCACTTAGTAGGTATAAGCCACCACGTTGTGGTAGTGTCAAGTAGGGCTGAACAAAAAAACCGACGGACCGGACCGGACCGATAGAACCGGACTAGACCAATGAAAACCGGACCAATCCAATAGAATTGGTTTGGTTCTGGTCCCAAATTTATATGGAACCGATTATTTGGGTTGATCCTGGTTTTTGAAAAAATATATATGGTCCGGGACCGAACCCGGACCAGAACGATTATGTATATATTATGTATAATATATATATATATATATATATATATATATATATATATATATATATATATATATATATATATATATTTATTTATTTATTTATTTATTTATTTATTTATTTATTCATAATTTCAAATTCCTAATTTCCAAAAAAAATAAAATAATTTTGCTGTGACCTTATCCATCCAGCGACATTACAAGTTTACAAAAACCCTAATCCTATCATATCTCTTTCATTTCCGCCGTTTGGTTTTCTATCCCTCTCTCTCTACGCTTTTCCCCTCTCTCGTCTTTCTCTCATCTCAATCCATGGCGGCGCCCTGATTTCAACTCAGCTATCCAACCACAGCACCACCATCGATCTCTACCGACGGCGCAGCTGTAACGGAAGTAATTAATCTACGATGCATATCTGTTTTTTCGTGCGAGATTGCAGAACATCATTACTCTGTTATTTTGCCTCTCAAATCTCCAATAAAAGGTAATGATTTAATGAGATTTTGATGTTATTTTCTCAGTCTCTACCTCCAATCTACTCGTATTTTCAATTTTCTTACAATTTTGCATCTGAATTTAGTTATTAGGGTCTGAATCATGTTTATGTTTTTCTCTTTTGTTTATGTAATGTAATCGTCCTATATTTTTTATTTGAACTTTGTTCCTCTATTACAAGCAACCAAAGGGAGATCGCTTGCCTGAATTCGGACCACATGGTGCTTGGTTTTTTGACATGCCATTAACCATCCATACTACACAATGCTATTCTACTTCCAGTAGTCAGAATGTAGATCAGTAGACATTCGATGCTCGGGTTCAGAAAGAGGTACAAAGGCAAGTGGAGATAGAGCGTCAAGATCGAGAAGTTTCATATCGCCAATTTGGAAAGCAAGTTTGAGCAACGTATTCGGCAAGAGCGAGAAGTTGCGCAAAGACAGTTTGAGAAGCCCATGCAACAAGTAATGACAACCATTAATTTGCAACAACAACATCCTACTAGCGGTAATGCCTCTGCCTCATCGGTCGATCAATACTTTGATTTTGATGGTGGTCGTGGCACTAGTAGGCGAAGTGGTGGTGGCGGTCGTGGTCATTAAACCTGTTTTTATTTGGCTTCTAATCAAACTTAAGTAGTTTTTCTGTTGATTTTGAGAATTTGATAATTTGAATTTGATTTTTCATGTTTTTAATGAATGTTTAATTGAGTTATATTTAAATGTTGGTATTTTGGCGATTGAACAGGTTCCAAGTGGCTTTTTAAATATTTCATTTTTTTATTTTCAATTTTGAACAATTTACCGACGGACCTTTCCGTTGGTAAGTTCCTTTAAAAACTGATGATATTATTACCGACGGACACGTCAATTGAAAATTCTGAACAATTTACCAATGAAAGTTCCATCGGTAAACTCCGGCGAATAAGCCGGTCTTCAGTCGGCAGGTTTCCTTTGCCGACGGACGATTGCCGACGTTTTTTTGATGTCTACTGACCAAGTAATACCGACAAACAAGTCCGTCGGTATTACCAACGAAAAATTACCGACAAACTCCGACGGAGTCAATAAATTAATATTACCGACGGACTATTCAATTTACCGACGGAAATGTCCGTCGGTAAACAATCAGTTTCTAGTAGTGAAAGTGTAATTTATTAACCTGAGTTTTACTCACAGTTGCAATACCTTACCTAAGTTTTAAAACGTGTAATCGGATTCCTAAGTTTGTCAATTTGTTGCAATCTGATGTAAAAACTAACAAATCATTAATTTTTTGATGAAATTACATGACTTTTTAAGGAGCAATTTGATCATTTTGTAGAAAAAAAAATAACTGCTCCACCATAATCACCACCACACCGCCGTCATAATCACCACCAAATCACCACCACAACTACCCATACAGACCACTACCACTCATTGCCACCCACTGACAACAAAATTTCAATCATCCCAACCACCACAAAAATCACAAACTAATCAAAAAATAATAATGTATCCCTAATTGAATGAAAATTTAACAGATCCAACATCAATTACTAGAAAACCCAAAACAAAAAATTTCAATGAAATTGATTTTTTTAAGAACACAAATATTCATCAACACCATGCTCATGTTCGAGGGAAATATAGCGCCATCACTCCCATTCATTCTCAAATCGCACATAAACCATTTGGATTTTCAGTTTTTAGGGTTTAGAGGGAAAGAACATGCATTTTCTTCAGATGTGGGGGTTGATGAACCAAGGGAATAAGATTTCTCAATACCTCTTATTCTTATTCTTCTTTTTCTTTCATTTTTCTTGTTAGTTTATTTTGCTTTAGTTATTTATTTTATTTTTCTTTCTTTTCTTTTCTTTTCTTCTCTTTTCTTTTCTTTTCTTATTTATTTTTTAGTAGTGCCTTTTATTTAAATTAATAATTTAAAACAATATTTTGATGAAATTATTTTGTTCATACATTAAATTAATTAACATTATAAATTAATAAATGATAATATAAAAACTATCTATAACATAATTTTTTTAAATAGTAATATAAATTTAATTAATCAAAAATTATGGTTAAAAGAAATATCATGGGAAAATTGCAATTTAGTTACCCGTGTTTGACCTACTTTTGCACAAGCCATTGCGAAATGATAGAAGTGACCCTTTAAAAGTCATGTGACTTGCACATGTGTTTCATTTCATTAAAAAATTAACGATTTGTTACCTTTACACCAGTTTGTAATAAATTGATAAACTTAGGAATCAGATTGGAATGTTTTAAAACTCAGGTAGGATATTGCAACTGTGTGTAAAATTCAGGTTACCAAACTTCAATTTACCCATAAAATAATTATAGTCCTTTCATCTCAAAATAAATGATCAAAAGTTTTTAAATTTACTTTTAATTAAAAAATATTTTTTTAGAAAAATAGTTATTCATTCAAAGATAATAGGTATTTAGTCCAACTAAACAATGTATCAAATGTTCGGAAATGAATTTTAAACTTATTATTATTATTATTATTATTATTATTATTATTATTATTATTATTATTATTATTATTATTATTATTATTATTATTATTATTATTATTATTATTATTATTATTATTATTATTATTATTATTATTATTATTATTACTACTACTACTATATAACATAAATTATTTTTTCTTGTAATTAATTTTAGGGCTTATAGTTTAAATTTTGAACAGGGCCCTAAAATATTGGGACCGGCTTGCTGGCATTAACGATATAATCAATACTCCCTCCGTCCCGTCCGAAAGGGCAATTTTGCCTTCTAGCACGGAAATTAAGAAATGAATAAGGAAAGTGATGTAAGAAAGAGAAAAAGGTTAAATGTTGTGAGTATGAAAAATTAAATAAGAGAGAGAATGAGTGGGAGGAATAGTTACGAGAGAGAATGTTGTGAGTGTAAAAGTAAAGTAGGAGAGAGAATGAGTGGGGTAGGAAGGGTATAAAAATAATAAAAACTTTCCTTTTTGGGGTTGTGCCCTTTTAAATGGGATGCCCAAAAAGGAAATTTGTGCCCTTTCGGACGGGACGGAAGGAGTATTAGTTAGAATCCAACACATGCACTTGTCACTCAAAAACAGTAACACTGGCATTAAACTAATATGGCCATCATTAGTTATAAAGAGAGTTCTACTAGTAAAAGTGATTGTGTTATTGGGCGCATGCGCGAAAAGCGGCATAACATTTGACTCGGGACGAACCACATAATTCACATTATATCAAATTGAAGAAAATTTTGAGACCTAAAAAAGTGACGGGCCTTCAGCCTGTGGGATAGGGTAAAAACCTCAAAAGACGTCATTTATGACCTCCAATGCGCCTTTCCAGTTTTTGTAAATCTTGTTATTGAGTGCTAGAGCATGTGTTTTAATGAGTGCCGACACATAAGTTTAAGAGTGCCAGCACATAAGTTAATGAGTGTCAGTGCTACTGAATCACTGATAGCTAGCACCAGAGTTAACGACCGCCAATATCAGATGATAACCTCTGGTATTTACGAAAATGTCACCTCGCACGTTTTTTAAAAGCGTCAACTAATTACAAAAATATTACCGCACATGGTTTAAAACATTTTTTCCCTAAACATTTGGAAAAATGCGTTTTTCCCAAGATTTTGTGATAAGTTTATTCATTGTATAAAAAATATTGTATCAAGATTTTATTTAATTAAAACGTTTTGTCAATTTGACATAAAATCATAAGTTTTTATTTGAAAGCTTAAATTATAAGTTATAAAAGTTCAATTACACCCGGTAAAAGTTATTCAATTTCTAATTTTTCTCGAAAGGTTAATTTATTAATTTATTTTATTCTTTTAGTAATTGAAAAAAAATATTACTATTATATTCATGAATATTGAAATAGGAAGTGTGTAACCATAATATCATATGCTAAAATGGGTTACATATTTGATTTAATATATCATAAACTAGAATACAAATTTAGGAAAACCTATGTTCTAATAAAATTTTGCGATGAAAAAAAAAATCTCTTTGTTTCAAAAAATAATCTCATCTTGTTTTAAATGCCTTAACGAAGAATCATAAGATTGAATTACCTGGGATGCCTGTGTTAGACGAAATCATCCAATGAGCAGAAAAGAGAAAATAATTACAATAAATACAATGTACAACATAAAGTTAAAAAAGGAGAACACTGTAGGTTGATCGTCATGATGTTGCCTGATAAATGAGTTTTTACCTATTTTATTGGGTACTTTTAGGCTTAATTATTGCTTCGTTCTCAAGTTTTTGTTATTTGATTTGATATATTTTGTGTTTTTATTGTTTATGGTGATTATGTGCTCAATATATATGAAAAGAGAAGAAAAGGGGTTAATTGGAACAATGATAGAAAGCTGAGGACTGCTATGCAAAATCTGAAGAAACTAGTGACCAAACTGCAAATTTGAAAGATCAGGGACTGTTTTAGAATTTATGAAAGTTGAAGGGCTGAAGTGGAATTTACAAAACCTCAGGGACCTTTTAGGAATTTTTAAGTCAGTCAAATATCCCACAAAAATATGCACAAATAATTGGAGGAGAAGGATTTGACTTTTCTATATAGTATAGAACTTTATTTTACTTTTCTATTTTCTTAGTTTCCTATTTCTTTTACTAATATTTTTCCTGTAGAATTCCTTTTTCCTCTTAGTTTTAGGTTAGATTTACATATGAATAATAGGGGAGGATTATCAATTCTCTCTCTCTCTCTCTCGCTCTCTCTCTCTCTCTCTCTCTCTCTCTCTCTCTCTCTCTCTCTCTCTCTCTCTCTCTCTCTCTCTCTCTCTCTACATCCCTTATGCTTTTATTCTCTCTTTCAAGTTGTAACAAGGATTCAAATTTTTAATTCAATATTCAATTCAAGTTTTTATGCATTCAATTGAAGATTTGTCTGTGTTCATCATGAATATGGGTGGCTAGTCTCCTTTTATCTGCGAAGTGGAGGTAATATGTTTCAATCCTTTATGTTTTAATTAATCTTGTAATCAATCAAATGTTGGATTCATCAAAGGTATTTTTAATTAGAGTTTCCTAGCTACAATCACATGTATAGATGTGATTGGCTTTTAACATAGTTTTTGTACGGTGATTGTCAAGTGATTGCTTGATCCATACAAATTCAAACTTTTGAATGAATATTTTAGGTTTTGACAAGTGATTGCAAAACAAAATTGTAGGTTATTGATTCCTAGGGTTTTAATGGGTTCTTGAGTATTATGTGGACTTTGCACAAGATATAACATTTGGAGAATACTAAATTGTGGACGTGTGAACGCCCAATTTTACTAAAGAGAATGAACCCCCAACAATGATTGATTGTATGATTAATTTGCATATTGTATATGAATCCATTCCGTAGGTCTTTCTTCCCTTGACTTGGTAATCTTTTGAATTGCTTTGTTTATTTCTTGCTTTAGGTATATAATTTATTTCAATTGCTTAAGTAGGAATTAAAATAAAAATCTAAACCCATTTTGTCATTTAATTTTTACTAGCTTAGATC
Source organism: Adenophora triphylla var. japonica (assembly GCA_022495995.1). Lineage (NCBI taxonomy): Eukaryota > Viridiplantae > Streptophyta > Magnoliopsida > Asterales > Campanulaceae > Adenophora > Adenophora triphylla. Next base: position 59,574 of record JAFEMH010003437.1, read on the forward strand.
TGAACTGTTGGTTGCACAAGTCTCTGTGGGATCAACCCTCGCTTTCATGCATTACTACTACGGTAACTAGTGCGCTTGGGAGGAATTTTTATTACTAAGTGGGTTTTTACTCCATCATTGCCCGAGTCATGTGTAACACATTCTCCTTATGACAAATTCACCCCCTCACCGAGTTTTCTTGAGGTTGTTTTGGACGTTTGCCTCCTAGGATAAAACGGACGGACGAAACAATTCTTGCACGCTAGAATCTCCGGCGAATTGAAGAAATCCTTGGACATAATCACCATATCATTGTATACTATTCTAGGAGGACAAACGAAGAAAAAGAGCAAATTGCAAATGGAAAGATGGAGAATTGATAGAAAAAGAATCAACTTTTAATGTTGTGGGTTTCTCCATTTATAGCCCCATCAACCATGTGATGAATGCCCAATTAATCTTTATAATAATTAGGGAGTCATTACCTTGTATTCATGGGATTTTATTCCACAACGCGTAGCCCCAAAACTCATGTTAATGGTCCAGATTAATCCCTTAATTAATTTAGAAATCATGTCACATCAATAGTGTGGTTAAATTCTAAAAGTTATAATTTCAATACACCATATTTGAGCTATAACATCTATCTCATCCAATCTTAAATTTGACACATAGATATACCATTTCAATGTTCTCACGAAATGGAACTTGAACCCACAATAATCTTTGTTAAACAAAAATGATTCATGTAAGGAAATATACACAATTTACTTCACACACAACACATTTTTCCAAAAATCCCCCACATGAATGAAATTGATGACGAGTTTGGTGATAGAGTCTAACAGACAAAAACTTGCATATGATAGGTGTATTAATGCCCATTGAACCTTTGCTCGTACAATCATATTTACTCTACTCACAAGTTGATAGACACGATGTCCTTGAATCATTATACTTTTGGTGTAGCCGATCATATTCTTGACACAAGTATCATCCTAACATTCTCATAGGTATGTTCATTTATGGCCCTGAACACATGTCGGGTTCTGTGAGAGGTTCTACGAATTGATCCTCGCACAATTATCCTCGAAGCAGCCCCATTCTCTCTCAAATAGGTGATTTCTTAAAGGTAACCCGTATTACCTCGCTCAAATTTTCGACGCATAAGAATCATTAAAAGTCATAGGCTTATTCTTGTCCTTTCGAGATGTCACTAATAGGAATGGACTTGTGTGGGTTCCCCAAAGTGATACTCCAAGTCTTTTGACAGTTAGGTGGTCCCATTGAATCTAGTTCTTGGGATCTCCGGTCATCTAGATTGGGTTTTCCGCCGTATTTAACTTTTAAGAGGCTTAAGTTTCATTTCCATCATTGAGCTTTCAACTAACTCTTTATATAACTAGTTGGTTAACGGATCCGTTTTTTATTTGATTTCACATTGTCAAATTAGTTGAGAGTAGTTGTTTAATGGTATTATGTCTTAGACATATATGTCTAGACTACCGTTACACAGACTGCTATATGTCTTTTCAATCATAAATTGACTTTAGCAATATACCATCTTTCTAACACAAGCTTTATCCATTTGATAAGTTTTACTCAAATTCATTTTAATTCTAGTTATTCCATCTTAATCCTTTTAAAATTTATCAAGAAGATCCACCTAATGACTTATTTAACGATAAGTCCATTAGTTTTCCTTGAATTTTGAATTCACGGATCAAATTTACTTAAATTTTTCCGAGTTTAACATATCGTTTATGGATTTAATAAACAAAATTACATATTCACTCTTGTTTAAATCTACGCAATTAAACTTTTGGTGTCATTATCTTTATACTTGTTTCAAATCATAGAATGATATTAACAAATTGCACACTTTCTTCTAGTTTTCATTTCTTACTGTTTCACCTCTTTGATTTTTTCATTCAAAGTGTCATTTGTTCATTTTAATGAAATTTTACATAAATACTTTATTTTCATTGACGTTATTTTTCCTTTGACTTTTATATATATTCAAACTTATTGAATTCTACATAACAATCCAATATGTACAATTATTATGAACATAACTTTTGAAACATAATCCACAACTCTTGATCCACCATTAAGTAAACAATTTCAATTTATTTAGTAATTGAACTTGCTACTTTGCGAAACACTTCCACATTAATAAGTGTACGCAGGCCTACGTTTCCATACTTCATATGGACATTTCATTGTTTTGTTGAGGTAGCATTTCCAAATGTAGTTAATATTCTAAAGTGGACTCATCCTCACATTTCCGGGTAGCCCTGAAATTAGCAACAATGTCATTATTCATTATTCACACCATTTGATCGTGGTGTACAAGGTGGACACTTGTTTTTTTACTTATGTGCAACAAACCCCTCGGGTTGTTCTATGTAAATTTTCTCTTATAAATCTACATTTAGAAAAGATATTTTACATCTATTTGATGTATTTCAAATTTTGCTATGAGACAATTGTAAATACAAATCTTATTTATATTATTCTCATGACGGGATAATAAGTATCAAAGCAATCAAGACTTTTCTTTTACTTGTAACCGTTTGTTACAATTGTAGTCTTGTAATTTTTAATTGTTCCATCGACCTTAATTTTATTTTTGAAAATTCACTTATATGCTAGTGGTTTACTATTGTGAGGTAAATCCACTAGTTTCCAAGTGTGATTTTACAAGATGGAATCAATCTCATTTTCAAAGGCCTTTTTCCACAAAGATCCTTCCAAATAGCTCACTACCTCTTAATAACTTCGTGGTTTACTTTCTAGCTTGTAAGTTAGAAATTTCTTGCCATAATTTTTTTTCTCTTTGTTAAGTTGGTTTCCAACCTTTCCCTTTAAAGAGATAAGACTCAATATTTTGTCTTTTAAATGGGGGAATGTGATACAACTAATGAGACTTATTCTCATTATTGATCACTAACTCAACTCAACTCATCAGCTGATACAACTTTCATTTCATTTATTTAAATATTATGAATATCGTTCTTGATAACATCTACCGTTGTCTCAGAGATAAGGTATATGTTTGACTTTTTTTCAAAAACAATTTGACTTTTCAAACGAGATAGACTTTTCAAACGAGTTTGTCTTTTCAAAAAAGTTTGACTTTTCAAACATTTTTTGATTTCCGGATAGGTTTGACTTTTCGAAAAAGTTTAACATTTCAGAAAAGCTTTACTTTTCAGACAAGTTTGACCAACAATGTTGTTGCCTTAAGCATTTCGGTATGCTTCACCATATTTACTTTCGCCACAAGAAGTGTTAGAAAACTTCTTTTCCAAAGCTCTATTATCTTTTACAACAAAAAGACGAATAACGCACGCCTCAATATTCATTCTATTCATTTATGTTTGAGGTGATTCTTGAAATATTTTTAAGTGGGAATCAATATCTCAATTATTTTCGTCACTTTAGAATTTCACTCAACACCATCCATTCGGCATAGTTTTCATGAAAGACTATTTTCACTTCTTCCATATAACTTTTTACGGTTTATGAAGTCCACTATTTTAAAATCAAGAAAGCGTTCTACTATGAATTTCATTGCACAATTCTCGATTATATATTTATAGTACAACGACTTCCACAATTCTTTTGCCATTTTCTTGGTACTACATATATAATATAACGAATTGACAATCCATTAATTATATAATTCCGGCAAAAGAAATTTGCATGCTTCAACAACACTCATGAATTGAACATCCATCTCATTTTCACCCAACATTGTAGTATTTTTCTTAAGAAACCTCACTAAGTGCAAGGTCGTTAAGTCATTTTTTGTTTCCATCACTTAGAGTTGAGGCCAACAAAATTTTCTAATTTTCACTATGGTGAGCCGGAATACTTGGAGTCTCCTCACAAGGATCCTTCCCCAAAATTTGCTCTAATATTCAACAATGATAAATTTGTTGTTACAAATATAATTCTTTAACTTAATTTGAGAATTCACTCCAATAATAAACTGCTAATTCAATAGGAGAATTAACACAATTTATTTCTTATAACCACCCATATTTATAATTCATAAATTAAAATTGGTAGTTAATTATTCTAAAAATTTAAAGGTCTCATCTTGTAGTACCTCTAAATTAGAGAAAGTCTCACTCTCATTAACCGAATACACAATTTCTTTTAGAAGTCTTCCTTCTAAATATTTTGTTTTATTTGACATCAATATAATTTAAAAACTTCATTCAATAAGTCATATTGCTTTTATTTTTTCGGCATTAGTCATTCATTCCACTAATACGTTTTAACAACTTCTTTAAAAAAGCATTATAGTTTTAGTCCTTGTAACATTTGTCAATGTTCACAACAATAGAATTCAACAACTTCTTTCAAGAAGCTCAATTGTTTTTATCTTTGTTACTTTTGTCACTATTGACAATAATATGATTTAACAACTCATTTCAAGAATTTCTATCATCTTTGTCAATACATCATTGATAAAATGCAACGTTAAATAATACAATTTGTAACATTCATCTTCTCAACTTAGTTCCAGTAAACTATTCAATTTTTCTCATTAAGATTCTCGTGAACCTTAAGAGACATCTCTTCAATTGTAAAAACACTAGATGTGGTGTCCCCAGAACTATACAATTATTGAATCATCTTTGATGTCACGGACCATCAATTTTTCCACCTTGGTTAATCTTATTAAACAAGTGAAATTAATATTAGTATTTTAAATCACAAAAACAGTTATTCTGCGAATTTTATATCTCTATATACGGATATTAGAATCCAATTTCCACCGTTCAGAATCTTCATCGTAAGCATGTACATAAATTTAGCCCGATCAAACGATTAACAAAGCGGGAAATTATGTTTTACCACATCTCGTCAAGGTATAATTTTGCTTGAAATTTCCCTGCTTTCTTTTCCATTGTTCCTCATCTTTTTTCATCATTTTCCCATATCAACCACGCCACGAGTTTTCCTTAATTTGAAATCCTTTCTTAATAGGGGTCGTTTGTCTTAAAATTGTTAGACAAAATTTTACAATGAACACATAAGAGAAAACAATTACAATATAATTGAAATACAATGTACAACATAGACTTAAAAAGGAGAATATCGTAAGTTGATCGTCTTGATGTTACCCGAGTAGTATGTAACACACTCTCCTTAAAACAAATTCGCCCCTCACCGAGTTTTGCTTGAGGTTGTTTTGGACATTCACCTCCTAGGGTAAAACGGACGAACCAAACTATTCTTGCACACTATAATCTCCGACAAACTGAAGCAATGCTTGTAAAAAATCACCATACCATTGTAAACTATTCTCGGAGGCCAAAAGAAGAAGAAGATCAAATTGCAAATGGGAAGATGGAAAATTGATGGAAAAATAATCAACTTTCAATCTTGTGGGTTTCTCCAATTATATCTCCATCAACCAATGTGATGAATGCCCAATTAATTATTATATTAATTTGGTAGTCATTACCTTTTATTCATGGAGTATTATTTCACAACTTGTAACTGTAGCGATGCGATTTTATATGAATAACAGAGTCGCCACTTATGATTTATTTAGGAAAACAATAAGAAAAACCTTTTTTGAAAGATTTGGGTTCGGGGCTTAAGTGATGGATTTGAAAGGTCAGGGAGCACCGCATCCACCCAATCCGAAGATCGGTCTTGCTTAAGGGGGATTATCAATATAATATTTAAATAAAGAAAACCCTAATTAATTTCTTAATTAGGAATTTCGGTTTGCATGCTTTGAGATCACCTCCATGAATTGAAGGGACTCTAGGCTAACCCTTTTGATGGGATTACACTACTCTAAAAGCAATTAGAGAGAGATTGAGAAGAAGAGAGCAAAAATATAGGAGTTTATCTTGTGTTTATGGAGTATTTGATTTAGAATGTGGTTCTAAATGTTTCTTCCTCCTTCTCGGTCGAGAAAGTATTTGGACAGAGTTTTGCCTTGATTTTAGGCTTGAGCCTTGATGTTCGTCAATCAACAAGGTTGATGGAAGAGTTTTGGGTATTTGTTTATGAGTAATTTACAGAAATCTTTCAAGGAGAGAAACCAGTAAATTGTCTGTCGACCCTCCTCCGAAATACTAAAAGTCATCTAGTATTTATAGGGGTTGATTTACTTGGTCACCAAGATAGGATTCCACCCAATGAAGGTTCCATAACTCTCAAATCAGTAGAGACCCGGATTAGATAAGATTTATCAAGAAAAGAGGTTGAGACGGAGAAAGAAAGTGATTCTGCACATCTTGTAGAGGGGTTGTCTCGCGCGAGACATGCCTGTTCTGCGCGGGACAACTAGTCATTCGATTATTCTATCCTCTTCAGTTATTCCGTTAGTCAGTTAGGTCCAAAACTAACGAGGTTAGTTAGAAACTTAACGAAACATGACGAAACTAATATGCTTTCATCAAAACACAAAAGAGAGACGAAGAGTAGTGTAATCATGTAATTATTGATTCAGAATGGGGTGTCTACAGTAACCCCAAAACTCATGATAATGATCCAAATTAATTCCTTAATTAATTTGAGAATCATGTCATATCAATAGTGTGGATAAATTCTAAAAGTTACATTTTCAATACAACAACTTTGAGCTATAACATTTTTCTCATCCAATCTTAAATTGGACATATAGATATACCATTTCAATATTCTCACGGAGTGAAACATTAACCCACAATAAACTTTGTCAAACGATAAACGATTCATGTAAGAAAATATACACAATTTTCTTCACACACAACACATTTTTCCAACAGCCTGGGCCCATGAGAAATGCGGAGCCACCCATTAATAGTAATCGAACTCTGGCCAAAGTTTTCGACCGTGATATGAGTTAATACTCCTTGGAACACTTAACTTCCCCAAACATCGGACTGCACTTTATAACTAAAATGGAAGATGACTACTGAAATTGAATTGTACATCACGAATAGTTCTAAGAAGACATGGTCCCAAGCCGAGGCTTGACATGTCCCCTCTCTTTCAGGCCCATCACAAGGAAAACGAAAAGCAATATTTGCTTTATCCGTTATTAAACACAAGCTACGAGCAAATAAAACACCTTTCAGAACGATCAATCACATGAATCATAAATGCATGAATGTGATGTGACATGCAACTTCTCAATGAATGAGTTTAAACAATTTACTTTACTTGTTTTTGTATATTGCATGTACTATAGTAAAATTTTATAAGGATTGTTTATTTATCTTATCTAGAAATGTTACCATTTATTTTTATTTTGGGATAAACTAAAGAGAAAAGTGTGACATTTATAATGGAAGTGGAATAGAAAACTTTATTGAATTTTGGTCAATAATTTACGTCAACCATTCTTAAAGATAGTATCTTCAATTGTACAACCCTCTAGTATAAAATAATTTTCATTTTAAGAGCTTTCACCAATTAAAAAACTGTAATTGTCATTACAAATCTTTATAAATCTTTTAACCAATTAAAAACTGTAATTATCATTATAAAATCTTTATAAATATTTTAACCAATTAAAAGACTGTAATTATAATTACAAAATCTTTATAAATAAAATACTAAAACTACCCTTGTTATTTGTCTATCTCTTATTTATTACTTCAATAAATACAATTAATTCAATGAACAAATTCCAATGAATAGGTAAATTTGAATTTTAGGCCTTTTAGCAAAAATAAAATGATAACAATTATCAACAATACCTATTTTAGACCAATTGTAGGAGCTAAAACAATAGATACTTTAGATTATAGAGTGTATCAGTTAACAAAAAGTTTATGTTCTAGAATAATCTGTAAGAGACTTTCCCGGTATACCATCTTTGTTTAATCAAGTTTTTTGTTTTTGAAAAATGTTTAATCAAGTTGAACATCAAAGTTTGAAAATGAAAATCTAAGAAAAAACGTGTTTTTTTCTCTTGATATGGAAATACGTGTTTTTAAATGCACGATGACATTTTTGTAAATAAATGAAACATTGTGCGCGGTGGCATTTTTTGTAAATAAATTAAAATTCATGTGCTCTAGGTCTCTGAACAATAAGTCTTCGGGATATCAAGCTCAAACAGTTTTGGATAACAATATTAAAGTATTCTGAATATTAATTGACAAGCATATTTGAACAATATGACCAACAAAGCTTCTGGATATCAAGCTCAAACGATTTTGGGTAACAATATTAAAGCATTGTGGATATTAATTGACAAACATATTTGAACAAGGTCATGACCAGCAAACCTTCTGAATATCAACATTAAAGGTTTCTGGATATCAATATTAAAGTCTCATGGATATGAATTAAAAAGCACATTTGAATAATGTCATGACAAATAAACATTCTAGATATCAATGTTAAAGGTTTTTGGATATTCAGAACTTTTGAGATTGATATCCAGAACCTTTGAAACTGTTATCCAGAAGGTTTGTAAATAAGTGAAACTTCTAATGCGCTGGGTCCATGACCAAACAAACCTTCGTGATATCAATGTTAAAGGTTTCTGGATATACAAAACATTTGAGATTGATATACAAAACTTTTGACACTAATATACAAAAGGTTTGTTGGAGAAGGAAATTATTAGGCCTACAAAGGCACGGGGCTTAACCCCATGATAATGGGTTTAAAACCCTCACAAGACGCCAGTTGGGCCCTCAAACGGGTATTTGAAGTTTTTATAATAAAGTGCTAAAATATGGTTTTGATATAACCAGATGTGGTGTTACAGAGGTCCACTTTGTTGAAGAGCGCCAGAGGGTGTTGAGAAGTTTTGATTAATTATAAAAATGCCAGTACGCATTTAAAAAAAAAATTCAGTTATTTACAAAAATGTCACCGTGCATTTAAAAACACATTTTTCCTTATCACTATAAAAAAATGCATTTTTCAGGAAAGTTACTCAATTTGAAATTAAAACAATCAGAATACTCCAATGATCGGTTCAATAATAAATATTATATACTATTTATAATTTATTCTAAAATAAATATTGTATTTTTCTAAAAAAGATAATTTTACCTTGATACAAATAATATACACAAGCAAGGGTTTTGTGGGGGAGTTGATAAATAGCTATTTTATAGCCATTTATAGTATAATATTTACATCATTTAGTTTAGTTTTAATCACATTTAGTTTAATTTAGCTTGTTTTATTACATTACGTGGATGTTATTATTGGTTGGTAGTTTTGTGATTGAAACATGATTTTAAGGCATTTTTTATGTGAATACAAGCTTGGGACATAACTTATTAGGTGAAACAAATGAATGGGATCAAGGGAGAACACTTTTGTAGAAGAAAATGGAAGAACCAGAGCATCCAGAGCTTGCACGTCCGAGTATGAAGCGACGCAGGGCCGTGCCAGCCCGGGGGAACACTGGTCGTGCCATTTTTCATCTTGGAATGTCAGAACCAAAAATGGCCTGCGACCGTGCATGTACTTTGGCACGCCCTTGCCACAGCTGTTAGAACATTTTGCATACATCTTTTTAAGGCACCTTTTTGAAGAACCTTTTGGGAAGTATTGCGACCATAGGCTCCAAGACCTATATAAAGACATATATTCAGCAGATTTAGGTATCTAGAAATATTGTAATACTACTCTAGATTATTTTTGATATCATTAACATCAAATAATCCTCAAAATCATTCTAGATTTTGAGGAATTATCAAGTGTTCTTGAGACTTTTGAAGATTGAAGTAATACAAGTTTTTCGAAGATTTTTTTCAGCCTTGTTTCTTCTAATATTGCAAGACTAAGTATTTTTTTCCTCTATCTATATTTTCATGCTTGATTCTTAGTCTTTAATTTCTAGAATTACAATGACTAGCGAGTAATCCTCCATTTTCTTGGGGACGGAACTCAACATATATGTAGTTCATTTATGAAAATCATTGTCACGACCCTAATCCTAGGCACCATTTTAGCACATGTTGAGCACGTGGGGGTGGGGTGTGTAGCATCTCATTCTAGGCATCATTTTCTTGGAGACTTTTGAAGATTGAAGTTTCATTTGGTTCATCAGCTTAAAATTTTCCTTCACCCTTTCCATGGAAAACAAACCCTATATTTTCCTTCTTAAATTCATAGCAAATTCAATCCTTGTTCGTTTCTTAATCCGTCTTCATATTATCGTTCTTGAAGTCGGGGGGATCGTATCTATCCGGAGAAAGATTTTCTTATTTTCGAATTAATTCGGTAAGTTATTATGATTTCTCTCAAAATCTTGTTCATTCAATGGGTATGGCTGATATTGTTGTTTTATAAATGTTGTTTTGTATTTTTGGAGCATTTCCTTTAAGTTGGAAATTTAGTAGAATGACCTAAGTTATGGTGTTGTTGTTAGGGAAAGTTGATAGGAGTAAATGGTTGTGTTAAGTTGGAATGGTGTAAATATTTAGGTGCATGGCCTTTGTGGAACCCTTTTACTTGATTGGAAATGGTTTGGTATGAGTGAGGATGAGGTTTGGTACCTGTTTTGGCACTTAAGAAACAGAGGAAATGAGTATATAACATGTTGAGTTTGGTCTTACTGATGTTCAGCTCTGTTTCTGAATTCTGGTAAAGGGCACGAGTCGTGCCCTGTGGCACGAGTCGTCCCCTCAAGATGGAAGAGTCGTGCCCAGTGGGATGACTGTATCAGGTTGGGTGTTAAGGTGGCACGAGTCGTGCTATAGGGCACGAGTCGTGCCCTGCCTGTTACCTCTGAACCATTTTTCAAGCATTAAAAACCTAATCTACCTAGGATATAATTAAACCCTCTTTGAATATAATTAAAGTACAACACTTTAGCTATTCGATGGTGTCTTAACTTGTCAAATTGGATAAGAGAAAGAGGTTTAAATATTGTACGGAATATGGTTGAAAGGCTTAGTGGGAACTTAACCAAAGTTATTCAAAACATGGTAGTTTGATCTTGAACCTTTATAAAGGTTATTCAATGTTGTATAGTGAACATGTAGGGCTTGTTTGTGATACATTGTGCCCTTACTTGGTTACCTATTCATGGTTTGTGATTCAAATAGTGTATGAAATATATGTTGCACTATTGTATTGGTTTGAACATGAGTATGAATACCATGTTGTTACTTTGTTATCCCTATAGTGGATTTCTTTTCAAGTATCTGTTATCTGCTTGAACGTGTTTCTATCAGCTGATGTTTAGGGTTATAATGGAATACGATCAATTATGGAAATTGTTCTATAAGGTGATCGAATTACATTATACATGTGACTGTCCCCTTCTGTAGCCACAGATTGGGGTTATAGCTTCTGTATTGAGCCAAAAGCCTTACAGATAGCTAGTATCTTATATGGTTCTCTGAAATATGAGTCTTATAAGATGTGAATATGCTCAAGCAGTTCACAAATGAAGGGAGTTTACTCCCACGTTGTACGACTTATTATTCAGACGGGGAAGGTAAACTGAGGTAACGTAATGTGTTTACCGCTTTAACAATGTGTTGTGAACAACCTTGTTATGTGTTGCATTCTACTTGGCATCTTGTTGCATTCATAATAGCTTGTTGAGATTTATTCTCACCCCTTCTCCCTTCACTGTTTTAGATCGCACTAAGACAGGCGGACCAGCCCAGTGAGGACGGAAAGGAGTTTGGACGTGGTTCTTTTTGGGTTGTCAGGGTATGTTTATGGTTGTGGTTGGGAGTAGTATTTTGATGTTACTCCTTTGTGGAGTTGTATATAAAACAACTTTTGTATAACTTTACATTTGTATTATTTTGTAACTAAAACAGGGTATCTTTTCAAAGTTTGTTTATAACCTTTCTCCAAGTGGAGATGTTTTGAGTTAGTTTTATAATTGAAATGTGAAAGTTGGTTTCCTTTTCAAGTTAAGTAAAAGTTTTAAAATTTAGGTGGTTTATGTTAGTAAGGGGACCCTCCCGCTCGGGTGTAAGTACACCAATCCAATTCACAACCTTTTAGATGCATTTTAATGTAATAAAATTGCATTAAGGGGAGTTTTGGTAAATTCCCGGCCTGTCCCGAGACTTCCGGAAACATTTCATAGGTTTCCCGTGAAGGAAGTACCTTTTGGTACCTTACTCATGCAAAGGGACTTGTTGGGAATAAACCTTTTTGGACCTTTTGGGTATTTAGGCCTGAATGTTCCAGAAACTGGTTTTGGCGCCAAAAGCGGTTGAGGCCACCTTGTGTCACGCGACAAGTCGAGGCATGGAAAGTGGTTACGTATAGTCGTGCGACACAAAGTGACCACTAACTGCAGCCTATAAATAAGACAATCCCCCTCTCAGAAATGGATCCCAACTTTAGCCTACTGTTACTCTGCAGAAATTGCATCGTAACAAAGCCCCCCAAACACAACTCTCTCTCTCTCCTACCTTCAACCTACCCATTTCTCTCCAATCCAAACACATTTTCTCAAACCAAAACCACTTTGACCCTCCTTGCATCCATTCTCTCAGGCTCCAAGACCAGAAGCAGTGAATTGAAGGGTCCTGTATCTAACTTGATACAGGATTCGTGGAAGCATCAAGGGTAACAAATTTCAACTCCCTCTTCTCTCTTCCTTTTCCTCAATTCTTCATAATTCTACTGTCTACTTCTGTTAGGATTCAGTAATCAGACTCCATCTGTCTAGATTACTGAATCCCAATCGCAATCTCTCTGTTTAATTGATCTAATCTGTGTAATTGAATTGCTATTGTTGAATATTTGCTTGAATTTGGTGTTTAAACCCCAAGGGGGTGTGGATCTATCTATATCCACACTCCCGGGGTCGATTTGTTGTTGTTTCTATATTTCGTATCTAATCTAGTCAATTAATTAGATCTGTGTTGGTTGTTGTTGATTCTGGTGTTCATTGTGTAAGTTTCTGCAGATGGGCTCCGTATGTCACGCGACACATTGTTCCAAGGTGATCCTGTGTCACGCGACATATGTGGTCACCTGTATCATGTGTCATGCGACATATCGTGACCTATCTGCAGGAACCCTTTTCTCTTGTAATTTGTTTTAGATTGTTGTAGCAGGAATGTGGCCTCCCTAAATAATGGGCTCACGAGTTGTAAATCTCGATTCATATTAAATAAAATGCATGTTTACCACATTTATTCATTGTCAACACTTGCACACACTTTTGGATTTGCTTGGATGTTTAATTGAAAGACTCGTCTACGGACGAGGCGTGTTGGGTGAACTCTCGGTTCTTCCCAACACGTAACCTGACCTCCGAACCCGTGTTTTCTCTCTCTAAAAAAAGTTTTTCAATGTTTCCTCTTAAAACGGCGTGGCGACTCCTTTTATTTTTACAAATTTCGGGCGAGCGCACATTCAGTGGCGACTCCGCTGGGGATAATTGACTTTGAAAACCTGTTTTTCAAATGTTGAGTGGGTCAAGCTTTCATTAAAATTAGACATCCAATACATCCATTTTTGTGTGCATCTTTGACAATCACTTGGGGTTCATGCATTTTGTTGAATATGAGACTTGTGAGCCTTATGTGCTTTGTGGTCACTGTGTTGTGCATTAGATATTCTTGCTTTGTTCTTGCCACAGAGAGGCAGGAGCTGATTTGATGGTTGCAGAATGTTGGTTCAGTGACCACCCAGGTCGTGCGACATCTTTGTCTCTTAATGTCCTGTGTCATGCGACAAGGAGTGGCCACTGAACAGATTCTCAGAAGGCTTGGTTTGAGGGCAGTCCCTTGGATCAAATGTGGCTCAGTTGATTGTTGTTCCCTGTATCTCATGTGAGGGTGTGTGTGTGTTTTCTTTCTTTTCAAAAAAAATAATAATAATAATAAAAAATCTTGTTTTTGTAAATAAAAGAATATAGTCATCCGCACACTAATCACTTAGACTTAGAACCCTCGGGTGCGATTGACGGCATCGCGGACGGTGATGTACGTCGCCTACGCTTGAGCGCCTAATATCAAACCTAACCCCCTAGTGCGTTATAGGTGGCACCACACTTAAACCTTACCCACGGTTGGTTTTTGATACAATGTTTTCATTACAACAAAATGAATTGTTTTTGAAATATATCATAGGTCCTTATGCCTCCCCCAAAACCTCGCATCTTGTGGGCATGTTGCCAAATGCAACATGATTTCACGTGAGGACATGTCACTCCCGTAGCGTGTTCTAAACGAGAGATCATGCCGCATTGTCAACGTGCACCGACGAGAGGTCATGCCGGATTTTTCTTCGAAATTCTTCGAAAAGACCCGTTATGCTGCCCAAATTTCCCCAGAAATTTGGACAACCTCTCCGTTCCATAATGATGTTAGGATTTGGTTAGGTATCATTACCCATTATATATTTCAAAACAAGGCATTTAGTGTAATTTGAACGTTGTGTCCCTAGGCTTCCCCGAGGTATAGTTAGCATGAATAAAGGCTTCCCCTTTTCCAACCGTACTTAGGATTTAAAATACTAATTTATACTTGAAGATGAATATGATTTGTTTGTGCGAGTTTGTCCCGTTCCTTTCCCTCTCCTGTTCCTAAAAATTTCCCTTCAACACCTTATAAACCCGTCTCTACCCCTGCAGCTACGGCGAGTTGGACCCGTTCGTCTGTCCCAGGAGCTCGTTTGGTTCATGTTCAAGCAGTTTCAGTTGGTGTAGAATCAGAGATGGCAGGGAACGGAGATGTATTTTCTGCTCAGTCCGCTGGAGGCTCAGTGACAATGGGTCAGCCGAGTTTGAACGATATGACCACAGAGGAATTGAGGGTGACGTTGGAAGCTGCTCTAGCCCGAGAACGTGAGGCCTGTCTATTGGCTCAGAATGCCAAGGCCCGTGAGGAAGAAGCTCATAACCGCTTTGTAGAGGCAATGAGAGCCAAAGGGATTGCAGTACTTCATCGGGAGGACGGTTCCTATGAGGAGATCGCAGAAGACAGCCACAATGAGATAAGATCCGCTTCACCTGCCCAGCCTACTCAGCCCAGTTACAATGCGATGCCTCCCCCAGTAAGCTACGCTCCGCGCCCCAATCAAATGTCATCTCCGGGATGTTTGTGAGTGACCAAGGAAGGTTCATTCCCCCATCTTCTCAAGGGTATAGCCAGGTTATTCCGCAAGGTGCTAGCAAGAATGGTGGTCAAGCAGCAAATTTCTTCGATCTCACTGCGTCTCCAACCCCCAATGTCCCAGCATCGCAATTTCAGTATGGATCTCAGTTTCAAGCAGGTTATCCCCAACCCCAGTCCAAAGTATATCCCGACAGTTTCCAGAGTGGTCAGTATCGGCTTTCAGGGAGTCAAATTTTTCAAGACAATGTTTCAAGATATCAGCAGTTTCAAACCCAAGGCAGTGTCCCTCAGCCCGCAGTGTGTTCTCCCCTTACTCAGCATTTATATGGTTCCACTCCGTATTCCGCCCCATGCATCAGTACAAGTTTCTCTACTCTTGGTCAATTCAAAGGTCAGTCAACGCAGTACAGTCCCCAGAACCCCGGTGTGCAGTTTAACGGTTATGATATGTATGGAAACAGGATCCCTAGCTCGGTCAGCTTGTTGGACAGTAATATTGGAATTCCCAGTACTTTTGGTCTTCCATCAGCAGCTTTACCCATTGGACCCAATTCAGATTTCCCAGTGCCTTCATCAACAGTGGCTCCCGCTATACCCCAGATTCCAGGTTTGGCGCCAGAAGTGACAGCCTTGTTGAAGCAGATGCAGCAACGGATCGATAAATTGACCGTGGGTTCTAGTGGTCTTAAGGTTGTGGATCCCGCTCAAGTAACGCCTTTGCCGCACAAGTTTAAAATGCCCAAAATGGATTTCGATGGTACCGCCTGCCCGAAAACTCATATAGATACGTATGTTATGACAATGGGGGCAATGGGCTGCACGCCCGAGTTTATGGCATCCCACTTCCATCTGACTTTGAAGGGATCAGCGCTCACATGGTTTCTAGCTTTGAAACAGGAGTGTCGCTCCACCTGGAGCCAGATAACAGAAACCTTCTTGGAGAAGTACAAAGGCAATTTGGAGTGGCGTACTACTCGGGATGATTTAGTGGGGACTATCCAGAAGGCTGATGAGTCAATTACAGAATTTTACAAACGGTGGAACGCCAAGCTTAATGAGTTATCGGAGCCGATACCCCTCTAAGACCAAAAGGACATCTTCTTGTCGTGTGTTAAGCCAGTGCTCAGGGAAGCTATCGAAAAAGGTTGGTACCCGGATCTACGAGAGATGGTGGGAATGGGAGCTAGAAGTGAAAACAGATTGTTCAATCAAACCCCGAATGCAAATGCCGGTGGTGGCAGTGGTAGTGGAGGTTACCGATATCGAGCACCCAATCCTATTTCAGCAATGGCACCAAGAGGAAGAGAAGTGGCCAAAGACAACAGTATCAACAATCTACAGAGAGGAGGTAATAATGTGCAGAATGCAGTGAGGTTTCAGCCTAAGTCGCAGCCGAGATTTTATGATTTGGGCATGTCTACAGAGGAAGTTTTCAACGGATTGCTTCGTACCGGTATGATCAAGCCATTGGAGAATTATAGTCCTGCTCGTCCTAATCCCCATATGGATGCTAGCAAGTACTGTCGATTTCACCAATTCCCAGGGCACACCACAAATTCCTGCGTAACCCTCAAAAAGATAATTCAGGGTTTGGTGGATGACAAGAAGATTGAGAAATCTCCTCGCCCGAATGTGGTCAGCAATCCTGTGCCAAGTAACACCGTGAATCTCATGGATTTCGGGCACACTACAAGAATCTAGGCTATTTACGGCGCCCATATACGGCGGTGGACAAGCGTCCGCTGTTAATATTATATATATACGGCGGTCTGAACAACCGCCGTATATAATCAATATATACGGCGGCTAAGTCCGCCGTAAATAGGTAATGTACGTACATTTGGAATGTACGTATACGAGTTCAAAGTTTTATACGGCGGTAAGTAAATAACCGCCGTATATATGTACTTATTCTCGGCGGTTTGTACGCGTCCGCCGTAAATAGGTACTTATTCTCGGCGGTTTATACGCGTCCGCCGTAAATAGGTACTTATTCTCGGCGGTTTATACGCGTCCGCCGTAAATGTTATTAAATACCGGGAAACCAAATTTCCCTATTCAGTTTCGCGGTAATCTGAAGTCTCTGCTGAAGGATCTCTCTCTTTCTCTCCTCCATAGCTAGCTAGGGCACGATTTTCCGACCGCCGGCGACCAAATCAACAGGTAGGTATACGTATTTACTTTTAATTTTTGATTTTTGTTGTTCTTGGTGTGGTTGAGCGTTGATTTCTTCGATCTCTGTATCTCAGTCTCTCTTTCTCTCCTCTATATAGCGTATCTCGGTCTTTCTCTCTCCTCCTTGAGCGTTGATTTCTTCGATTTACAACAATCAGGTATACATTTGTATGCTCTTGTTGCGTTTTTTTCAATTTCTATGCTCTTCATGCTTTAATTTATAAAAGCTTGTTCCATGTAGATGATATAACAATGTATCTATAGTGCTGTTCAATTACTTCTGCTTTGGAAATAGTTATAACATTACCCTTCTAACATGTTCAATGAAACTATTGGGATTCTGTTATTGTGGGGATAATTAAGGGCACGTGTGCGTTTCTTGATGGAAAATCCTCAAGCAGAACTAATGGATTATCTTTAAAATGTTATCTTGTGATCATTGAGGCCCGATGGCATTTTGCTTGAATGTTGTACTATCTCTATTTAACTAATTTGTAGTTTCTGTGTAATTATAAATTGATAGGTAATGGTAATGGGCATGGGCGAATAAGTTTCTTTACCAGTGATGTATTAGGGGCTTGTTAAGAACAATGAGAATTCTAGGGGAACATTATGATCACATGTGATATTCTTTGGATTCTTTTACTCCCTTAATATCACTCATAGGATTGTTTTAAGCTTTTAGTCCATTTAGGCATTCGGATTTTTTTTCTGCAAAGTTGACATCCCTGATCTGTGCACAGAGAGTAACTTATCATATGTGTGGCACATAGATTGGGGATGAAAGATTGAGATAGTTTTTTGGGGGGAATTCCTAGAATCTCCGTAGAGATAATATCATAGATAGTTAACAAAAAATAAGCCATATTTTTGCTTATGCAAGTAAGAACATATGATATGTTAGTTCGCAGTCTAGAAACAAACAAATAGCTGAAAATAAGCCATATTTTTGCTTATGCCCGATTGTTGGAAAAGGCCTCTCTAAAATGAAAAGATCATGCTAATCATACCATGATTAGCACACACCCCCAAACATTGGACCCCAATTTGTCATTTCCCTTATACTTTTAGTGTAATTTCATGAAAGTAAATTCAAGTAAACAATGAGTAGAAAATTAATAGAGTAAAAAGGAGACCAAGCTAATGAGTAGAAAATTAATGGTCAAAAAGTCTCAAAAAGTTGAATGCTGATTCTACATTGTTTTGGTTTATAGTATTTTGTAATGTAAATGTAAATAATATTATCATTGCTCTGTTTAGGGGACAGTTAACGGTATAGCTCTTTTCATGTTTAGTCTGTCCACGCACACGCCCTAACTTGATAAAGCACATAATCTTTTTAGCAATCTAGATGTTGTTTTGCACATCAACAATCGTGCCTGAATAGGACCGGAAAAACGTCCCATTCCAAAGTCATCAAAGAGGTTTGTCATCGTTCAATTTAGTTCTCAGTTGTCAATTCAATTAATGTTTCTTTTTGTATCGTATATAAATATATTTTTTTTGGTCAAATGATTCTATTATAAATTGTAGAGAGGCGACAAGGGTTTACCAACTGATCGCTTAAGCGTTTTCATACATACGCGCACGGGCAAAACACCCGCAGATCAAGAAACCACTCAAATGATTGTAAGTTAAAGTTTCAACCTTTTCTGTTTCAGTTTTGTTATTCTATAGAATACTTTTTTCATTTCTAACTTCATTTTCATAATATTAATTAAAGTTAAAACATTTATATTGAACATGTTGTTTTTGTTACGGAACGCTTAATGATGCAACTGAGGAGCCGGAGGAGCAACAAGACTCTCTCGCGGCGCGTGAAAATATTTTTGTTGGTATGTTTGGCTCGATGACCATGGGAGAGTTCGATGTATGGGAGGCGGTCTCGAACAAAACTAAGGTGTTTGGTAAATCCCAACCTTCTCGCATACCGTAGCGGAGGCGGTGGCGGGGGTCGAGCAGATTTTGAAAGACAACTTCAGGAGGAACGCCGACAAAATGAGGAGGAACGCCGACAGCTACAACAACGACTTCAGAGCGCTACAACAACAACTTGAGGAGGAACGCCTTAAGTTACAACAACAAATTGATGAATTGAAACGTTGTTGGATGCAAGGACGTGGAAATGACGGTAATGAATAGGTGTTGTGGATTTTAGACATTGTGTATTTTGGATACATTCAACAACTAATAACTTTTTTGTATAATGGTTATTAGACATTGTGTATTTTGGATACATTAATTGTGTTAATATGTAGATTGTAAATATTGATTGGATTTGTGTATTTTTGGTTATATTGTGTGTGTACAGGTTGAATTTGGTTTTTGTGAACGTATTTTTGGGGAAAATGAATTATACAAGCTGGGGGAAAAAAAAATTAGGCTTATTTACGGTGGTGACTAAATCCGCCGTATGAACCTAGGGACGACTCGTGCCCAAAGGGGGGACAAGGGAACCAGTAGGGGGTGTAAATGGGACGACTCGTGCCATAGTGGACGAGTCGTCCCTATTTAGTTATTTACGGCGGATATAGTAACCGCCGTATAAAATGGCCATGGACGACTCGTTTGGACGAGGGAACCTGGTGGGGGTGCAACTGGGACGACTCGTTACAGTGCGGACGACTCGTCTCTTATTTACGGCGGTTACACATTCCGCCGTATAAAGATCACTCAAATACGCCATATTATACGTATGTATTTTATTTATATACGGCGGTGGTATATCCGCCGTATATAGTATATACGGCGGTTGTCCCGACGTATATAGTATATACGGCGATGATTTATACGGGGGTCTATTTACGGCGGCTAGTCCGCCGTAAATACTATATACGGCGGGGCGCGTAGTATTAACGGCGGATTTTAACCGCCGTAAATAAACCTGTTTCTTGTAGTGGCAAGACTATTTTGTTAATGTAATAGAGTTTGGGAAGTCAATAGATGAAAGTGATAGTGTGGGTTGTAATGAGATTGTGACTGATGTAATCCCATTTTCTGATGAAATGAAAGATAATTTCTGCTATGTTTTGTATCTTGATGATCTATATGGTTTGAATAATACTTCTGATTATGACGATTATGAAGAGCATGTGGTTGCCAACACTATATCATCCATAGTTCCTAGAGATTCCCTAATCTCCTTGGAGGAACTTAGGATAGCGGCTAATGTAGAGGCGCCTTTGTCCATAAATGAAATAAGGCAGGCGGCATGGCCTTATAACACTCGTTCTGTTCCGATTACGCTAGCAGAACTCAAGGAGGCCAGCAGGGAATTTGTGGTTGATGATCATCAAGATGTTAATCTGTTGACTCGGTCAGGGAGAATGTTGGGAATGAATAATTCAGATCCGTCCGGAAAAGGTAAGGCAGTTGCGATCTCTAACCCTCAGTCCTCTCAGAATCCTTACAGATCGGCGGGAAGCAAAGAAGTCCAGGAAGACCCTATCCTAATGCAGTTAAAGAGAACACAAGCCGACATCTCCTTATGGTCTCTACTCACATCCTCCTACCCTCGCAAATTGAAGTTGGAAGAAGCTTTGTCCAAAACGAAAGTGTCTGTCAATGCCACCCCAGACGAGGCCTGTCAGCTGATTGGAACTGCGCAGTACGGGAACATCATTACTTTTACGGATCTCGACCTGCCTGCTTATGGTGCGAAGCATAATGAGTCTCTACATATCACGGTTCCCCTGGAAGGACGGCGGATTTCCCATGTGTTGATAGATAATGGGTCAGCTATGAATGTGCTCCCTGCTAAAATGATGAGTATGTTGGACATTAATGCGCATAATCTTAAACCATCTAACCAAACCATAAAGGCCTACGATTCGACATCTAGGGCGGTGTTGGGGATAGTCCCTCTGAATTTGATGTTTGGAGGCAAGGAGATGATGGTAGAATTTCAAGTTATCGACATTCCGGTCACATTCTCAGCATTATTAGGCAGACCCTGGATTCATGAAATTGAAGCGGTAGCCTCCACTCTTCACCAGTGTTTAAAATTTGTGCAAGAAGGAGTGTTGACGACCATTTATGGTGACAGCGTTACGATTGGGGAAACCAGCACCAACACCTTACCAGTAATGGAAATCAAGCTCGACCAGGAAAATCCGATGCTCACTGGATTCACAATAGAGAAACCTAAAGGACAGGTCTGCACCATAGATATGACGACATCTTCAGATAAGATTCCTCCTGTGTTGAAAATGCTAAGAGGCATGAGCTATATCCCTGGTCTGGGGCTGGGAAAACGCCAACAGGGACCGTGTAGGCTTGTGTTGCCAGAAGCCAAGAGAAACAAACAAAGCCTGGGATATGCCATGACTAGAGAAGATAAGGCGTATGACAAGACTGAAGCTTTCAAAGAAAAGATGACCTCAGCGGCTGGTAAGAGGTACAAGAGGCCTGAGATACGCCCGTACAGTTGGTCTTTAAACAAGCATTTTGTCAGAGAGGATGGAGATATGTTTGTTTGCCCAGAAGCAAGACTGAGCCAAACGGAAGAAAGAATGAGAACAATCCGGAGGTTCGCTAGCATCCAAAGTCCGGTGAAGGAAATGTTTGATAGCTTGCCCAAAAGGCCAGGTGTGACCGCCACTTACGAGAACAGCTACCATTTCTGGGGGCCTGATCATGTGAACCAGTTCGAAAAGCTTGCTCTGGACGAATCCACAATATGAAAAATCCGCGGTGCTGACCCTGTAGATATTGATGGTGATTTGGCAGATTTGTTTAAAGAGCAGGGGCTGTCAGAGCCTGGGGATGTTATGTTTTTGACAGGGGTATCTACAAAAGAGGTGTTTGTGGCTAAGGAGCCGAGTGATTTGATTGACTTTTCCTCTGATAGCGAGGTGGTGGCTATGATGGAATTCGAGAAAGAGCCAGTTGTGGAGCTAAACATGTTGGAGACTGTTGCAGAGAGACCTTTATAGAATTGGACTTCGTTCTGAGGACCGGTCGCCGACAGGGAGACTATGATTGAAAAGCTTGGGCTCAAGCCTCGTCCTAGTCCCTCCGAGTCTAAATTTGTTCCTCGTGTCTTGAGTCGGTCTCCTGAATCTCTTGTTATTGAATTCGAGTCTTTCGATCGGTCTGATGTCCTCACGACAGAAGACCGTCTACGAGTTGTAAACACTGTTTTTCCCTATGCTTTGAATAAAATGGTTGACCTTTCTGAGTATCCCGTGATTGCAAATCTAACAATTGAACGCTTAACAAAAAATAATCATCAAGATTTAAAAATAATTAAGCCTAATTCAATTGAAGATAATGCAGACTTAATAGACGAGCAAATTTTAGAAAATGATTCAAAGCAGGTTTGCGACCAAAAGGAAAGCCGGGCCCAAGCTGCCGATGAGGTATTGACAACGGTGAACCTGGGAACAGCTGAAGAACCCAAAGAAACGCAGATTGGTAGCTTCTTCTCCGGAGATGAACGGGTTGCCCTGATTGAATTGCTTAAAGAATATATGGACGTCTTTGCTTGGTCCTACAAAGATATGCCTGGGCTGGATACTTCTATCGTAGAGCACCGGATTCCTCTAGATCCAGAAATTAAGCCGATCAAGCAGAAGTTGAGGCGGATAAAACCTGAGTGGTCCTTGCAGGTGAAAGAAGAAATTGAAAAACTCCTACGGGTGGGCTTCATCAAATTGATTGAATATCCGACTTGGTTAGCAAACATTGTAACAGTCACAAAAGCAAACGGAAAGGTTCAGGTCTGCGTAGATTTCCGAGATCTCAATAAGGCTAGTCCCAAGGATGACTTCCCTTTGCCCAACATTGATATGCTAGTAGATGCAACCGCAAACTTCAAGGTCAAGTCCTTCGTTGATGGTTTCGCAGGTTACAATCAGATCAAAATGGCTGAGGAAGATCAAGACAAGACAGCGTTTACAACTCCATGGGGTACTTATTGTTACACAGTAATGCCATTTGGTCTGAAGAATGCTGGGGCTACCTATCAGAGAGCCGTCACCACCCTGTTTCACGACATGATCCACAAGGAGATTGAAGTGTATGTAGATGATATGATTATTCACTCGAAAGGGTCAGATGGACAGCATTTCATTGATTTGAGTAAATTCTTCAACAGACTCCGAGAGCACTCCATGAGGCTAAATCTAGCCAAGTGCACCTTTGGGGTTATTCGAGGTAAATTCCTGGGGGTATATGGTCACAGAACGCGGCATCGAAGTAGATCCCAGAAAGGTTAAGGCAATCGTTGAAATGAAGCTGCCCAGAACTGTCTCCGAGGTGAAAGGATTCATGGGTCGTCTACAGTACATCAGCAGATTTGTCAACCAACTGACCTCCATGTGTGAGCCGATCTTCAAGTTACTAAAGAAGAATCAGGAAGTGGTTTGGAACGAGGAATGCCAACTGGCCTTCGAGAGGATCAAAGCTTACCTTGTCAATCCTCCCATTCTTTGTCCGCCTCACGGGAGCAAGCCTTTACTGCTATACTTGACGGTCACAGACACAGCCACTGGGGCTATGCTAGCACAAGAGAAGAAGGATTCAAAGATTGAGAATGCTATATACTTTGTTAGCCGCAAATTCCAAGGTAGCGAGTTAAACTACTCTGCCCTCGAGAAGACATGTGCAGCTTTGGTCTGGGTGGTCGGAAAGCTAAAGCACTATATGCTATCCCACACTGTACACTTGGTCTCCAAGATGGACCCAATCAGGTATCTGTTCCAAGGTGACAGAGGTAACATCTCTACCAGATTGGCAAAGTGGACTTTCTTCTTGGCTGAGTTTGATATCAAATATGTAATCCGGAAATCTATCAAAGGACAGGCTTTGGTGGATCAGTTGGCTGACTTCCCCAGTACAGAAGCCCGAGGACCAGATCTCCAATTTCCAGACGAGGGGATTCTTACTATAGAAAACGGCAACCGGTGGCAGTTATTCTTTGATGGAGCAGCAAACAAAAGAGGTAATGGCATCGGGATGGTACTAGTAGATCCGAATGACATGCATACCCCCATAGCTATCAAGCTGAACTTCTCGGTTACCAATAATGCCTCCGAGTACGAAGCTTGCATAGCTGGTCTAGAGGCTGCCCTCGAGCGACACGTGGAAGAGTTAGAAGTATTCGGTGATTCCCAATTGATAATCAATCAGGCCGCCAATAAATGGAAAATTATAGATTCGTGTCTCCAAAAGTACCATGCTTACATCGCAGAACTCGTCGGTCAGTTCAAGGAAGTGTCATTCCAGTTCCTGTCGCGAGACAAGAACAGATTTGCCGATGCCCTAGCTACCCTGGCCTCTTTGGTAGAAATCCCAGAAGGAAAGTCGATCAAACCGTTCAGGGTCGGTAGGCGAGAAAATCCTGCATATTGTTGTGAAATTGAGATCGAAAGCGTCAGTGAACCATGGTACAACCAGATCTTTCAATATCTCAAGCATGGTGAAGCATCATTCCCTGTTGACAAAGAAGGAAACTTAAAGAGTGTTCATGCCAAAAGCTTGCAAGCTCTAAAGAGACTATCAGCACAGTACGTCATACTTGGCAATGAGTTATGGAAGAAAAGGGAAGGTTGCCCACTCCTACTCTGTATCAGCAAGGAAAAGGCCCAAAGAGTAATGGAAGATGTTCATAACGGTGCCTGCGGACCTCATATGAACGCTCGATCCCTTATGCATAGCATTATCAGACTGGGCTACTTCTGGATCACTATGGAGACGAATTGCATCCAGTTTGTGCGGACTTGTAATAAATGCCAGCGATTCTCCAACCTTAATAATATCCCTCCTTATGACCTTTACTGTATGACAACTCCGTGGCCCTTCGCAACATGGGGAATTGATGTCATTGGGAAAATAACTCCGCCCGGGAGCAATGGACACTCATTTGTATTGGTTGCGGTAGATTACTTCACAAAGTGGGTAGAAGCTGCGTCTTACAAAGTGCTCACAGCCAAGAAGGTCGCTCGCTTCATAAAGGAACATATCTTCTGCCGCTACGGAGTCCCAAATGAGATTATTTCTGACAATGGAACCCATTTCGAAGGAGAAACTGATCGGTTACTCACTGAATACAGGATCAAGCGCCATAAATCTTCACCTTACAGACCACAGACGAATGTTGCTGTTGAGGCTTGTTAGTACCCGGTCCGAAAAAAATGTTTTAATGAGTACAGGGACTGAAGCGCAATTCGGGAAAATTTGGGACTAAATTGGCACTTGGAAGCTTTTTGGACCAAATTGGAATTTATGGAAAATTCAGGGACTAAACGGGAAATATGGAAATTTTGGACGAATTTGATATATAAAAATTCCTGGGATTAAATGAAAAATAAAATCCTAAAGAGCGAATTGCAAAAGAAGTCATTAAAGTGGTCAAAGTACGACTGCAAAATAGCGGGACGAAACGAATAACAATTGTTAATTTGTAACAATTGTGGCCGAGGGAATTGGACTTCATGGCCAGGCCAAGCACCAGGGAATTGCCGGCCAAAGGAGCAAGGCACGGCCAGGAGGAAGGCCATTCAAGGCCATTTGGGCCAA
Organism: Adenophora triphylla var. japonica; assembly: GCA_022495995.1. Taxonomy (NCBI): domain Eukaryota; kingdom Viridiplantae; phylum Streptophyta; class Magnoliopsida; order Asterales; family Campanulaceae; genus Adenophora; species Adenophora triphylla. Next base: position 85,283 of record JAFEMH010003437.1, read on the forward strand.
GGATGGGCTCAAGATCAATAGTTGGCCGATCGGCCCAATTCGTTTAAGATAAGCTTTATCCAGTATAAAGGCCGATCGAACCTTATTTTAAGTGCCGATCGGACCTTAAATTAAGGCCGATCGACCCTTTATTTTTGTGCCGATCGAACCTTATTTTAGGGCCGATCGACCCTTCAGCTGGCCCAGCCCAGGTACCGAAGCACTATAAATAAGTGTGCCCGGCTCCCATTCGGAACACACAATTCATTCGGGAGAAACGAGACTACTCTTGTTTTACCCACAGTTCTTCCTATTCTCTTCGAATCGCCCTAGATTCGACCCCAAAGTCTTGCTACAATTGGTAAGACTCTTTTTAATATTTTTTGTTCTTTATTATTATTGTCATATTATATTTGCATGCTTATTATATTTTAATTGTTCCTTTATGCTAGATTTAGGACTGTTTTAATATATTTAAATATGCTATAGCCGAGGATGATCTAAGGTTTCGCCCAAGAAAACCCAATGGATCTAGGAACTATTTCTTACCTTCCACCTTAGTAATAATTATCCCATGATCAATAATTCCCCAAGGATGAACGTTGATTAGTGCACCTTCCGAGGGCCTAACTCAAAGGTTCTAGGGTGTGATCATCAATTAATTCTTTCTCTCCCCTCCTCCTTATGCATGATCCCGTTTCTTCTATCTATTCCCGTAAACACCGCACACAACCAACACCCCACATGCTAGAAAGACCGATCCGTCGGGCAATAGGAGTGATAGCGTTTCTTCTTCTGTTGTAACTTGACCCCCGAACCCAATTAACCGTTTAGCCTTTTTTCAAAGCTTTGGGCTATATCAAAGTGGCGTGGCGACTCTCAAAATTTAAACTAATATTTTAATATGGTTTAAAAGCGAGTGTCACTGAATGAATATCCCATTTCGGTCCGACATTTTTATAATTATATTATTTCAAACTTCCGAATGCGCGTTGCATCGGGACGGGGTATTCACAGTGGCGACTCTGCTGGGGAATGTTTTTGAAATTTTTTCAAACTAAGTAGGTCAGACTTTCGTTTTCTTGTATGATGTTGTATTTTACTTCCTTTTTCTTTTTCTCCTATTCTTAACTGTTGCATTGCATGCATGCATCTCATAAAAAAATCTTTCTCTTTTTTCCTTAAAAAAAAAAGAATTAGACTTTTTACCTCACACTACCACTAGAGTCCATGTCACACTGCACAGCTACCCCTTAACCCTTCGGAGAAGCCAAAGTGCGGGAAGTGTGGTGATCATGTTGCCTCCCTTCCGAGACTCACTTGGCCATCCACTCATCAGTGCGCTTCGGCTGCACGGTGGGAGCCTGAAATCTAACCCTTGTGTCACCCACTTTGCTAAGAATACACTCCTTGTGACCGGTTGGTTTGACTAGCTTTTTCATGTAGACAATTAATAAGGTCTTTATGTTGAGTCACTACGAATCAGTGATAAGTCAAGAGCTATAGAGAGAAAAGAGCACAAAAATTTTGATTTCCTTTTAAAGGATGTGCCATGTAAGGTCGAGTGCTTGTTAAAAGATCTTGTCTTATCATAGGTCTGTAGTACTTCCCATAAATATCATCTTAAATGTCTATATGAGACGGTTAGTCGTTAGGATCCACCACTTTAGGACCTTTAGTTAGTTGCGAAAAAGGGGTATCCCTTCCAACCAAGAGTAGGTTCTATAAAATAGAGGGCTTTTTTGTAAATAAAGTGCTTAACTATCCCTCATTTCTAGGACCCTCCGAGGTCCGCTCTTCATTTCTAGGACCCTCCGAGGTCCGCTCTTCATTTCTAGGACCCTTCGAGGTCCGCTCTTCATTTCTAGGACCCTCCGAGGTCCGCTCTTCATTTCTAGGACCCTCCGAGGTCCGCTTTTCATTTCTAGGACCCTCCGAGGTCCGCTCTTCATTTCTAGGACCCTCCGAGGTCCGCTCTTCATTTCTAGGACCCTCCGAGGTCCACTCTTCATTTCTAGGACCCTCCGAGGTCCGCTCTTCATTTCTAGGACCCTTCAAGGTCCGCTAGGACCCTTCGAGGTCCGCTCTTCATTTCTAGGACCCTTCGAGGTCCGCTAGGACCCTTCGAGGTCCGCTCTTCATTTCTAGGACCCTTCGAGGTCCGCTCCTCATTTCTAGGACCCTTCGAGGTCCGCTCCTCATTTCTAGGACCCTCCGAGGTCCGCTCCTCATTTCTAGGACCCTCCGAGGTCCGCTCCTCATTTCTAGGACCCTCCGAGGTCCGCTCCTCATTTCTAGGACCCTTCGAGGTCCGCTCCTCATTTCTAGGACCCTTCGAGGTCCGCTCCTCATTTCTAGGACCCTCCGAGGTCCGCTCCTCATTTCTAGGACCCTTCGAGGTCCGCTCCTCATTTCTAGGACCCTCCGAGGTCCGCTCCTCATTTCTAGGACCCTCCGAGGTCCGCTCCTCATTTCTAGGACCCTCCGAGGTCCGCTCCTCATTTCTAGGACCCTCCGAGGTCCGCTCCTCATTTCTAGGACCCTTCGAGGTCCGCTCCTCATTTCTAGGACCCTCCGAGGTCCACTCCTTATTTCTAGGACCCTCCGAGGTCCACTCCTCATTTCTAGAACCCTCCGAGGTCCACTCTCCATTTCTAGGACCCTCCGAGGTCCGCTCTTTACTTCTTGGACCCTTCAAGGTCCACACCCTCTACTGCGGACCGCTCTAGGATCAGTCCCTCATATCTTGGACCGTTCAAGGTCCACTCTTTGACCCTTCGTATACTATGTCCACTCTCCCAATCTTGGACCATTCAAGGTCCACTTCTCATATCTTGGACCGTTCAAGGTCCACTCCTCATATCTTGGGCCGTTCAAGGTCCGCTCCTCATATCTTGGACCGTTCAAGGTCCGCTCTTCTTCTCTTGGACCCTTCAAGGTCCGCTCCTCTTCTCTTGGACCCTTCAAGGTTCATTCCTCTTCTCTTGGACCCTTTAAGGTCCACTCCTCTTCTCTTGGACCCTTTAAGGTCCACTCCTCTTCTCTTGGACCCTTTAAAGTCCACTCTCCCAATCTTAGAACATTCAAGGTCCACTTCTCATCTTTTGGACCCTTCTAGGTCCACTTCTTCTACTTTGTACCATTCAAGGTCCACTCCTCAATTTAGGACCCTTCGAGGTCCACTCTCTCTATCTAGGACCATTAAAGGTCCACCCTTCCACCTGAGACTCTTCGAGGTCCACCCCTCGTCTCTTGGACCATCCATGGTCCATTCCTCTACCTTTGACCACCCACGGTCTACATCCTTCAAGTTAGGACCCTTCAAAGTTCTACCTCTTATCTCTTGAACCATCCGCAGTTTGCTCCCTTAGCCTTAAAACCATCCATAGTTTAGATCCTTTATCTCTAGCACCCTTCAGCCAAAGACCCACCTAGATCAAACCTCTCTCGACCCATATAGATCAAACCACCATCTAGGGCCTACCTAAGCCAACTTACCAAGTCCGATTAGCTCACCTAGATCACCCTCATTTGACCAAGGATCGAGTCATCTTCCTCTCCCTTTTTCACCAAACGGACTCTTTTACATTCATCCTCTCTCTTTCTCTAAACTTAACCCTGGTTGTATCATCAATCGGGGCCTCCCTCGAACTACGGTGACCTGAGACTCATACCTTAAATGGTAAGGGTTACGTAGGCAACTTCAGCCCGGTCAAACTCTCAAATTGTGGAGATCAACTATTTTCTCGGAGATGCCTTAAGATTAATTGTGAGTCTAATTCAACTCATTGGTTTGACTCTGCCGTATGTTCTTGCATTCGCATCATGTCTATGGAGAAAAGCATTGAGCCCTCAAAGAAGTCTCAAACATGAGGTTGGGAGTGATCAACCTCCTCAAAGACATGCATGAAATTGAGCAATACCATTTGTCTTGCATTCACGAGTGCTTGAGAAGAGATCCTCCTCCTGTGCAATTCCAGAGTCCCTATCATCCACATGCTTATGGTCCCACTTATGGTCCAACACATCGAATGTCTCATTCAGATGCCCGCTGTGGCCACCAACCAACGAAAGGCACCAATACCCGAGAAGGAGATCAACAAGGAACATTTTGATGACTTAGGAATGCCTGTGGGTGAGTTCTTCGACATTTTGGTGGAAAAGAGTTTGATCAAGCCGCTCGAGAATTACAAGCCTATTAACCCGAGATCTAACTTGGATACATCCAAGTTTTGCAGATACCACAAGTACATTGGGCATACCACTGACAACCGTAAGCGGCCGAAACGCTTGATTCAAAATTTGATCAACCAAGGCCTCATTAATGAAGAAGCCCTCGTACTTCAAGGAAGGATTTAGATTCATTCAGCCTTGTAGGTTCTAGTGTGTCTTTCTTACTTCCACTTTGGGCATTGATATGTAATGTCCACTTTAGATTAGTTGCTTCAATAATAAAAGAGTCTTTCTTTCTTTTCTCTCTAGACTTGAGACATAATCTCGCATTACTTTCAAGAAGAATTGTTTTATTTATAATTATCACTTGATTGCTAATCTCACTGATTAACCCACCGGCTAATAAAGTAAACAATGAATGAATGCTTTGATTGGAGTAAACAACTCACCGTCCCTTCCTTATATACACCATCTCTATACATCCCTCTCTCATACACTCTTCCCATACTCCACCATATACTTTCCATACACTATCGCTGACCCTCTCCTTGTACACTCCCCTATGCTCCCTCGAGCCTACACTTCCCCAAATACACTCTCCCCACTTGACCTCCTTTCCATATGGTCAAGACAAGCACAAAGACCGTTGTTGCTCATCATCGTAAAATAGCCGCTCACGCCACCGCAATTTAAAGAAGATGCAAGGAGTTGTTCCTATCCTTCACAAGTGCCGCATGAATATCAACTTGGGGCTCACCAACCCCCAATCTCGTCTCCTCTCGATTTTCCATTCGATCGATAAGCTTTCATTGAATATGCTCACATATCTTTCTTATGGTCCGAATATATTCGCCTTACTTAATAAGTCGGTTAATTGAGTTTGCATTTATTTTAAATACTCTTTTGAGAATGCTATCCAAAGAGCAATTGAAGCTTAAACCTCTCACCATAGGAAGCCATAACCTTATCCTCACTAAATAATACCCTTTCATTTCAAGATCGACAAGTTTTGAGACCCTAAGGAAGAAGCCCATACTAGGGGCTCCTCGACTCACAAAGGAAGTAATCACCTCCAAGCTCAAGAAAGGCGGAATGCAAAAGAAACTCATACAAGGGGCTCCCTCGAAGGGACCACCTCCAAACCCAAGAGGGAAAAGGTAAAACCATCCTAAGGCATACACTAGGGGCTATCGCGAGCAAACAAATCCGAAGGCTTTTCTCGATAAGAGGGTGTTTAAAAAAAAAAAAAAAAAAAAAACAACCTCCATCACTCCGAAGTGAACCTCCCATCTCAAAGGTTGTGAAAATGAGACGTCGAGTGAAGATCCTATCATGATCAAGTTACTCCGCCGAAACCACAACAAACTCGCGAGAAGAAGCAACAAAGATTCCCTCTTGGCCAAATCCCATAAACCCATTCCAAAGTCCATCCTCTCACTTTTAGAGGATTCCATCACCACCCTCGACCTTGCCAAAATCAAAGTTAACCTCACTCTTAGAGGTCCCGAAGAGGCAACAACAAGAAAATCCCTTCACCTTAGAAATCCCAAACACTCAAAGAAAGGCCCAAATGACCTCTCACTTTAAGAGGTCATGTTAATCATCACCTAATGATCGATCGCAAGCCAAAGCCCAGCTACAACCGCTACCGGATGGCATTCTCAAAAGATTATTTAAAAGAAATGCATATTCAGATTTTTGAGTCACTTGTTATCCTACGTGAGCATATTACATATTCTCTCAAAAGTTTGGGAACTTGTCCTATTCTTGAAATTCGTTCATTCGACTCCTCAAACACCGCTCGCAAAAGTCTCACTGGGCTTCGCATCCGTGCCTCTCGCCGGCACTCCGGTAAAAGCAAGGAGACACGCGCCGTGGACTACTCCTCGGCTTGCGAGAACAAAGGAACAAAGAATCTTCACTTGAAGGAATGAAAAAATCTTTGGGTTATAATCACCAATTCCCACCTTTTCTTCCACCCCAATCTTTTTTCTATTTTTCATTCTTTCCCATGAAGGAGATCAATGCAACGGCAGCCCGCACCACAATTACCACCGAACAGAGCAAAGAAGCAACAACGGAACATCCTTCTCCTTCTAAAGACAAGCCGTATTTCACCTTCAAATCAAAACATTCATTTGTTTACCTATATAATTGGAATTTGATAAACCAATCAAATGAGGTCCATTCACGAGCAATCAAGATATAATTCGAATAAAATAATTCTTCAAATGTCTCGACAAGTCTTCTTTTTCTACATCATAGGAAAATAGAGCCAAACACTCGTCTTTCTCGTCATAGGCTTCCATACACTTTTCCACACCTTGTGATGCTTATACTCTCCCAAAAGAGTCAAACCCAAAAGCGAAAGTGTCATACACGAACTCGGGATCCATTCCCACCTTCGAAAAATGCGCCCCGCACATATACATTTCCGAGTCTTGTCCAATGACCGATTGACCATTGTTCAAATGAGGGGTCGCCCCGTGGCCGCAAGATGACTCGTCTCGCAAATAGGGATGCATTGAATCTCTCCAAGCCGGGGCTTTTGTTAAGCCGTTCTCTCATGCTCTCTTCAGTTTGCTCGCATCATCAACCGGGGCTTCGCCATTCCCTTCGTGTTTGCTTTGCATCATCAATCGGGGCTTCGCCATTCATCATCAATCGACTTCGCCAAGGTCACTTCATCAAACATTGGGGCTCCCCTCAACAAAAATGGGTCGACTATGTGCTCTAACAAAAATCGGAGCTCCAATGAAGTCATATCTAGCATGAAGGGCATCCCTTGTCATCAAGATCAGCATGTGGCAAACTCTTTGAGTTAGTTAGAAACATGATAAGGCCTCTTTATCAAATAAACATGCTTTCAAAATACTCCTCCTTGGTACCTTGTTTACAAAAATCACTCTTTGGTCTCCACAAATTTTCAAACTCTTCAAATCTATCAAAAACGTATCTCTGTGACTCTCAAGATGACTCGGCCCTTATCTCTCGGACATCAAACTTACCTAATCCCACCTTCTATCATCGACACTTACTCGGCCTCGCCTAGTTTAAACCAATAACCTTTCCGCTCAAACTGCCTTGTTTAGACTTACCGCAAATGTAAAACCCTAGCCTCAAACCTAGGTGACAAATACCTCTCTAAACCCTAGCCTCAAGCCTAGGTGACAAATACCCTTCTAAACCCTAGCCTCAAGCCTAGGTGACAAATATCTTTCTAAACCCTAGCCTCAAGCCTAGGTGACAAATACCTCTCTAAACCCTAGCCTCATGTCTAGGTGACAAATACCTCTCTAAACCCTAGCCTTAAGCCTAGGTGACAAATGCCTCTCTAAAACCCTAGCCTTAAGCCTAGGAGACAAGACTCCTCTCTAAGCCTTAGCAATGATTATCCCAATCTTTTAATCGCTTGGTTCTTCGGCTCGGGAAGCCATAATAATCCCAATCAATTCACACAACTATTCTTCATCAGTAAACAGTAGCCTAAGTCCTTTGGCAGCTACAGTTTCCCGCATCTTCAAAGGGTCCGTCCCGTACTTTCAAAGGGTCCGTCCCGCATTTCAGAGGTCTATCCTCCATTTCAAAGGGTCCGTCCCGCATCTTCAAAGGGTCCGTCCCGCACCTTCAAAGGGTCCGTCCCGCATCTTCAAAGGGTCCGTCCCGTACTTTCAAAGGGTCCGTCCCGCATCTTCAAAGGGTCCGTCCCGCACCTTCAAAGGGTCCGTCCCGCATTTCAGAGGTCTATCCTCCATTTCAAAGGGTCCGTCCCGCATCTTCAAAGGGTCCGTCCTGTACTTTCAAAGGGTCCGTCCCGCACCTTCAAAGGGTCCGTCCCGCACCTTCAAAGGGTCCGTCCCGCATTTCAGAGGTCTATCCTCCATTTCAAAAGGTCCGTCCTGTATCTCAGAGGGTCCGTCCCGCACCTTCAAAGGGTCCGTCCCGCATCTTCAAAGGGTCCGTCCCGCACCTTCAAAGGGTCCGTCCCGCATTTCGTAGGTCTATCCTCCATTTCAAAGGGTCCGTCCCGCATCTTCAAAGGGTCCGTCCCCGCACCTTCAAAGGGTCCGCCCCGCATCTTCAAAGGGTCCGTCCCGCATATCAAAGGGTCCGTCCCGCATTTCGCAGGTCTATCCTCCATTTCAAAGGGTCCGCCCCGCATCTTCAAAGGGTCCGTCCCGCATTTCAGGGTCTATCCTCCATTTCAAAGTGTCCGTCCCGCATCTTCAAAGGGTCCGTCCCGCACCTTCAAAGGGTCCATCCCGCATTTCGAGGGTCTATCCTCCATTTCAAAGGGTCCGTCCCGCATCTTCAAAGGGTCCGTCCCGCATTTTCAAAGGGTCCGTCCCGCATCTTCAAAGGGTCCGTCCCGCATCTTCAAAGGGTCCGTCCCGCATTTCGCAGGTCTATCCTCCATTTCAAGGGTCCGTCCCGCATCTTCAAAGGGTCCGCCCCGCATACTTCAAAGGGTCCGCCCCGCATCTTCAAAGGGTCCGCCCCGCATCTTCAAAGGGTCCGTCCCGCATATCAAAGGGTCCGTCCTGCATTTCAGAGGTCTATCCTCCATTTCAAAAGGTCCGTCCTGTATCTCAAAGGGTCCGTCCCGCACCTTCAAAGGGTCCGTCCCGCATCTTCAAAGGGTCCGTCCCGCATATCAAAGGGTCCGTCCCGCATTTCAGAGGTCTATCCTCCATTTCAAAGGGTCCGTCCCGCATCTTCAAAGGGTCCGTCCCGTACTTTCAAAGGGTCCGTCCCGCATCTTCAAAGGGTCCGTCCCGCATCTTCAAAGGGCCCGTCCCGCATCTTCAAAGGGTCCGTCCCGCATTTCAGAGGTCTATCCTCCATTTCCAAGGGTCCGTCCCGCATCTTCAAAGGGTCCGTCCCGTACTTTCAAAGGGTCCGTCCCACATCTTCAAAGGGTCCGCCCCGCACCTTCAAAGGGTCCGTCCCGCATTTCGTAGGTCTATCCTCCATTTCAAGGGTCCGTCCCGCATCTTCAAAGGGTCCGTCCCGTACCTTCAAAAGGTCCATCCTGTATCTCAGAGGGTCCGTCCCGCACCTTCAAAGGGTCCGTCCCGCATTTCAAAGGGTCCGCCCCGCACCTCCTTTGAGTCCGTCTCACATATACCTTCTTTGGGTACGTCTTGCACGTTCTCACTTTTTCGAACTACGACTTGGCTTGATTCCTCTTGGGATACGTAGGTAGCCCGACGTGGGTTCGCCCGCTCGACCTACCCGGTCATCTTCCGTTTGCAACCCAGCCTCGAGTCCAAACTTCACATCCGCAAGCTCACCATTTCACCTCCTGAAATCCCTTTTTTCAGGACGGATCCTATTTTTTATCGTCGACCCTACTTGTCTTACAAGAAGCGTCGCCGAGGGGCTACTGTTAGTACCCGGTCCGAAAAAAATGTTTTAATGAGTACAGGGACTGAAGCGCAATTCGGGAAAATTTGGGACTAAATTGGCACTTGGAAGCTTTTTGGACCAAATTGGAATTTATGGAAAATTCAGGGACTAAACGGGAAATATGGAAATTTTGGACGAATTTGATATATAAAAATTCCTGGGATTAAATGAAAAATAAAATCCTAAAGAGCGAATTGCAAAAGAAGTCATTAGAGTGGTCAAAGAAATCTACACTTGCAAAATAGCGGAACGAAACGAATAACAATTGTTAATTTGTAACAATTGTGGCCGAGGGAATTGGACTTCATGGCCAGGCCAAGCACCAGGGAATTGCCGGCCAAAGGAGCAAGGCACGGCCAGGAGGAAGGCCATTCAAGGCCATTTGGGCCAAGGATGGGCTCAAGATCAATAGTTGGCCGATCGGCCCAATTCGTTTAAGATAAGCTTTATCCAGTATAAAGGCCGATCGAACCTTATTTTAAGTGCCGATCGGACCTTAAATTAAGGCCGATCGACCCTTTATTTTTGTGCCGATCGAACCTTATTTTAGGCCGATCGACCCTTCACCGGCCCACCAGTACCGAAGCACTATCAATAAGTGTGCCCGGCTCCCATTCGGAACACACAATTCATTCGGGAGAAACGAGACTACTCTTGTTTTACCCACAGTTCTTCCTATTCTCTTCGAATCGCCCTAGATTCGACCCCAAAGTCTTGCTACAATTGATAAGACTCTTTTTAATATTTTTTGTTCTTTATTATTATTGTCATATTATATTTGCATGCTTATTATATTTTAATTGTTCCTTTATGCTAGATTTAGGACTGTTTTAATATATTTAAATATGCTATAGCCGAGGATGATCTAAGGTTTCGCCCAAGAAAACCCAATGGATCTAGGAACTATTTCTTACCTTCCACCTTAGTAATAATTATCCCATGATTAATAATTCCCCAAGGATGAACGTTGATTAGTGCACCTTCCGAGGGCCTAACTCAAAGGTTCTAGGGTGTGATCATCAATTAATTCTTTCTCTCCCCTCCTCCTTATGCATGATCCCGTTTCTTCTATCTATTCCTGTAAACACCGCACACAACCAACACCCCACATGCTAGAAAGACCGATCCGTCGGGCAATAGGAGTGATAGCGTTTCTTCTTCTGTTGTAACTTGACCCCCGAACCCAATTAACCGTTTAGCCTTTTTTCAAAGCTTTGGGCTATATCAAAGTGGCGTGGCGACTCTCAAAATTTAAACTAATATTTTAATATGGTTTAAAAGCGAGTGTCACTGAATGAATATCCCATTTCGGTCCGACATTTTTATAATTATATTATTTCAAACTTCCGAATGCGCGTTGCATCGGGACGGGGTATTCACAAGGCTGCCAATAAGAACTTGGAAAGAATCATTAAGAAGATGGCCGAGCGAGGAAGGGATTGGCCAGAGAAGCTGCATTTAGCATTATGGGGCTACCGCACTTCAATTCGAACTGCCACCGGTGCAACTCCATACGCTCTGACTTACGGAATGGAGGCTGTTATGCCCATTGAATTAGAGATTCCATCCCTCAGGGTTTTGCTCGAAAATGAAGTTAATGAGATTGAATGGCTCCAAAGTCGATACAATGAATTGGCTCTATTAGACGAACGTAGACTAAAAGCCATGGAGCATAATTGGGCGTACCAGAGAAGAATGGCCCGTGCTTTTGACAAGAAAGTGAAACCCAGGGACATCAAGGTTGGTGATCTGGTCCTTAAGATGAAACCCTCAAATCAGAGCAGTGCATTGGGCAAATGGGCACCTGTTTGGGTCGGACCGTTTCTAGTGAAGAAAATATTCTCCGGAGGAGCTATGCAGCTGACAGACTTGGATGGCAACCCATTTCTGCACCCCGTCAACGGCGACAAGTTGCGGAGGTATTATGTATGATCGAGTCTTTTCCCCCTCTAAAAAAAAAGAAAAAAAATGAGAAATAAAGGCGCAACAAAATTGTCCCAGATGAGACTGAAAACCTCTCAAGAGGCAGTCCATGCAAAAAAAGGGACGCGCCTAAGCTAAAGAATATACCCGCCTAGACCGAAAACCCTAAAAAGGGCAAGTCTAGGTAAAAACAAAGTGGTCGCACCATGCCCCCCTTCTATCTTCCCCTTTCTTAAACACAAATTTGATTGAGTCGAACTACGGAGACCTGAGCCCCTTAGTTCTCTTACAAAAGGGAAACGTAGGCAACCACTTGTGGTTCGGTCTAAAATTGCTGCAAAATATCTTATCCTACCAAAATGTGTTTTGATTACAGTTCCAAAGTTTTTCAAAGGTTCATTCTGAGTTAATATTCTTTTTGATGAGTTCAAGCACGGCCTACTTTTGACTCAAACAACTTGTTGCGAATAAAAGTAATAAATTTTCAACATCTATCAAGTCTGCATTAAGCAATCAAAGGATACCCAATTTCCATACAAATAATTCCTACTCTCAAAACACAAAATAAAAGAGTCCCCTGTCTCTCAGAAAAGTGTCTAGAAATTCGTCCCCGCTCCCGAACTCGCTCCTCTGTCCTTCCTCTTCCTCGGTCCCCGGGAGGTCTTTGGCTTAGGAATGTCAAATAAATCGGTTTGAGCCCGTCCCAATTTAGGAATAACGCTCACCGGTGGTTCAATCAGACCAGTCTCCCTCAAGGTGGCCCTAGTAATCCTCTCTCGTCTCAATGCTTTTCTGCGAGCCATCACCTCTGGGTCATCCCTTAAAGCAGCCCTGCGGATCTCTTGTCTTCGATAGTCCTCAGCAGCATCACCGGTAATATTGTCTGGGTTTCCCCGTGCCTCTGTATCCCTGAAAGACCGACTGGATGGATAATCTGCTCCCAAGTATTCCCGGCGGCGAGCCTCTATAGCCAATTGTGCAGGACCTTGTTGCTCCTCATACCAAAACCGTATACTCGTGGTCGTAAATGTAAACCCTCTGCACTGTCAAAGAAGCACACGAGTGGGAAGAAAACCCTCCAGAAAGGATCTGTCAAGAATCAGATAACCCGGGGCTTGGTCATAGACATCGGAACAAAGACGGTCACCGCCTCTCCCTCAAAGCTCGGACAATCTGCTGAGGGTACCTATATTGCCTGCTCACCAATGATGGAATACAGAAAGAAGATATATGCAAGCCTGGCAATCTGACTACTACTGATCCGTCTTGAATGTCTCTCATGGTCTGTAAATTCCAGGCAGGAATCCAAAAGCTCACGCAGTCCCGCACCGTGACAATCTCATCTACCAATTGTCGCCAGCCTCTCGTCCCTCAACACTCGCGTTGTCCCGTCACCCAAGGCATAGCAATTTGACCCGCTGAAGTGGCATGATCAAACGTAGCCTCTCGTAAAACCACAAAGACAACAAGCCGGGCCGCTCGCTTCCCACGAAGTTCGATCCCCGCCACTGTCGATGCCATGGTAAGTCTCAGCCAAGAATAAACGGTGGTACAATGTCCATCTCCCCTTGGCTGATTTAATTTGACAAAGATCTATACCCCGGTCCACCCTCGCTGCTCGACAGCCCCAAAGAACGCACTTGAGCGTACTCCGGCATATCCGCGTAAATAGTAATTCGACAGGTGAACAAACATGTATATATCCAAAGAGTTAGAAAGGTTAAACAAATCTCAGACTGACAAGCATAACCTAGCCATCCGAGTCAAGTCTATGGACCCACAGGCCAGAATCATAGACGACACCTGATCAGCTGGCAAGTGAAGGAAAGCTGACAATTGCTCCACAACCGACCGGCCATCCCTTGGGAATGCTACAGGCTGCCGCCTCGCCCAAGCCTCGTCAATGCCCTAAAATCTTCCATGGTTGGAGTCAAATCATTGTACGACTGTAGTAAAGACATGACGCTCCGAGTCCCGTAATGTGATGCGGCCGAAGCAAATCCCAGTCGACCCTCCAGTCTTTTAAGGACCAGAGACACGACATACTATACCTCCTGTCAATAAGCTCCCTATGATGCCTCCGGTGATAGTGTGAAATTTCGAGAAAGTCTTGGCGGAATTGATGCTCCCGAGAAGCTATTTCCCTGTTATAATGCTCCATCGCAGCTAAAGTATCAGTCTTGGCCAAAGAATTCGCTTATCTGACAAGTCAGGGCAGCTGGTTTCCTTCACTAAAGAGACAGTGTTTACAAAATGAAGCCTGGGCCGATTTTAAAGAGAGCCTGTTACGAGTCACTTCTGGTCGTGCGACACAACATGCCAAGTAGACACGGCATATCGGGCGACACATTTGGTTGACATCAGACAGTATGGAAAGGCCTGCTGTGGTTACCCCAGAGCATTTTTCGACTCGCCGTCGCTGTAATACACCTCCTATCCCCGCATACATGCCTATAAAAACGCACGGGAGAGGACCCCTACTATACATACCTATCCGAGACAATCCCAAAACCTGACAAAACCGACCTTTTAACACAATGATCGCATTTCCTTCCCAGAACAGACAGACTCGTGCAAACAAGCTAACCTAGGTTAATCTTTGCTAACAAGATAGCTTAGTTAGATGCAGCGCTGGGAATTGTTGTTTCTCCCTCGCAGGTATAATGATCAACTGGGTCTCACAAAACTTCGAAGACTGGCCCTCAGGTCAAACCGAAAAAAAAGAAGAATACAAAAAAGCCCGCATCTGTGATAGCCCCCAAGCAAAGCAACAGAATCAACGACCCCAAAGCAAAGAAAGAAGCCGACTCCCCAGAAAGCAGAGTCCCTGGCTTATCAGGCAGAGCAACAGAATCAGCGGCCCCAAAGCACCAAAAGAAGTCGACTCCCCAGAAAGCAGAGTCTCTGGCTTATCAAGCAAAAACAACAACACCGAAGGAAGCCGACTCCCTAGAAATTCAGAGTCCTCGGCTTATCAAGCAAAAGGAAAGAAGCCAACTCCCCAGAAATGCAGAGTCCCCGGCTTACCAAGCAAAAATTTTATAGATCAGTAGCCTCGAGGCGCAGACAAAAGCAGAATCCCCGGCTTCCCAAGCAAAGCTCAGGACATAAAAGAAAAGCAAACAATCAACAACAACAGTCCAACAACAAGACCGACAAAAGAACAACACAGAGCAAAAAAAATAGCGTGAGACCCCTGGCAGCTATACTTATCCCCAACAGAGCAGAAGAAGTAGCGTGAGACCCCTGGCAGCTATACCTATCCTCAACAAACCAGAAGCAGAAGTGGTATGAGTCCCTCCGGCATCCACAAAAGACCAGTTGCAGCATGAGACCCTCCGGCAGCTACAACCCATCAGCAGCTAGCAGCGAGACCCTCCTAAGCAACTACCCCGCACCAAAGAAAGTGGTATGAGTCCCTCCAGCATCCACAAAGAGAAGCAGCAGTAGTGTGAGACCCTCCGGCAACTACCCTGCACAAGCAAAAGTGGTATGAGACCCTCCGACATCCACGAAAGACCCATTGCAGCATGAGACCCTCCGGCAGCTACAACTCGTCAACAGCGATAGCATGAGACCCTCCGGCAGCTAATCGCAGATACCATTTGCAGCATGAGACCCTCCGGCAGCTACAACCTGGCACAAAAGGCAGCTACTAGCCAACCGCAGTAGTACCGACCCCTCAAGAAGTCCCAGGTAAGCACAACAAAGGTATGAAGACACATCTCTACCCCTTTCTTGCTTGTGGTTAGCTTTGATAATTCCGAACTACGATTTGGCTTGATTCCCTTCTCAAGGGATACGTAGGAATCCTTTCTCAGAAAGGTCCAGCCATTAGACTCCCCGATTCACCCTCTAGCCCGTTACCTTATCCCTTGATGCTCATTGGGATTGGGTCTTATTTTATCGACAACCCCACTTTTTCCAAAAGTGACGTTGCCGAGGGGCATTTTGGTAAATTCCCGGCCTGTCCCGAGACTTCCGAAAACATTTCATAGGTTTCCCGTGAAGGAAGTACCTTTTGGTACCTTACTCATGCAAAGGGACTTGTTGGGAATAAACCTTTTTGGACCTTTTGGTATTTAGGCCTGAATGTTCCAGAAACTGGTTTTGGTGCCAAAAGCGGTTGAGGCCACCTTGTGTCACGCAACAAGTCGAGGCATGGAAAGTGGTTACGTATAGTCGTGCGATACAAAGTGACCACTAACTGCAGCCTATAAATAAGACCCTCTCCCTCTCAGAAATGGATCCCAACTTTAGCCTACATCATACTCCGCGTAAATTGCATCGTAACAAAGCCCCCCAAACACAACTCTCTCTCTCTCCTACCTTCAACCTACCCAATTCTCTCCAATCCAAACACATTTTCTCAAACCAAAACCACTTGGACCCTCCTTGTATCCATTCTCTCAGGCTCCAAGACCAGAAGCAGTGAATTGAAGGGTCCTGTATCTAACTTGATACAGGATTCGTGGAAGCATCAAGGGTAACGAATTTCAACTCCCTCTTCTCTCTTCCTTTTCCTCAATTCTTCATAATTCTACTGTCTACTTCTATTAGGATTCAAGCAATCGACTCCATCTGTCTAGATTACTGAATCCCAATCGCAATCTCTCTGTTTAATTGATCTAATCTGTGTAATTGAATTGCTATTGTTGAATATTTGCTTGAATTTGGTGTTTAAACCCCAAGGGGGTGTGGATCTATCCATATCCACACTCCCGGGGTCGATTTGTTATTGTTTCTATATTTCGTATCTAATCTAGTCAATTAATTAGATCTGTGTTGGTTGTTGTTGATTCTGGTGTTCATTGTGTAAGTTTCTGCAGATGGGCTCCGTATGTCACGTGACACATTGTTCCAAGGTGATCCTGTGTCACGCGACATATGTGGTCACCTGTATCATGTGTCATGCGACATATCGTGACCTATCTGCAGGAACCCTTTTCTCTTGTAATTTGTTTTAGATTGTTGTAGCAGGGATATGGCCTCCCTAAATAATGGGCTCACGAGTTGTAAATCTCGATTCATATTAAATAAAATGCAAGTTTACCACATTTATTCATTGTCAACACTTGCACACACTTTTGGATTTGCTTGGATGTTTAATTGAAAGACTCGTCTACGGACGAGGCGTGTTGGGTGAACTCTCGGTTCTTCCCAACACGTAACCTGACCTCCGAACCCGTGTTTTCTCTCTCTAAAAAAAGGTTTTCAATGTTTCCTCTTAAAACGGCGTGGCAACTCCTTTTATTTTTACAAATTTCGGGCGAGCGCACATTCATCGGGGCACGAGCTAGGTTCCGGGTCGGGGTCCCCACAATCATGATCATCCTTCTTTCTACCAAGTCTTAATCAATTCTTTTCTTATTATTTTCAATGCCTACGAATATGAAAATGTCCATATTTGTATGAATTCTATTTAATCAAGAGAAGTAATTAGCCGTGAATCCTGATTATGGAACCATATGAATATTGAACTAGACACTATTAATCATGAAAGTTGATTAATTGTCTAGGGATGATCCTTCGGTGGAAAATACGTGAATTTTTATATAACTTAATGGATTTTGACTAATGTACGGAACCATCGAGAGAAAGGCCGTGTTAGTTTTAAAATACGTGTGCTATACCTTGATGGTGAAAAGTTATCACAACTTAGTGTATCATCCTTGAATTATGACATGGAACTTATTTCATAAAAACATGATTTACATACTTGATTGCATATTGTTTAAATCCCGTTCCCAAGAATACTTTCATCATAAGAAGTTCAATCAAATTTAGAGTAGCGTTTACATTATTTCTAGTATTCAAAACAACAATTTCTTCCCCCTAAATATTATTTTATTCATGATTCTTAATTAAAAGCAAGTATTAGTTTATAATAAACATTGTCCTCGTGGGATCGACCCGCATTTGCCGTTTCTATATTAAAACCAAACCGTGCACTTGAGATATTAAAATAAGCCGTTAGGTTTTGGATTAAAAATCTTTTGGCACCGTTGTCGGGGACAACTGTTTACTATTTTCGTAATTGCTTTTAATCATATACATTTTTTCTTGTTTATTAATTTTATTTTTATCTAACATCCCTTTCAAAGATTTTTGTATTTTAATACTTCATTAGATGTTCTTGGCGTATATGAAAAGAACCCGGATATTCCTTGAAGAATTTGATTCGGAACCTGAGAAAACCTTTCGCGAGAGGCTAAGAAAACTAAGGGAAGTACTAAAACAAAAAATGGCGGAAGGAGAACCCGCGACACCACCAGCTAGAACCCTACGTGACTTTGTCAATCCAAGTACCCCGGGTGCTAGATCACCGATTTTTGTACTGAATGCCGATGCTGCCAACTTTGAGATCAAGCCCAACTACTACATATGGTTATAAACAACCAATTCAGGGGAACGACATTTGAAGATCCTCACCTTCATATGCAAACCTTTTTGGAGTATTGTGACACTACCCGAATTATCGGTGTCACACCGGAGGCTATAAGGATGTGCCTATTTCCTTTCTCTTTGAAGGGTAAGGCAAAACAATGGTTGAATTCGGTCCCCCAAAATTCCTTTACAACATGGGATCAAGTGCAAGAAGCTTTCCTTTGGCGTTTCTTTTCTACAAGCAAGACCGTTCAAATCCGAACTAAAATCACCAACTTTAGTAAAAAAATGAGACAAATCACTATATGATGCTTGAGAGAGATACAAAGAACACCTAAGGATGTGCCCTCACCATGGACTCGAGAAATGGTAGATAGTGCACACATTCTACAATGGTCTCACATTCAAAACTAGAGAGACCATCGATGCCACCGCTGGAGGAGCACTAATGAACAAGGCGGTAGATGAGGCATATGATGTGATCGAGAACATCTTCTTCAACCATTATCAATGGTCAAACGAGAGGGAACAATAGCAGGGGACTCCAGGTAAGTACATTGTTGATGCCGTAAAAATGGATGACCTTCAAGGTTGGCAGATTCAGCCCCGTAGGGGCCTTGTACTACTTTAGCCCCGTAAGGCCTTGTACTGCTTCAGCCTATTATCCAAAGAGAAATCCTTCCAGTAGTAATGGCCATTTACCCCACTTCCCTCCACATATCATAAAGTGGTCATGCTAGAGACATAAACAGTCATGGATTAGTATGAGATGAGATCCTTTCGAGTAGTCTAAGAGAGAAAACACCTAGAATGATTAGTAGATTTTTATTTTCTTTTCTTAATTGAAGAAATAATTGGAAAATAAAACAGCAAGTACAAAAATGAGTAATAACCCCAGTAGTGGAAAGTTTTGATTCTTTTGTTCCTGGAGGAATAGCCTCTCATCATATTGCTTGATATGATTCTTAAAAAGTTTGAAACTTTAAATGTGAATGCGGTGGCCAATGTTAGTGTTGTTTGTGAACTATGTAGGTAAAACTCACATAGTGTCGAAAGTTGTGACTTCCTTGACAATACTTCTAGTGAACAAGCCAACTTTGTTAACTCTTATGGGCAAAAGGGTGGTATCTATTCAAACACATACAATCCGAAATGGAGAAATCACCCTAATATTTCCTATAAGAGTAACAGCGTTCTAAACCCACAACCTTCTTCACAAACACAACCACCGAGATTTTCACAAAAGAATTTTAATACTAATCCTAATGTTTACCCTTCCCCTAAGTCAAAATTAGATCTTTTTATGGAATTTGTTGTTGACACTAAAAATGCACAAGAGAAGACCAATAATGAGTGTAGGGAATGCTTTAAGTTGTTGAATGCCAGGTTTGATAATTTATCCACTCACAATAAAATGCTTGAAAATCAACAAGCTCAACAGGCCAACACTTTGCATAGACCGCAGGGGAGTTTTCCCGGTTAAGCGCAAAGGCCCAACGAGCATGTTAATGCGGTAATAACTTGGAGTGAAAAGAGTTGGTAAATCCCCCTCCTAAGGAAAATATCAAACCGAGTAAAGAGAATGTTAGTCCAACCCCACACCGATGGTTGAGACTAACAAAGAGGTTGAGAAGGGGACGAAATCCCCTAAAATTTCCAGAACTTATAACCCGCCGATACCATACCCTCAAAGGTTGGTAATGGCAAGGTTAGATAACACAATTTGAAAAATTTCTAGAAGTTTTAAAATAAATTTATATCAATGTTCCTTTCACCGATACATTCCAATAAATGCCCTTTTATGCAGAATTTCTAAAAAGATATTCTTTCAAACAGAGGAAATTAGAGGAAAATGAGACCGTCATTTTTGCGGAAGATGTTAGTGCCGTTTTACAAAGAAAAATTCTCCCAAACATGAGGATCCTAACACTTTATGTATTCCATGTAACATCGATAAGTGTAGTATTGATAATGCAATGCTTGATGTTGGGGCTATTGCTAGCCTATTACCACTTTCTGTTAGCGAGAGACTTGGTGTGGGGGAACTCAAACCCACCAACATTTCTCTTCAATTGGCGGATCGCTCCATCAAATACCCAATAGGTATTATGGAAGATACGCCTTGTCGTGCAGGGAAATTAATCATCCCTGTCGACTTTCTAGTTCTTGAGATGGAAGAAAACCATCACATTCCTGTTATTTTGGGTAGACCATTCCTTTCCAATTTCGGGGCAATTATCGATGTTAAGAATGTTAATCTATTTTTAAATATCGGGGATAAGAAGGTTAAATTTAACTTTACAAAAATTATGAAAGATTCTCAATTCAAGAATCCTTGCTATGGAGTTAATGTTCTTGAAAAATGTAGCAAGTAGGTTGAAAAATCACAATCTAAAGGCCCATTAGAAAAGTGCTTTATAAACAAGTATTCTTTAAATCGTAATAATCATAATGATGTGCTCGATTATTCTATATACCTTAATGCTAAGCGAATAGCAAAGGGTGAGAGCACCAAGTTTGAAAAGTTTGAGGCTAAAGCGGAGCCATCCAACAAAAAGTGAAAAGTAAGGCACCAGAAATGAGAACCGCGCCAAGATGGTGCATGTGCAAGGATTATAGACATTCAATTCCGCTAACAAACAGTGCTGGATGGCGCATGTGCAAGGATCATAGACATTCGATTCCGCCAACAACCACTGTGGAATGACACATTTTTAGAGACTTCAGACAATCAAAATACTGTCTCCCGCTCATTTCGGTTAAGAAAAAAGGGTCGAGCTAATGATCTTAAACAAGCATCATCAGAATGGTAAACCGATGTATTATATTTTTTATATAATTTTTTACGATTTTTAGTATCTACTAATATTATTACTATTATTATTGTTATTATTATTGTTTTACTAATATTTATTTTGCAGTTATATATATATATATAAAAGGAGGCTGAACAAGATGTGCAGTACCTGGCCGAGGCACCTGAATAAGCACGGACACGCTCAAGACATCAGAAAGTCCAGTTTCTAAACAAACCTTGCATGACCGTGCTTGAACAACTACAATGCTGTGCAGCACGAGCGATCAATTTAAAAGACACGACGTGCAAAATTTTGTGGACAAATGCATCTCTTGCTAAAAACGGGTCTTTTTATCATTCTCCCCAAAGCCCTCTCGTCTTCTTCACTCTCTCTCTCTCTAAACCCCTGAGCTCTAAAAAACCACCACCGCCTTAGTAAGTTTATTTCCCCAACCCCCATTTTAATTTTGTTATTACTTTGTTTTGGAAACATTGAGGACAATGTTTGTCTCAAGTGTGGGGGGAAGAAAAATATTCGTATTTCTTTTTTTTTTTTTTAGTTTATCTTAGTTGCATTACATATTAGCTGCATTATAATCTAGTTTCTCATATCTTCTTTATTTATGCATTAGTTAGTTGCATGCTAAATTAGTCTTCATGTTTCATTTTTATTGTGTACATGTTAAATTATAGCATTTTTTCAAAAAAATAATAATAATAATAATCTACTTTGATGATTTTACTTATGATTTTTACTTACTAGTTGCTTTATTAAACTCATCCTTTATTCTTTTATTCATCTTTTTATCATTTCAAAAATTTATAAAAAGATCATTAACAATATATTGGAAAGTAGATAGAAAATTATAAATTAATATAGTATTAATAGAGTTTACTAAAGCAAAGCATTGTTTTGATTAATGAAGCTTTGTATCATTTGACGATTGGATAGGATACATACACTTGAGAAAATTTTTGAAAATTCTTTTTATAAAACTGCTACATGTAGTTTACACCTCGAGACTTTAATTTTAATTGCTTTTAGGATATCCGGTGTTGTGGGTAAATTCAGGATCGCCGCATCTTGAAAAATTGCCAGCATGTCGTCATCTTCAAATCCGTGGACAAGGTAAAATTTACTTATGTAATTAAATCATTATTTAATTATTTTTGTTATATCTTTAATTACAGGTAAAAAGAACGTGGGAAAAACCTATTTCGTGGACTCATTTCAACGGTTGAGAGACCAAGTCAAGGTCGAGATAACAAGGCCGAGATTCTAGGAAAGTTTGTTAGGGTTTTGTTATCTTTAATTATTTTTCTTTATTTAAAGGCTTATGGCTGTAACACTAGACACGCATTATTCACACACAGTTCACAAACACATTGTAATCCGCCATAGCTCCAACATTTGTAATTCATCAAAATCAATACTACCGTTTGGGACGAAGGTGACCATAAACACCTTCCGAGGTTTTATGCCGGCGAGATAGTTGTCTCAAGGGCTTTCCTCGTTACATGATCGAGTCAACTTAATTTCATTGTTACACCGATTATATTCCATTGCACCTTCCTTAATTTTGTTTCGAATTATTTTACATTTGATTGTATTTTACCAAAACAGTTTGGCGCCCACCGAGGGGCCATTGGTTTTTTAATCGGTTTAAAATCCTTACATTTCTATAATGTCTACCCAACCTATGACTTCCGCCGCCAGCAAAACCATTTCTATCCCTAGCAGCGTGAATCCCCAAACCAGTAGCAGGCCACCAACCGGAGGCCAAGATTCATTGCCTCCTCCGTCGCCTGTGAATTCTAGCAAGAAGCAGATGTCTCCATCTCCTAATCTCGAAATCAAGAGTATGCTCGTTCAGATGAAGAATCAGCTGATCGCCAACAGAATAGCACCTCCTTGATAGCCGAAAGCTTGATAAAGGTGCAAAAGTAACAAGAGTTGCTCTCCAAAAGAATGGATGTTGTCTCTCCTTATCGTCCTAGAGTCCTTGACTTCAACATTGGGGACAACTCTCAACCTTCAACGAATTCCTTCCAATGGCTTCATCTGTAAGGATGTCGTCATCACCAACCCTGACGTCTTCTCCCCCGCTGACGACTTCTGTGGCGATGTCGACACCCTTAGCTATCAGTACCTACAGGATGACTTTTCCAGAAGGACCCATCTTTACTAATAGCACCATCTTGACGTCCTCTGCAGATAATGATAATCCTTTTGTTAATTTCAATACTTGTTCTGCCTTGGATAATACTGCTCGTGCTACTAACCCTTTTGCAGGTACCTACATTGCAAATCAGCTTCAGGAATTGAGGGATATGATCATGAATGTGCCAGGCATCACCCTGCCTATCCAGCAGGTCTCCCCAACATGTTACAATCAGTCTCGCTTTACTCCAGCGATTGCGCACGTCGACATCCCGAAAGGATTTAGCGTTCCAGCCATGAAGTTGTATGATGGGAGCTCGAATCCTGAGGAGCATGTCGCCCATTACCAAGAAAAGATGGAGATCGTTCGCATCCTGCTCCAATTTCGTGAGGCTTGTTTGTGTCGAGGGTTTGGTTCTGTTGGGTTTTACGGGTCCATGCGAAGCGGAATTAAGCATATAATAACATAAAACCCAAGGAGCCTAGGATCCGTTCTATACAATTAATTTGAATACTATGAGATAGATAAAACCAACCTTGAACGCTTTCCATTCTTGAGCTATCGAACGATTTAACAATATGTGATTTCGAATCACAAACTTCGTTCTTCAGATTGCTTGAACTCTAGGCCTTGATCAATGAATGAGTGAAGACCCTCTTTCGGTATCCACACCTTTGAATGAATCCAAGAACTTTTCTTGAAGATTGCTAGATCCTTTAAACCTTGGAAGAATATTGAGAATATTGTGATTTTCTTTTCAGAATTTTGGCTAGGGTTTTTGGATTGACAGACCTTCATATTTATACTACATTAGTATGGAATATGTTTCCTAATCAAATTAGGAAACCGGTCTTCAAACCGCTTCTGAGGTCTTGTTGCGTCGCACGACCAGACGAGTCCCATGGACTGGTTCTGTCGCACCCAAATTCATAAGGATTATATTATGTTGGCAATGAGCTCGATCATATCGACCCTCATAAGACATAAGCGGACTCTAGCAAGCCATTATGTCTACCCAAATAATATAACGTAAGAGTTCGCGTTTCCAATGGTACACTTCCATTTCTCCCTTTGTCTCACGATGTTATATTGAACACAAGTCATGGTCCTTGTCAACTTGTACTTGTTCAATGCTTTCTCGATCTTGAGTATAATGATAATCCAATCGAATTGGGGTATGGCCATACACTTTCATCATTATCACTCATCGAGGGGCCCAAGCAAAACATCTCTCTTTCGAGGGACAAATTCCATCTTGACTTATCATCCTTCCCATCATGAATCCGATCATGCCAAAATTAGCCTTTAAAAATATCGTGTTAAGATATCGTTTAACTAAAATCAAACATGACTTTCATCATATGCAAGGTCATGATAATCTCAGGTCTAGGGACTAAATGAAGCGACCTTATGAGATTTAATTATGACATTTGACCATGACATAAATCTCATGCGGGTCAAGTCCAGTCACTTGTTCTCTAACAAGTACCCATAAATTTAATGTGCATCTCCATGCATATAATCATCATATGATTATCCATTAACATTTATACTAATTATTCACATAATAATTAGGGACGGAGATTATTATAAACAAACATGCAAAACATATAATAATCAAATGATAAACATTTCATATAATAATAAATAATGTCAACACATAAGTCTATCGACCATAGGCCTAGGGCATAACACCAACAGGTTCGACGTTGGTAGGACCGGCGTTGAAGTGGCTGATCCGTCAACCTCCTGGTTCTATTGGCTCGTTTGCTCAACTTGTCAACTTTTTCAACAATCAATTCTTGCAGCCGACAATTTGAGAAGCTTACCAGTGATCTTTACCGTATCACCCAGCAGCCCACCGCGAAGCCTTAAAAGACTATGTTAATAGATTTAATAAAGAAGTCCTGGAGATCCTCAAGCCTTAAAAGACTATGTTAAGAACCTTGTCAATGTAAGTACTTTGACTTAAACCAATCATCCTATTAGATCTATCTCTATAGATCTTGATACCAAGGATATATGCAGCTTCACCCATATCTTTCATTGAAAAGCACTTCCCTAACCAAGACTTGACAGTCTGTAGTGCAGGAATGTCATTTCCAATGGGTAAGATATCGTCGACATACAACACTAAAAATAGTGCTACGCTCCCACTAATTTTCTTGTATACACAAGGTTCATCTTCGTTCTTGATAAAGCCAAACTCCTTGATTGCTTCATCAAAACGTAGATTCCAACTCCTAGAAGCTTGCTTCAATCCATAAATGGATTTCTGCAACTTACACACCTTGTTAGAATTTTTTGGACTGACAAAACCTTCAGGTTGTATCATGTATACATCCTCAAGTAACTTCCCATTTAGGAAAGCTGTTTTGACATCCATTTGCCATATCTTATAGTCATAATATGCGGCTATGGCAATTAAAATTCTAATAGACTTAAGCATAGCTACATGCGAGAAGGTTTCATCATAGTCGATGCCATGAATCTGCCTATATCCCTTAGCTACAAGCCTAGCCTTATAGGTGTGCACCTTCCCATCCATGTCGGTCTTCTTCTTGAAGACCCATTTGCACCCTATGGTTTTTACACCTTAGGGTGGATCAATCAAGTTCCAAACTTGATTATCAGCCATGGATTGTAATTCGGACTTCATGGCTTCTTGCCATTTTTTCGAATCAGGAGCGGAGATCGCCTCTTGATAGCAAGTAGGTTCATCTTTTTCGATTAACTCCACTTCATCACTTTTCGTAACGAGAAATCCATATCTCTCGGGTTCGGATCGTGACCTACCACTTCGGCGAAGAACTTGTGCATCTTGAACCGGTTCCACAACTCTTTGTGAATTTGGTTCAGTCTCTACCATTGGTTCAATGTCGTTTTCGGGTTCTCGAATTTCTTTGAGATCTATTTTACTCCCACTGGTTCCTTTGCGAAGAAACTCCTTTTCCAAGAAAGTACCATTACGAGCAACAAACACTTTGTTCTCGTTTCGGTTGTAGAAATAGTATCCTTTAGTTTCCTTAGGATAACCCACGAAAACATATTTATCAGACTTCGGTGCTAGCTTGTAAGAAGTTAACTTCTTGACATATGCATCGCAACCCCAAATCTTCATGAAAGACAAACTAGGTTTTCTTCCATGCCACATCTCGTATGGGGTCTTTTGAACCGATTTGGTAGGAACTCGGTTTATGGTGAAAGCAGCAGTTTCTAGTGCATGTCCCCAAAAGGATACAGGAAGCTCAACTTGACTCATCATAGAACGAACCATGTCCAACAAAGTTCTATTCCTCCTTTCAGATACACCATTCCATTGTGGCATTCCGGGTGGAGAGAGTTATGAAAGGATTCCACAACTCTTAAGATGACTGTCAAATTCTTGGCTCAAATATTCGCCACCTCGATCGGATCGAAGTACCTTAATAGTTTTGCCAAGTTGATTTTGCACCTCATTTTGAAATATTCGAAATATCTCAAACGATTCACTTTTATGTTTCATTAGATAAACATATCCAAATCTACTATAATCATCAGTGAATGTTATGAAGTTCCGAAATCCTCCCCTAGCATCGCTACTCATAGGCCCACATACATCGGTATGTATGAGTCCTAATAAGTCGCCCGCCCTTTCACCTGTTTTGGTAAATGGGTCCTTGGTCATCTTGCCAAGTAAACAAGATTCACATGTCTCATATGATTCATAATCATGTGAGTCCAAAAATCCATCTTTGTGGAGTTTGGAAATGCGTTTCTCATTTATATGGCCAAGACGACAATGCCATAAGTAAGTGTGGTTTACATCATTGGGTTTAGATTTCTTGTTAATGTTATAGATATCATTATCACGATTTTTAACATCAAGGATATAAAGGCCATTGAATGAAATAGCAGTACAATAATGCATATCACTCTTGTAAATAGAGAATTTCTTATCACATATAAGAAAATTAAAACCTTCATTATCCAAACATGAAATCAAAATAATATTCCTACTTAAAGCTGGAACGTAATAACAATTGTTCAAAACAAGTATTAGTCCACTAGGTAAAGTAACTTCATAAGTTCCTACGGCTAATGCAGCAACTCTTGCTCCATTCCCCACACGTAGGTCCAATTCACCTTCCTTAAGCATCCTTCTGTTCTTTAGACCCTGCACATTTAAACAAATGTGAGTTCCACATCCGGTATCCAATATCCAAGAACTAGAAATAGATAGGAATATATCTATAACAAAGATACCTGAAGTCGAAGCAACTCCTTTGCTCTTCTTCAGCGCTTCCTTGTACTTTGTGCAGTTTCTCCTCCAATGACCAATCTCATTGCAATGAAAGCAGACTGCGTCCTCTTGGGACTTGGGCTTAGCCTCTTTGGGTTTGGCACCCTCTTTGGGTTTGGCAACATTTGCCTTCGGATTAGCAACTTTTGCCTTTTTTTTACCCTTGAAACCCTTCCCCTTGTTAACCATCAACACTTGATCGGCAGTTTTCCGTTTGACGATATTAATTTCCGCAGTGTTCAACATTTGAACTAACTCGGAAAGGTTCCTATTCATGTTCCCCATGTTATAGTTCATTATAAAATTACTAAAACCTTCGGGTAATGAATTCAATATCAAGTCAATAGCCAACTCTTGGCTAATCGGAAAATCGAGCCTTTCAAGATGCTCGATGTGGCCCTTCATCTTTAGAGCATGAGGACCAACAACTTGCTCTTCAATCATCTTGCATAAGGTTAGGGCCTTAACTGTGTTGTACCTTTCTTGCCTAGCTTGAACTTGGAACATTTCCATCAGTCGATTGTTGAGATCAACTGTCCCCAAGTGCTCAAGATCCTTCTGAAGGCTCTTGCACATGGCGGAGAGCATGAGGCAACCAACATCAGTAGAATCACGCTTGTGCTTCAGATATTGGTCCCTCACTGCCCTAGTAGCATTGGCAGCAGGTTCAGGTGGAATAGGTTCCTCGAGAACGTACAATTTCTCCTCTTGCCTGAGAAAAATTCTCACGCTACGGATCCAATCCATATAGTTTGTACCGTTCTCTTCCAACTTTTCCTTCTCAATGACAGATCGCAGTGACAGATGATTATTGTTTGATGCCATTTATTCTACAAAAAGATATGCATAAAATATGAGCACATATAAGTAACACATATTATAAGAAAAGCATAATGCATTTATAACAAATAAATGCTCCCACTAAATTATACACCTTCCAATGCAAATAAGCATAATATACATTTAATGGGCTAAGATCCAACTTTAATTTAATTTCAATTTTGCTATGGCAAACCGCTCAAAATTAAATCAATTAGGTAGAAACATCAATCATATCACATATATGACTCTTAGATCTTTTATGAGATTTATTCAAGACATCTTATGTCTAAGCATATTTTAATCTCATCTTATGCCTTGGGTCCAAAACCATTTTGATAACCCAATTAAGTTCATTCATTTTAAACGTATAGGAACCACCATTTCCTCATCTTGCTCGCAGACGAATAGAATCAAAGTACCTTGCTATGGCAAGCCCACCCAAAACTATCCGAATGATCTCAAATGTTTTAATCATGAATTGGCATAAAGAACTTAAAAGTTAAAAGAAGGTTCTTTAAAGTATATTATAAGCGTATCAACAAAGATAGTCATGATCGTGCACCAGGTAAGTTCTCAGGAAGATAGGTGAGCCACAAGGACTACTTAAGTACCAAATCTCTCATTCGACAGAACTTTCCTAGACATGCACAATCAGAAATCAGCTCTGATTTGCAACATAATCAACACTTTATATAAACAATCAATTTCCTTTTAAATTTTGCGTAAAATGACTTGTTTCTCATAAACAATCATAGAACCAAAATTTCAATGTTTAAATCTAAACAATTAGGAAATTACAATATAATGTTTCAAATAAACATCTAACAAAATTTTTAACATGTAAGAACACATAGATCATGCATCGCAACAATTAATAAAATCATATTTTAAACAATTAAGCATGCATAAACCTTGAATTAATCTAGCATAGCCCTATGAATTTGATTTCTAGAAATTTATAGCATCCAGATTAATACTTAAACATATCATGTTGTAAACACATTCATAGATTAGCAGGATTGTTCAACAAACTGACTCTGCCCAGATTGGACTTGTTTTGTCGCGTGACAGGGGCATGCTTTGTCGCGTGACACAAGCAGCCAATGTCGCGTGACACAATCAAGAAGTGTCGCGTGACACCTTGATACCAGATTTGCAGATTTGCAGATTACATCAATTCTAAATCACAGAGTAATTAAATCATGTAAACGAATTTTAACAGATTTAATTCAATATCATTAGAACACGACTTAGGCATATTGTTTCAAAAACAATCATCTATCGCATACAAAACATGCAAAAGAACATATAAACAATTTATATCACTTTTCTAGCATGTTAATTCAATCTTAATGATATGAACAGGGCTCTGATACCACTGTTGGGTTTTACGGGTCCATGCGCAGCAGAATTAAGCATCTAATAACATAAAACCCAAGGAGCCTAGGATCCGTTCTATACAATTAATTTGAATACTATGAGATAGATAAAACCAACCTTGAACGCTTTCTGTTCTTGAGCTATCGAACGATTTAACAATATGTGATTTCGAATCACAAACTTCGTTCTTCAGATTGCTTGAACTCTAGGCCTTGATCAATGAATGAGCGAAGACCCTCTTTCGGTATCCACACCTTTGAATGAATCCAAGAACTTTTCTTGAAGATTGCTAGATCCTTTAAACCTTGGAAGAATATTGAGAATATTGTGATATTCTTTTTCAGAATTTCGACTAGGGTTTTTGGGTTGACAGACCTTCATATTTATACTACATTAGTATGGAATATGTTTCCTAATCAAATTAGAAAACCGGTCTTCAAACCGCTTCTGAGGTCTTGTTGCGTCGCATGACCAGACGAGTCCTATGGAGTGGTTCTGTCGCACGACCAAGCAAGACTGATAAAGAGTTTCTCAATCATTCTTCACTTGGTTTATCAAATTCATTCCAATTGTGTGTGACCCAATAGGATTATATTATGTTGGCAATGAGCTCGATCATATCGACCCTCATAAGACATAAGCGGACTCTAGCAAGCCATTATGTCTACCCAAATAATATAACGTAAGAGTTCACGTTTCCAACGGTACACTTCCATTTCTCCCTTTGTCTCACGATGTTATATTGAACACAAGTCATGGTCCTTGTAGACTTGTACTTGTTCAATGCTTTCTCGATCTTGAGTATAATGATAATCCAATTGAATTGGGGTATGGCCATACACTTTCATCATTATCACTCATCGAGGGGCCTAAGCAAAACATCTCTCTTTCGAGGGACAAATTCCATCTTGACTTATCATCCTTCCCATCATGAATCCGATCATGCCAAAATTAGCCTTTATAAATATCGTGTTAAGATATCGTTTGACTAAAATCAAACATGACTTTCATCATATGCAAGGTCATGATAATCTCAGGTCTAGGGACTAAATGAAGCGACCTTATGAGATTTAATTATGACATTTGACCATGACATAAATCTCATGGGGGTCAAGTCCAATCACTTGTTCTCTAACAAGTACCCATAAATTTAATGTGCATCTCCATGCATATAATCATCATATGATTATCCATTAACATTTATACTAATTATTCACATAATAATTAGGGACGGAGATTATTATAAACAAACATGCAAAACATATAATAATCAAATGATAAACATTTCATATAATAATAAATAATGTCAACACATAAGTCTATCGACCATAGGCCTAGGGCATAACACCAACAGGTTCGACGTTGGTAGGACCAGCATTGAAGTGGCTGATCCGTCAACCTCCTGGTTCTATTGGCTCATTTGCTCAACTTGTCAACCTGTTCAACAATCAATTCTCTTGAAAACGGTTTGAGAAGCTTACCAGTGATCTTTACCATATCACCCAGCAGCCCGCCGAAGCCTTAAAAGACTATGTTAATAGATTTAATAAAGAAGTCCTGGAGATCCCCAACCTGGACATGGCGACAGCTGCAGAAGCCTTCAAAATGGGCTTGAAGAAAGATTCCCCTTACTATGAAGATTTGGTGATGAACCCGTGCAAGAAGATGAAATATGTCCGAAACCGAGCTTTAAGGTTCATCAGGCTAGAAGAGGATAAGGTGCAGCAGTCCAAGCATCCTGACAAGGCTTCATCATATGACCATCCTGACAGGAAGATAGAGTCGTCTCACCAAAGGCAGAGCAGATCTAGACCTTACCACAGAAATGACCATAACAAAGTCAATTGTGTGGAAGATGATGGAGATGATGACGATTTTGAATCTCCTAAAATTTCTGATTATTGTTTTTCTTTTGATGTTTCAGGTATCCTGTGTGCAATGAGTAATCTTGGAGATAAAGCAAGGTGGCCTCGAAAGACTGACAAGCCGTCCGGCTGGAGGGATAAATCCAAGTGGTGTGCTTACCACGAGAATTTTAGACATCTTACCGAAGATTGCATCGCCTTGAGGAAAGAGATTAGTTACCTGTTGTCTAAGGGACATCTTAAAGAACTCCTTGGGAACCGCAAGACTAAGACGGAGAACAAAGAGCCCGTTGCAACCAGACCGCCATCTCCTCCACCAGTAACGAAGGTAGTTAATGTTATTAGTGGTGGTTCTGATATTTGTGGTACTTCTTATTCTGCAGCTAAGAGATTTGCCAAGCAAGCTAAGGATGAGAAGCCCAAGAGACTCTCAAAGATGTCGCAGCTCACATCCCAAGATGTCATCTCCTTCGAAGAAAGCGGCAGGGACAATGTTATGGATCCTCATCATGACGCCTTGGTCATTGCACTCCAGATCGCCAATTGCAAAGTCAGACGTATCCTAGTAGATGGAGGCAGTTCTGTAAAACTCATCATGCTAGATGCCTTGAAAGAAATGAAGATCCCTGAAGAAAGCATCGTAAAAAGAACCTCAGTGCTCGTGGGCTTCAGTGGAGAAACCAAAAGCACCATGGGAGATATTACACTTCCAGTTTATGTCGAAGGTATCAACTCCATGGAGAGATTCTGCGTGATTGATAGTGCTACATGCTACAATGTAATTTTGGGAAGACCCTGGATCCATGGGATGAAGGCAGTGCCATCCACCTATCACCAATGTGTCAAGATGCCGACACCCTGGGGAGTTGTTAAGGTCTACAGTGATCAGCAGTCAGCTAAAGAATGCTATATGACCTCCATGAAGGCGTCGACATCTCCCAAGATGGCATAGCAATTACAGAGAAAGGCCCGTGAGGTTCTGGAGGCGAAGGAGCATGACGTAAAAGAGATATTCTTAGACCCCTCAAACCCGGATCTCAAGGTGCTGATTGGTCAAGATGTTCCGGCAGAAATCGAAGAAGATCTTGTCAACCTCTTGAAAAGATGGATTAAAAGCTTCGCCTGGAAGCATGAAGACATGACAGGCATCAGCAAAGACGTCATCACCCACAAACTCAACATTGATCCATCCTTCAGACCAATTCACCAAAAAAGATGGAAGTTCGCACAAGAAAGGAACCTAATCATTCAGGAAGAAGTAGACAGATTGCTCAAAGCCAAGATGATCAGAGAAGTCGAATACCCATGATGATTAGCAAATGTGGTGGTGGTAGAGAAGAAGAACGGCAAGTGGAGAGTTTGTGTCGACTTCACAGACTTAAACAAAGCCTGTCCCAAAGATCCTTTCCCCTTGCCATACATTGATACTTTGGTCGATGCTACTTCCGGACATGAAGTGTTGACTTTCTTGGATGCATCTTCAGGATTTCAGCAAATCCAGATGGAGCCATCTTACCAAGAGGACACCGCCTTCATTACTCCCACAGGTATTTATTGTTATATTGCAATGCCTTTTGGACTAAGAATCGAGGTGCTACATACCAGAGGCTGGTCAATATGATGTTCAAAGAGCAGATTGGGGACACCATGGAAGTATACATCGACGATATGGTGATAAAGTCAAAGAATGCTGAAGATCATGTTCGGGATCTTACTCAAGCATTTGACATCCTGGACAAATTCAACATGAATTTAAATCCAGCAAAGTGCAATTTTGGCATGAAGTCCGGAAAATTCTTGGGCTACATGGTGACGCAAAGAGGAATAGAGGCAAGCCCGAAGCAAATAAAAGCCATCATCAATCTAACGTCACCTAAATCCATCAAAGATGTTCAAAGATTGACGGGGAAAGTGGCAGCATTGAATCGATTCATCTCAAAATCCTCAGACAGATGCAAGCCATTCTATGACATCTTAAAGAAAAATTCCAGATTCGAGTGGACTGAAAAGCATGAACAAGCCTTTCAAGATTTAAAGTTGTACCTGTCAACACCTCCCCTACTCTCGAAGCCCCAAGAAGGTGAGCCATTATGCATTTACTTAGCTGTCTCCGAAACTGCAGTTAGTGCCGTCCTAGTCCGTGATCAAGATGGCGTCCAGCAACCAATATATTATGTAAGTAAAACACTGCTCAATGCGGAAACCAGGCATTCGCACCTTGAAAAATTAATCTTAGCTTTAATTTTTGCTTCAATTAAGTTAAGGCATTATTTTGAAACTCATATCATTGTCATTCGTACTAACTATTCGATAAAAAGTGTAATGAGAAAACCAGAAATGTCAGGAAGGATGGCCTAATGGTCTGTTCAACTAAGCACTTATGACATCAAGTATGAGCCTAGAACAGCAATAAAATCCCAAGCACTTGCAGACTTTTTGGCAGACTTTAGTGCAAGCATGCAACCGGAAGTAGAACTAGAAGTCCAACAGCTCCAAGATGGGGACATCCTGCGAAAGTGGACTCTATTTACAGATGGTGCTTCTAATATGAGGGGCACAGGGCTAGGGGTTGTCCTAAAGTCGCCACAAGGGGACATCATACCCCAGGCCATTAGTTGTGATTTTAAAGCTACCAATAACGAAGCAGAATACGAAGCCTTAATCGTGGGCCTAACCGTGGCTCTAGACATGAACATTAAAGCAATACAGGTATATAGTGATTCATTATTACTTGTCAACCATTTTAACGGTTCATATGCAGCAAAAAATGTCAAGATGACAGCTTATTTGGGCATTGTGAAAATTCTGGCAAGCAAATTTCAAATATTCTCCTTTGAACAATTACCCCGAGAGGAGAACTCTCAAGCAAATGCATTGGCCAATCTTGGATCAGCTTTCAAAAGCTTATCTCAGACCAATATACCAATCATACATGTCGACATCCCTGCAGTAGAAAGGTTAGAACTTTTCTGTACAGATGACGACATCTCAGATAATCAGATAGAGACATCTTGGACGACGCCAATAATTAAATATCTTCAAGATTTCACCATCCCTGATGAGGAAAAGAATGCAAGAGCATTCAGGGTAAGGATTTCAAGATTCATATTAATAGATAATGTGCTATTTAAGAAATCATTTGCAGGTCCATACTTGAGATGTCTCAAAGCTGACAAAGCCATGGAAGTTCTAAGAGAATTGCATGAAGGACCATGTGGTAACCATTCTGGGGGCAGAAGCCTATACACGAAAGCTCTACGAATGGGTTACTACTGGCCAACAATGCGTCAAGATGCTGCCATCTTTGCCAAGAAATGTGATTCCTGCTAGAGGCATAGTGACATCTTGCACCAGCCCGCAGAATTGCTTCATCCAATTCTCTCCCCTTGGCCATTTATGAGGTGGGGAACGGATATAGTGGGAAAATTGCCTAAATCTCCCGGAGGAAAAGTATTTTTGCTAGCAATGACTGATTACTTCTCTAAGTGTGTTGAAGCTGAATCCTACGTGCAAGTTCGTGATAAAGAAGTCATATCCTTCATTAAGAAAAATATATTTAGCAGATTTGGCATCCCCTCTGAAATAATATGTGACAACGGCTCCCAATTCATCGGCAAGAAGACGCAGGATTTTCTTACTAGGTGGGGAGTTAAGATGGTGACATCCTCACCAGTGCATCCTCAAGCTAATGGCCAGGCAGAATCAAGTAACAAAATAATCATCAATAACCTAAAGAAGAGGCTAGATCAAAAGAAAGGAAGATGGGCGGAAGAGCTTCCATTTGTCCTTTGGGTAGATAGAACCACACCAAAGAACGCGACAGGCCAGACCCCTTACTCCTTAGTATTTGGAGCAGAAGCAGTCATCCCGGCAGAAGTCGTCGTCCCTACTGCCAGATTCAAGATGTTGACACCTGAGCAGAATGATGCCAACCTGGGTTATGATCTAGATACCATTGACGAGCTAAGAGATTTAGCCAAGATCAGGATAGCAGTGTATCAACAAAAGATTGCAAGATCCTACAACAAAAATGTTAGACTACGGAAGTTCCAAGTCGGTGATCTAATCCTACAAAAGGTGTTTCAGAATACAAGAGAACCCAATGCTGGAAAGATGGCCCCCAAATGGGAAGGACCATACTTAGTTGATGCCGAAGCAGGTAAAGGTTCTCATTGGTTGTCAACTCTGGAGGGAGCAAGGATTCCCCGAAGCTGGAATGCCATTCACCTCAAGTCCTATTTTATGTAAGTTTCCATAATTACGTTACAATGCAAATAAAACCAAGGTACAATCTTTACCGTTCCATTTTTCAAATAAAAGTACTTATTTCCGTTTTGTTTATTTTTTGAATGATTACTGACTTAAGCATCGGAGGGGCGTTAGCTAAGTTAACGCCCACCCCTAACATGTTTCTGTTTTGCAAGGAAACAAGAAATATTTGAATAAACTCCTTGACAAATTGAGATGTTAACAACTTTCCAAAAAGTTAACATCTTAAATCAGGTATGATCACTTTCTTACTTTCTGTTTAAAAGAAATGTTTTTATGAAGTTCTAGCACTTTTTTATTTTCTTTTCTTTTATCAAATAAAATATGACATCAGAAAAGATGTCGAAATCTCTCATTATCTTGTTATTTTGCAAGAAGTCGTCAATCCATTCCAATCCTCGTGAAAACAATCGTTTTGAGACTGGCCATCTCACCTCCGTTAAAGGTACTTAATCCCTTCAAAGGTTTAAAAAAATTACTTTCTTTCGTCTCATTAAGGTTTAAATACCTCGCATGGAGCGCACGATGTCAAACTTGATTGAGGTATGTGGTGGGCCCGTACGTTTAATATGTACGAATTATCCATCTCCACTCGATCAATGAGTTTTGACCCTAAGAATTTATCAATATGGTTGTGGCATATTCATGCCACCTAAGAACAAACGGTTATTGACATTCACATGTCAATCAAAGTAATTGCAAAGGATTTATACATCCACTCGCAAGTTTTCAATATCTCCGAAAAGGTTAGCATGCCAACCTCCTATTTTTATTTTCCAAAAAAGATGCTTGAGCAAAAGTTTTTAGCAAAATCCAAGCAAAACAAAAGTTTTTACCCTACGAAAGCATAAAAGTGTTGGACCAACCCAACACTTGAAAAGCAAATTGTCTTGGCCCTTATGGACCGATTACAAACCAAAAATATTTAACATTGTCTTTGGGACGCAGCCCATTTTCAAACCAAAATTTTTTAAACCAAAAGTTTTTCAAACCAAAGAACCATTTTCTTTTTCCTTCACGGGGTGGCTACTGCCGCAGATGTTGTCGCTACTCCTTCCTCTAGGATATCATCATCCTTTGCAGCTGAGGATCTTTCTCCTGCTTCCTTTCCCTTACCATCCAAGACCTTCAAGAGTGAACGTTGCTGCTCAACATCCCACTCTGTATGCTTCCCAGCCTGGAACTCTTCCATCATCTGAATTTTTATTGCTATCATACTTCGAGCAGCTGAAGCCATCATGTTCTTCCTCACATCTTCAATTTCCTGCAACTGAGTGTCTTGAATGGAAGACATGCCTTTCATTAAACTCTCAACCTCGTTTTGTAAATCCTCTATTCTCTTAGCCGAAACATCCTTCTGTTTCTTCGCATGTATCGCCTCCAGCACCAACTTCCTGTTCCTTTCTTCGAGACTACTCATTCTTATTTTAGCCGCATCAACACCCTGCAAAAGACAAGTTTGATGATCAAAATCTGAGATGCATTATTCAAAAAAAAAAAAATCCTTTGAAACTCTGTTTTTTCAAAAAACAAAAAACTTACCACTGCTGCTTTAGCAAGTGCCTCTTCTACATCTGCCAAACCTGTTTCATCAATGTTTATTACTTCCTTAGAACTGCCCTTCCTCTTCTTTACCCTTGCTCCTACAGATGGTGCCTCCATCTCTTACTTAGGCACCGTCAACTGTTGGCTAGCTTGGGTTTGCCCAACAAAATCCTGAAGGTCTTTCAAGGAAAAAGCAGCTGTGGACTTCGAAACTATCAAAAACAGAAAACACACTATCAGATGAAAGAAGAATCCAGATACAAAAGGCAAATTTTTGGACATAATAGGATCCTACCAGTGGACATCTCAGTAGATGGTGGTATCTCCTGTTCTTCAGAAATGGCTATTGCTTCAAGTGGATTGAAGGATCGCTCCTCCTCTGAAATCTCCAATAACCTCTTCAATTTATCAATGGTCTCGGCAGAAGGTGGGAAGAGCTTCGCCCAATCAATGGCTGCAAAAACAAATAAAGAAATTACAAATTCAAGTAAGTGCGGGAAATAAAGAAAAACTGAAGTTTAAAAGAGGGATACCTTCCCTGTTCCATCCTGTTGCCAAGAAATCTCCTTCCTCCAGGGAATCCTTCTCAACAAAGAAGTATTTTGACTTCCAACCCCTATCGTTTACTGTTACTCTCGAAAACAGAGGTTTCATGCTAGACCTGGTTTTTAGAAGATATCTCGTAGAGCCAAAGGTTTGGAGCTCATATACGAAAGCTATCTCTCTCAAGCCTATGTCTAACCCAAATTCACGGTTCACCCGCAGGACACAAGAGAAAATCCTTCAAACCATGGGCATTAGTTGGACGAAAGCCAAGTTTGTTTTTCTAAAAAACTCGGTTATCAACGCAGGAATGGGATACGAAAAACCTAGGGCAAAAGGATATTCATAAAAACAGACCCACTGTGGAGACACGAAATCAACCCTAAGAAACACATCAAAAGACCTAAAGATGGTGGAATCTGGGAAGCATCGTCGATCCTTGACAGATTCGATGAGCTCATTGTTGAAAATACAAACCTCCTCATCGGGTTTTGCCAACAAGCC
Organism: Adenophora triphylla var. japonica; assembly: GCA_022495995.1. Lineage (NCBI taxonomy): Eukaryota > Viridiplantae > Streptophyta > Magnoliopsida > Asterales > Campanulaceae > Adenophora > Adenophora triphylla. The sequence goes on from JAFEMH010003437.1 coordinate 123,323, forward strand.
TTCGCAAGAGAAACCCCCATCCTCGTTCAAACTCAGAGGGTTTCTTGTAGCCTTGCCCTTTCTTGACTTAACCATATTTTCAAAAAGGAAAAAGGGGAAAAGAGAGAGGGAAAGATTTTACCTTGGAGAAAATCACCGCCGTGAAGAAGATGGATGAAACGTTGGAAAAGTGGAGAAGAAAGCGAAAGGGGCTCAGTTAAAAACCCTAGATCCTTGGTATTTATGCTAATTAAGGTGGATTAAACTCCTCAACTGCCACGTCTCTATCAAGTTAATTAACCGCCCAAGCTTCTAGAAGGATGTAGAAAAACCGTCCATTTAAATTCATTAAAAGACAGTTTTTGGGGACAATTGTTGTGGGTAAATTCAGGATCGCCGCATCTTGAAAAATTGCCAGCATGTCGTCATCTTCAAATCAGTGGACAAGGTAAAATTTACTTATTTATTAAATCATTATTTAATTATTTTTGTTATATCTTTAATTACAGGTAAAAAGAACGTGGGAAAAGCCTATTTCGTGGACTCATTTCAACGGTTGAGAGACCAAGTCAAGGTCGAGATAATAAGGCCGAGATTCTAGGAAAGTTTGTTAGGATTTTGTTATCTTCAGTTATTTTTCTTTATTTAAAGGCTTATGGCTGTAACACTAGACACGCATTATTCACACACAGTTCACAAACACATTGTAATCCGCCATAACTCCAACATTTGTAATTCATCAAAATCAATACTACCGTTTGGGACAAAGGTGACCATAAACACCTTCCGAGGTTTTGCGCCGGCGAGATAGTTGTCTCAAGGGCTTTCCTCGTTACATGATCGAGTCATCTTAATTTCATTGTTACACCGATTATATTTCATTGCACCTTCCTCAATTTTGTTTCAAATTATTTTACATTTGATTGTTTTTTACCAAAACATCCGGGTTGTTGTGCACATCTTGAAATCACTACCTTCACTCTTTTCATCTTATCATTTTCACTATCAAAGTTAATTGATGATTAATTCCACTACGTACGTCTTGTTTAGGTTATCAACTCAAAAATCTAAATTAATAAATCATTAAATGAGTGTGATGACTAAAAGCAAGGATATATTGTTCCACTATTTTCTTTAAGGACTTGCATCATACATAATCATTAAAGTTTTAATAATACATTCTTATGATCCAAAAGTTCATTATTGATACATTTTGCTTTTGCTTGATAAAGTCTCATTTATGCTATATTAACTTGTGATTCTTATCTATTCTCCAATATCTTCATAGGATCTTTCTCTTAATTCTCTTGGGTTATAAAAGGCATGGAAAAATGGATAGTAGGCAATTTTCTAAGGCAACAACTTATAACACTTATCTGAGGGGACCGACTCGTTTCTTTCTTTTCATATTCATCATATTGCAGTTTCCCCCATTTTCTATACTTTGATTTTAAACTTGCTTAGAAACAAGCAAGGATTTAGTGTGGGAGAGTTGATAAATGACTATTTATAGTCATTTATAGTCTAATATTTCCATCATTTAGTTTAGTTTTAATTACATTTAGTTTAATTTCGCTTGTTTTATTACATTACGCAGATGTTATGCTTGGTTGGTAGTTTTGTAATTGAAACAGAATTTTAAGGCATTTTTGATGTGATGATAAGCTTGATACATAACATACAAGGTGGAACAAATGAATGGAAGGAAGGGGAAACACTTTTGTAGAAGAAAATGGAAGAAACAAAGCAGTCCAGAGCTTGCGCTCGGGGGCGCACCGGCTGTGCCATTTTTCATCCGGGAATGTCATAACCAAAAATGGCCTGCACGGCCGTGTATGTACTTTGGCACGCCCATGCCACATCTGTTACAACATTCTGCATACATCTTTTAAAGACACCTTTTAGAAGAATCTTTTGGGAATTGGTGCGACCTTAGTGTTTAAGGCCTATATAAAGACATATATTCAGCAGATTTAGGTATCCAGAAATATTGTAATACTACTCTAGATTAATTTTGATATCATTAACATCAAATAATCCTCAAAATCATTCTAGAGTTTTGAGGAATTATCAAGTGTTATTGAGACTTTTGAACATTGAAGTAATATAAGTTTTACAAAGATTTCTTTCAGCCTTGTTTATTCTACTATTGCAAGATTAAGTATTTATTTCCTCTATCTATATTTTCATGCTTATTCTTGGTCTTTAATTTCTAGAATTACAATGGTTAGCGACAAGTAATCCTCCATTTTCTTGGGACGAAACTCAACATTTATGTAGTTCATTTATTTAAATTATAATCATCCTTCTTCCTACCAAGGTTCTAAAAAGCGCTAGGCGGATGCTAGGCGGCAGAGCCGGGCCTAGCGCCTAGTCGGGGACTAGTCGGGATTAGTCGGGACCTAGGCGGGGCTTAGAACTAGGCGTTGGAGAGGGGCCTAGCGCCTAGGCCCCGCCTAGGCACCCTTAGGCGGGGTCTTTTAGAACACTGCTTCCTACCATTTCTTAATCAATTATTTCTTATTATTTTCAATGCCTACGAATATGAAAACGTCCATATTTGTATGAATCCTAATTAATTAAGAGAATTATTTAGTCGTGAATCTTGATAACGAAACCATATAAATTGAACTAGACAATATTAATCACGAGAGTTGATTAATTGTCGGGATGATCATTCAGTGGAAAATACGTGAATTTTTATATTACTTAACGGGTGTTGACCAATGTACAGAATTATCGAGAGAAAGGTCGTGCTAGTTTTAAAATACGTGTGTTATACCTTAATCGTGAGAAGTTAGCACAAGTTAGCGTATTATCCTTGAATTAAAACTTGAATTATAACATGAAACTTATTTTATAAAAATATGATTTACATAATTGATTTCATATTTTTTGAATCCCGTTTCCAAGAATACTTTCATTATAAAAAGTTCAATCTAATTTAGATTAGCGTTTGCATTATTTCTAATATTCAAAACAACAATTTCTTCCCTTAAATATTATTTTATTCATAATTCTTAATTAAAAGCAAGTATTAGTTCATAGTAAACATTTTACTCGTGAAATCGATCTGGATTTGCCGTTTTTATATAATAATCACACCGTAAGATCACACCGTACACTTACGGTATAAAAATAAGTTGTTAAGTTTTGGCTTAACATGAAACTCATTTGAAAGTAAAATGGATGAATTTGCTTAAAATTTGTAAAGTTACTTATTCTAATAATAAAAAATAAAAAATAAAAAATAAAAAAAATTTGCAAGATCACGTTTCGGCATGTGAAAGCAGTGACGAGGTCGTTGACCGATAATCGACGGCACATAAGTCAGCAGCTTTTTTAGATCTGACGGCCCAGATCTCACTCGATGATTCACCCTTAGACTACCCACAGTGGTTTCATCCCACTCCCCCATTTCATCTAACACTTTTTACACTTTTTCTCATCCACCTAATATTTCATCTACCCATTTCATTTACCCCCACTCCAATGGCTAACTTAAACTAAATTTCAACTCCATCCAACTCATCATTCTATACCCCACTACTTTTATTTTATTTCATTTATATTATTTATTTTTATGATTAGTAAAATAATAATTATTATTATTTATAATTAAAAAAATATTTCACACTTAATTAAAAAAATATTGCATCAACTTATATCGATTTGTAGGGAAAAAAAATGATGAATTTTGGTGAAAAAAATTAAAAAAATAATAATTTACTAGGTAATAATTCAAATTTCAAATTGAAAGCTAAGTGTTTTTTTTGTGTCCAAATCAAATGAAACTTATATCGATTTGTAGGGAAAAAAATGATGAATTTTGGTGAAAAAAAAATTAAAAAAATAATAATTTACTAGGTAATAATTCAAATTTCAATTGAAAACTAAGTGTTTTTTTGTGTCCAAATCAAATGAAACTTATATCGATTTGTAGGGAAAAAAAATGATGAATTTTGGTGAAAAAAAAATTAAAAAAATAATAATTTACTAGGTAATAATTCAAATTTCAAATTGAAAGCTAAGTGTTTTTTTTTGTGTCAAATCAAATGAAACTTATATCGATTTGTAGGGAAAAAAAATGATGAATTTTGGTGAAAAAAATTAAAAAAATAATAATTTACTAGGTAATAATTCAGCCCAAATTGAAAGCTAAGTGTTTTTTTTTGTGTCCAAATCAAATGAAACTTATATCGATTTGTAGGGAAAAAAAAATGATGAATTTTGGTGAAAAAAAAAATTTAAAAAAAAATCAATTTACTAGGTAATAATTCAAATTTCAAATTGAAAACTAAGTGTTTTTTTTTTGTGTCCAAATCAAATGAAACTTATATCAATTTGTAGGGAAAAAGAAATGATGAATTTTGGTGAATTTTTCTTTTTATTTTTAAATCATTTATTATGAGATAATTAAGCTTAAATAATTGGGTGAAAAAATGATAAAGTACAAATCAATAAGGCGATGACACATGGCACAGCTTTAAAAAAAAAAAAAAAAAAACCAAAAACAATTGTTTCAACCCGGATGAAACTTTTCAATTGGCCATTTCATTCAACCATGTTTCATTCCACCATTGGAGCAATTCATTCAAATGAAACCCATTTCATTCAGTGTTTCAACTCACCATTGTTAGTAGTCTTACAAAACTCATCCACTAGTCATAATTAAGTCATCTTCAGTTACATTTATACTCTCTCTCTCTCAACACACACTTTATCTCCTTACCTTTCCAAGCCGCCATTGAAGAAACTGGATTAACAGGAGCTTGAACGACATGAAGAGGAATTTCATGAGCTTATCTCAAAAGAAAGTCAAAGATGAGGTTATTGAAATTAATGATGATCCAGGTAATTATTTCCTCGATTATCTATTTTTTTTTTTTTTTTTTTTTTCATTTCTTCGATTCTTTTTTTTTTTGCCTGCTATGACTTGCATTTTTTGATTAAGTACGAGTGCACTAAATGGTTTTACATTACAACCATCTGTGCATAGGTGATTGTACGGTACAACTACTAGAGCGTCCACTGATGATTTTAGTTCTTTAGATTTTAACTTTTTTTGTCTGGCAACCCAAGAGTGTGCTTGGGAACTACAATTTAAAGCTTTGGATTTGAAAGGGAAGAAAATGGTACTAAAATTAACGATCCAATTGAAATTATACGGTGAATTGAGTTGCCAAACTCTGTGTTCCCATTTTAAAGAAAATAAAAAAGAAATGTTAATTTTCACAATTTCTCAATTCCTAGAATTGCCTATCCAGAAAGGGGCTCATTCTGGTTTGTTTTACAGAATAGAAGTTACTATCTTTAATTTTGTAGTGAGCCTATTCAGTTTCCCGAAATAGAAATGAGCAATGAACTTATCTAATTGCAGTGAAATATTTTTATTTACAGCCAGTCAGTGTGTTTGTGATTGTAAAGTACAACCACCTAAAGAAATTGTATGCACAGTATTTTCCTCATCAAATTTGAAGTTATTTTTCTTTTAAGTTAAAAGCAATCTATGGAGGGCTAAAATTAGAAATCAAAATGAACGAAAGAGGAAAGTTCAAATGGTTCGATTTTTATATTCCACCAAACAGCCTGTTGGTATACAAGTTCATGAATCATGTGCGATATTTTATCAGTTTACCTTCATTTTTTGATTGTTATTATTTAATTGTTTGCGATTGATTTAATAATATATATATTTTCTTTGGTTTGAGTGTTAGATGGGGAAACATGGCTATTTTCTTTACTTTTCCAATCTGGTATGTAGTTTTGAATATTGGTTTGTTTTGTGTCTGTTGAATGACACGTTCCTATCTCCTAACATGCATATCTTGAGCTCTTCTTCAAGTCGTGGGTTTGATCGTAGTATTTTAAGTAGTGGTGCTTCACCAGATGTCAAGAAATATAATAAAAACTATACCTCATCTCCATAGAATAGAAAAAAAGATGCATAAATATAATAACCATGTTGGAGAACTCAAAACTGTTTAACGTGCTATTAAATATGTTTTTGACCGATGGCTGAATATTTTATTGAATTCTTTATGTACGCTTAGATCAAGACAAGAATAACATAAAATAATGCCCTTGAGATGCTTGATAATCAATCTTTTACTCGGTGAGCATGTTCATCTTCCTTCAACCGCTGCACTTCTCAGTACTTTGACTATATTTTTATCACAAACTAGCTTGCTTGTGGCCAGGAAGAATATGAGCACAATAAAATATAAACTGATTGCAGAACTCAATGTGTATAGTCAATTGTGTATTTCTGTTGGCTGGGTGGCTTGGCTTGCTTCACATGAAGTACAATATTTATTCATCAATGAGTCTGATAATGATGATACTCCCTCCGTCCCACCTCAAGGTTGAACCTTGAGGTGGACACGCTTTTTAAGAAATTTAATTAAAGTGGGTAGAAAATTTGAAGAGAGAGAATGTAAAAGTTAAATGTGTGATAGGGAATAGGAGAGAGAATGTAAAAGTTAAAAATATTTAATAGGAGAGAGAATGAGTGGGAGAATGTGTGGTAGGGAATAGGAGAGAGAATGGTTTTTTTGTAAATATATGGAGATGATAAGGGTATAAATATATGGAAAACTTTTCATTTAAGGAAGTTAAACCTTGAGGTGGGACAGCCCAAAAAGGAAAGGTTAAACCTTGAGGTGGGTCGGAGGGAGTATATTTTAATGACCATGAGATGCTTTATGCTTAGCTATTTTTGTTTTTTTTAAAGTTTATGAAGATGTTTGTCTTCTTTAACAGCTGCACTCATTTACCAATTTTAGAGTATTATAATAATTTAAGGAAGTAGCCTCTTGCATTTAAATGCAAGGGAGAACCCCGCACATGGTTGAAGCTCTTGTAGCGCCAGATTGTCCTTCCTTACAGTATTATAATAATCCTCTGTTACATTGCACATCAAGAATCTTAGGATTTTAATTGGTGCATAAACTGTTTTTACTATAGACTATAGAGTGCTTGTCAGATCTGTTATTTTTTTTTACCCAAACTCGCCAAATCAATTTTCAGTTATTAATCTGAAAGTAATCCACAAATTTAGTGATTCTATTTAAAATAAAAATAAAAGTATGTTGGTTTCATGTTACATCTGATCCTTAGTAGTGATTGACATATAAATGACACGTACACGTAATTCAACATCTTAATTCTTGTGTTGTAATTATGTAGCACCAGAAATCCAGTGGTCCTTTTCAAATCAGGTTTCGCCGCATTCTCAATCCGCACCTTTGAAGGCAGGACAAGACGACAGACCCCGAAAGACTGGTTATGATTCCCTCACATCAACAGGATATATGACTATATCATCTACAGAAACTTTGAGTTCTAATCAGAAGTCATATTCTAATATGATGCAGGTCTGAACCTGTCACCCTTTGTAGTTCATTTCCTTTCATGAGCTATCTTTCTCGAGATACAATGTCCAGGTTTGACCTAGTCTGTAAGTTCCATGGGAGTTATTGATTGTAGATCTATATTAAAATTAGTTTGATCTACTTCAGTCACATTTACTTAGTATATACTACCTCCGTCAACATTTAAATTTGCTCTTGATCAAGAGAAAATTTGATTTTTTTTGACACACTTTGGGACGGAGGGGTAATTAGCTTGCATCTATCCTCATGTAACCCCTATCACATTGTGTGTTTACCACTTATAGAGGAACCTGAGTCTTGAAAAGCATGCTGGAAGCCATTATCCAGTGGCAAACTACCCTTCTCAACACTTTGATGCACAGGCAGTTCAACATCCGCATGAAGCCAGGTCACTCTCAAATGCCAATCGAACAAACCAAATAGCTTCTGCATCTTTGAGCATTCTTGTTCAACAGCCAATTATCCCTTCTTCCAGGCCCAACGTGATGAACATTTCTCCTGTAAACCTAAAACCTGTTGAACCTGCCCCTGCAGCAGTGGGCCCCAGCAGTACTTCAGTTGTTGGCAACACTGATTTAAGGTATGTTTGATTATGTGTCTGCTGAAATGTTGTAAAATTTATTTGCATGCACTTGATACTTTTAGAAGATCCTTGGAAAGTTAAATTGTATCTGGTTTGTTGTGCAGGAATGATACCAAGATCCCCAAGGCTCCTGCTCAATTGACCATCTTTTATTCTGGTTTGGTATGTGTTTATGACAATATATCTCCGGAAAAGGTACCTTTTAACCTTATTTTTTTTACCAATTTCCCCTCCCCCCCTTTTATAATAAGAAAATGTTCACTATGATATGTTTTTGCCCCCTTAATTACATTCAAATGATTTTCTGAAGTTGAAGTAATTTTGCCCCCCTTTAAAAAAATCCTGGCTCCGCACTGCTTTTAACTGATTATACATCTATTTAAAAATGTTTCTGCTGAGAATTTCTGACTTTCTCTTGCTACTAGATATGGGATTTCATCTTCTCCTTCAACTTTACCTCTAACACAGGCACAAGCTATCATGTTGTTGGCTGGAAATGCTCCCCCTTTGGCTTCTGTGCCTTGTATGACTCCCAATTCTGCAGTTCCTACACCGTCTTATGTGCAGGCACATATTCCCAGGTCTTCTATGGCATCAAATGCTGTAGTTCCCGTACCATCTCAAGTTCATGCACCATTTGTCAGGCCTTCTACGATTCCAAATGCTGCAGTTCCTGCAATATCTCAATCACAAGTACCTATCCCTAGGCCTTCTAGCGTTGATAGCTTTCTGTTCAACCAGTCCCACAGCATGGCACCTGGAGTGGACCCTCATGGTCACATTTCCATAACTTCCAATCCTACCCCTCGGTCTGCAGGACTATCCAGTAGAACCATAGAGTTAGCGTCAAGGAGACCAATTGGAATCTCCATTTCTCATTCCACCGTGCCAGAGGCTCCAAGATTTGTCAGTTCATTACGACATATACCTGCCGTCCAACCTACAAGTAATTCAAGTGGTATGACCTTTTGCTTTTTAAAGTGGGGTTAATAATACTCCCTCCGTGAATGATCTTTCTGCTTTTTTTTTGCTGTTGATATAAATGAACTTTGAGCAATAATTTTAGATTAATTTAATTATCCTAATAAAAATCTAAAAATTGTTATTTTAGTATTTATAATGGTGTATCTATAACAATTTTTAGATTTGCATTAGAATAATTAAATTAAACTAAAATTGTTTCTCAAAGTTCGTTTGTACTAACAACAAAACTGTGGGAAGATCAATCCGGGATGGAGGGAGTATGGATGATTGATATACTGATTATTTCTGCTTTCCAATTTTGTTGTTCGTTTGAGACTCCTAACTGGATATCACCTTCACTCAAACTGCCTTTTCTTTCATTCTTTTTCCAGCTGTGCCTCAGGCTCGCAAAGCATCCTTAGCTAGGTTTTTGGAGAAGCGCAAAGAGAGGTGAGTTTGTTTCTCTTGCATTCCCTTTACAATATAGGAGCTTCACATTTAAGGCACTTTTGATTTTTATATTTATTTTGGAAAATAAAATGGTTATTTTTGGAAGGGCAAATTGCATTTTAGCTACCCAAGTGTTTTTTTTTTTTTCAACAACCTTTTTACACGATGACATATGAGGATTCATGTTAGCCGACCCCAAATTATTTTGGGACTAAGGCTTTGTTGTTGTTGTTGTTGTTGTTGTTGTGCCACAGTTGAGCGTTTCTGTCCAACTGCTATATAGACACAATACAATGTCTCACTCTCAGAGGTGCTCCTTGAGTTCATTTCCTTTTGGTTTAATATGATATCGATAGCAATAGCAGTTTTTCCAGAACTTTTTGCAACCCCCTTTCTCATATTGACTTTTTGTTGCAATCCAATGAAAAATTGGTTAAAAAGGTAACTTCCATTAAAAAAAACTAGTACTGTTCCTACAGTTTTAGTACCGTTTGTCATTTTTACTAGAATCCGCCACTTCTTGTTTTCTAACTTTTCTCTAGAAAACGTTTTTCTTGTAGTCTTCGGTATTTTTATCCTTCAACCATTTTTGAATTTTAATCAAAATTCAATCCACCTGCTATTATTACTCCCTCCATCTCATAAAAATGTTTCCATTTGCCATTTTCATTTGTCCCAAAAAGATAATCCCGTTTTCCATTATTGTTAGTTTAAATTTATTGAATTTCCTAATTGCCAACCAAGGAAGAAGAGGGAGTAATAGAGTAATAAGTAAACCTCGTTATGGGTAGTGATGGAAATGAAAATAAGTTGTTTTTTTTGCATAGTCAAATGGGACGGACTATCATTATTTGACGGAGGGAGTATCATGTAACAGTAGGTCAAGGATGCCACACTTGTACTTGTTTGACTGATTTACAAATAAAGATTATTCCCACTTAAATCAAGTCAATGTTAAGAATCAAACCTCTTCTCAGCAATGTGAGGCGCCCGCCTCACCACTCCTCATGCGCCCGCCTCAAGAGCCGAGACTCAAGCCTGTTTTGCTGTAGCTCGAGGCGCCCGCCTCACCACTCACCATGCGCCCGCCTCAAGCTATATTCAACACCGCACTTTGTTTCTCTTCCACTTCAGTTCGTGAATGTGTTCCACTTCAGTTCGTGATTGTGTTTATATCAATGTATTTTTAGAATTAGAAAAGCCTTGTTTTCTTGTATATATATCTCATTATTCAATGGAAATTATTATCTTTTGCCAAAGTTTCTATATGGTATCAGAGCAAAACTGATTCTCTCTCTAAAACATCCAGTCCACCGCCGCACCACCTGTCTGTTGTCATGGCAAATCCATCTTCCTCCACCATTCCCAACTTGGCTGAGCCCACCAAACCAATCCTCTTGGTAAACTTGTCTCGGTCTGAAAACTCTCACCCCACTCACATACCTCTCGCTGATCCTCCCAAGTCGAGTCATTACTCTTCTGGTCTTGATCTGTTAGGTTTGTTGATGGCTCCCACCTTCCCCAACACGCACCATCAAAGTCGATGGTAAAGACACCCCTAATCCAGCCCTAACCACTTGGAATAGGCAAGACCGCCTTATCCTTAGCGCTCTTCTTGGAACCTTAGACACTGCCGTCGCACCACTAGTTTATCATGCCAAAACCTCCAACGAAGCTTGGACCACTCTCAAAAACACCTACGCCAACCCTTCTAGAGGCCATATTCTCCAACTTAAGGATCACCTAGACTCCATTACCAAATCATCCTTAACCATAACCGAGTATATGCAATCCATCAAGTCATGTACGGACAAACTTGCTATCCTTGGCAAACCCATGGACACTGAAGATGTCATTGCCAAAATCCTAAAGGGCCTCGATTATGAAGCTTATAAACCCATCATAGACTCTGTCCGTGCCCGAGATAATCCCATCTCTTTCGAAGCCCTCCACGAGAAGCTTATCCACCATAAACTCACCCTTAAATAAATCTCTGCCACCTCCACCTTCCCTATTTCCGCCCATGTCGCCCACACCCGCCACTCCTCCACCTCTCGGCCCTTCCCTCATCAGCCAACTCCCCCTTTATTGCCCACTCCACCACCTACTGCCCGAAACCCCTCAGCCGCACCCTTCAAAGGCAAATGCCAATATTGCCGAAACATCGGTCACGTAATTTCCCAATGTCGCCAATTTAAACGCGACTATCCCAATGTGACCTTTCCTCCTCCCTCCTTTTACAATCGCTCAACCCGCCAAAACTCTACCCAACCCCAAGCCCACACTGCTGTCGCCCGTCACCCCACTACCCCAACCTCTTGGCTCGTTGACAGCGGTGCCACCCACCACATCACCAACGATCTTTCCACCCTCTCTCTCCACCACCCTTATGATGGCAGTGACGATGTCATTATTGGGGATGGTTCGTCCCTTCCTATTTCAAACATAGGTTGTTTCTCTATTCCCTCCTCTAATTCTGTCCTTCAGTTTAACAATGTCTTGCATGTTCCACTAATTTCCCCTAACATCCTCTCTGTCTCTCAATTTTGCAAAGATAATAATGCTTATATTGAGTTCTCACAATCTTTCTTTCTTATCAAGAAAATCTCGATCCAACGCATTCTTCTCCACGGAACAACTGATCGTGGAATCTACCTATGGCACTCCTCATCTCCTCAAGCCTTTCTAGGCACTCTGTCTCACAAATCGTGGCATCATAGACTAGGACACCCCTCCCCTCCTATTGTCTCCCATTTGAATAATAAATTCTCTTTACGTATTCCGTTCAATTCTGCTTCTTCATGTAACTCATGCAATATTAATAAAAGCCACAAACTTCCTTTCTCCACATCTACTCTACAATCTCATGCTCCGCTTGAACTTGTGTTCTCGGATGTGTGGACATCTCCTTTATACTCCTACGATAATTATAAATATTATGTAATTTTCGTAGACCACTTCACAAAATACACCTGGCTATATCCTTTGAAAAATAAATCTGACACCTTCTCTACCTTCCATCGCTTCAAAGTAATAGTCGAAAAATACTTTTCCCGTCCAATAATTCAATTCTTCTCCGACAATGGAGGAGAATATCTCAAACTCACACCCTCACTTATTCAAGATGGAATCTCCCACCCCACCTCACCTCCCCACCACACACTCCAGAACACAACGGTTTCGCCGAACGGCGTCATCGTCATCTTGTTGAAACGGGTCTTTCTCTTCTCTCCCATGCTAACCTTCCCCTCACTTTTTGGACTCATGCTCTTCAAACAGCTGCCTATCTTATAAACAGGCTCCCAACTCCTACTCTTCAAAACGACTCACCTTATTTTCGCCTCTTTCAAACCTCGCTGAGCTACCATGAAACTCAGTAGCTTTGGATGCCTCTCGCTACCTACGGCTCAAACCATACACTCCTCATAAATCTCCCGCCCAAAAATCCATCACTCCTTGCATCTTTGTTGGCTATTCTTCCTCTCAAAGTGCCTACCATTGTCTAGATCCTAAAACTCAACGTCTCTACACCTCTCGCCATGTCAAATTCATTGAAAACGAATTTCCATACACTTCCCTCACATCTTAACGCACTACTCCTCCTCCTCTCTCTTCATCTGAATGGTGTGCCTTCTCCATTCCCATTCTCCCATCTCCCACTACCGACATCAACCCTCAAAACACTGTTGTCAACGACACCCCAAATGTACCATCACCACCCCAACCCACTGCCCAGCCACCTACAACCGACTCCCCACACCCTCCTGCTTCCGCCTCCATCCCCAACTCTGCTCCCTCGGCCGAACCCAACTCACCCACTCCAACCGCTGCCCCAACTCCACCAACCCGCATCATAACCACCCGTCTCTCCCATGGTATACGCAAACCCAACCCTAAATATGCGAACCTAACTACTCTCTCCTCACCTACCTCCCTCCCAACCACCACCAAACAGGCCCTCTCCACTCCCCACTGGCATGAGGCCATGCGTGATGAGTACAATGCACTCTTACGCAATCAAACTTGGTCCTTAGTTCCTTCCCATGAAGCACCAAACATTGTCGGTTGCAAATGGGTTTTCCGTATAAAATATAACCCTGACAATACCATCTACAAATACAAAGCCCGTCTTGTAGCCAAAGGGTTCCATCAACGACCAGGACTAGACTATTCCGAAACCTTCAGTCCAGTTGTCAAACCCGTCACCATTCGTCTAATTCTTTCTCTAGCTATCACCCAAGGTTGGTCTCTACGTCAACTTGATATTAACAATGCCTTCCTTCAAGGTCATCTCTCCGAAACTGTTTTCATGTCCCAACCCCCCGAGTTCCAAGATTCTTCCAAACCCTCTCATGTCTGTCTGCTCTCAAAAGCCATCTACGGTCTAAAACAAGCACCACGTGCTTGGTACACAGCTCTCAAGCAATTTCTTACTTCATTCGGTTTTTGTCCCTCAATTGCGGATCCCTCGCTCTTTACTTACAACAAAAATTCCCATCGTCTCCTCCTCCTTGTCTACGTTGATGATATAATCATCACAGGTCCTTCCACTTCCTTGCTTGAGTCATTCATTCAAACCCTCTCGTCTCGCTTCTCTTTGAAAGATCTTGGTCCTCTTTCCTACTTCCTTGGGATTGAGATAACACCCAACACCCATGGAATCCTTCTCTCCCAGTCCAAATACATCTCTGATATTCTCAACCGTCATGACATGCAACACTCCAAACCATCTCCCACACCTATGGCAACATATCCGCCCCTCTCGGCTCAACACAAAAACCCATACACAATCCTACAGAATACCGAGCCATCATAGGTAGCCTTCAATATCTTTCTCTTACTTGCCCTGACATCGCCTTTCCTGTAAACAAACTTGCTCAATTTCTTCACCACCCACAAGAATCACATTGGTCAGCTCTTAAGCGCCTCCTTCGCTATCTCCACGGTACTCTTCATATGGGCATTCAAATTTACAAAAACTCCGCTCACATTCTCCATGCTTATTGTGACTCCGACTGGGCCGGCGACAATGATGACTTTCTCTCCACCTCCGGATTCATTGTCTATCTCGGTTGCAACCCAATTGCTTGGTCCTCTAAAAAGCAACGAGCGGTCGCTCGCTCCTCAGCCAGTAAGGCGAATTTCGCTCAATTCTTGCAACTCTGGTGAACTTCTCTTGGTAACAAACCTTCTGTCTGAACTTGGCTTTCCCTCCTCTACCACACCGGTCATTTTTAGTGATAACTTAGGGGCAGCCAACTACTCTGCCAATCCAATTTTTCACTCACGAATGAAACACCTAGCACTTGCCTTCCACTTTGTTCGTGAGCAAGTTCAGCTAGGGACTCTTCGGGTACAACACATCTCCGGTAATGATCAATTAGCAGACGCTCTTACAAAACCCCTTCCACGCGCACGGTTCGTTTCTTTCATCTCCAAGATTGGACTCACCCAAGGACCGTCCACCTTGCGGGGGCGTGTTAAGAATCAAACCTCTTCTCAGCAATGTGAGGCGCCCGCCTCACCACTCCTCATGCGCCCGCCTCAAGAGCCGAGACTCAAGCCTGTTTTGCTGTAGCTCGAGGCGCCCGCCTCACCACTCACCATGCGCCCGCCTCAAGCTATATTCAACAGTCAGCTGCACCTGTTTCTCTTCCACTTCAGTTCGTGAATGTGTTCCACTTCAGTTCGTGATTGTGTTTATATCAATGTATTTTTAGAATTAGAAAAGCCTTGTTTTCTTGTATATATATCTCATTATTCAATGGAAATTATTATCTTTTGCCAAAGTTTCTATAGTCAAGTGCAGGTGTACTTGTTTATTCAGTGTCACCTTTTTTGTTGATTCAGGGCAACAGAGGCCTCCCCATACAACATCACACAATCACCAGACTACAGCATTCTTGGACAAAGAAGTAATAGCTTCTCTATCAACTCTGCAAGCTCTTCTTCTCTTCCAAACATCATCACTTTACAATGAAGAGGACTTTAGATAGGTTATTAATAAATGTATACATGACTTGAAAATGTATAACAAGTTTAAAATAGCCTTCCCTTGCTTTAGTTGCAATCTGATTAAATTTAGTTAGAATTAAAAGACCAGTTTGGAGCAATTATCTCACATCGGGAATTAACTACCTTAGCATAGACTCTATAAAGATTTTGAGCTACTCCTTTCATTTCCAATTTGTTTTGAGATGGCACCCAATTATAGTAGCTCATTGTCAATTAATTTTGAGATGGAATCTCAGACTTTATCAAAAGCTACTTTGTATTTAAAATCAAAATTCATTTCATGTTTCTAATTTTAAAACTAACATTTGGAATTGAGCACAATTGTTGTTTGGCAACTCGATTTCAATCCATTGAATTGGAATTGAAAGGGTTAAATTAGTTCTACGGAATTCATTTTGTTTTTTCAATTTCAAATCCAAGTCTTGAAATTGAGGTTGTCAAATCTTGCTGCTTGAAGAACCCTGCTGCTTATAAAAGATAAAAGATGCAATAGAAGGGCAGCTAGAAGGAGGCCAAAAACATTTAATAAGAAACGCAAATTGGATGACATAATGCATTCAGTTTTGAAGGCAAATAGACGGTTTAAATGTCTTTGTTTTGAGATAATTAACTCATTCCCGTTACCAAGTATGTCAAATTTGATATCAATTTAGGGTATGTTTGGCAACCTCAATTTCAAGACTTGAATTTGGAATTGGAAGAACAAAATGAATTTTGTGAAACTAATATAACCCTTTCAATTCCAATTCAATGGATTGAAATCGAGTTGCCAAACATACTCTTAAAATATTTTGTACCCAACTGATTTATGATCAATTAAGAAGTTCTATAAATCAGTTGGGTACAAAATATTTTAAATTGATATTAAACTTGACATACTTCGTAACAGGAAAAAGTTAATAATCTCAAAACAAACACATTGATAATACTTTGTCAAATTTGATAGGGCAAATTGCAATTTGGTTACCCAACGTTTACCAACTGTTGCAATTTGATTTCCAACATTGAATTTTTAGCATTTTCATTCCTTACATTGACATTTTGTCTCAATCCAATGTAAATTTCGTTAAAAACTAACTCTCGTTAAAAATGTTTGCCACGTGCGACACAAATGTTTTTAAATGGGTAAAATAATAATAATAATAATAAAAAAATAAATAAAATAATAAAAAAAAATAAAAAATAAAAAAATAATAAAAAAACAAAAAAAATAAAAAAATAAAATAATAATAATAATAATAATAACTAATAACTAATAATAATAATAAAAATAAAAAAATAATATTAAAATAATAATAATAATAAAATAATATTAAAATAATAATAATAATAATAATAATAATAATAATAATAAAAATAATAATAAAAATAATAAAAAAAATAATAAAAAAAACAAAAAAACAAAAAAAAATTAATAATAATAATAAATTAATTAAAATAATAATTATTATTTTATTATTTTTATATTATTATTAATAATAATTATTATTATCATAATTATTTTATTTATTATTACTCTCTCCGTCCCACTTTAAGTGAGCCATGATATAAATACACACTTCATAAGAGAGAATGTAAAAGTTAAAACATGTAACTTTTACCCTCAAATGTAGATTTAATTACAATGTGCCACTAGTAATACCCTTGCAAATATATGGACATTATAAGATTATAAATGTAGATTTAATTACAATGTAACTTTAACACCAACGGTCGCACTCAAAAACATAAAAATATCAAACAATTCAATTTACAGTATACTCCCTCCGTTCCGGTCGACTTAGGACTTTTTGTCATTTTGGGCTTCCCACCCGACTTAGGACGGCCCAAAATGGAAACCTTAAATCACTATTCTCTCCACTCATTCTCTCTCCTACATTATTTTAATACTCACAACACCATTATAATTTACTATTCCCTCCACTCATTCTCTCTCCTATTTTTAAATTACACTCACAACATTTACCTTTTCCTTAATCCCCGTGCCATTTCAAAAAATCCTAAATCGGCCGGGACGGAGGGAGTATGGTTTATTATCATGTTACGGCTTCTACTTTATTTAGGAGAGGAAAACGCACTTAAATATATAAGGCTGAGTTTGATATTGATTATTCAAAAGTGATAACATCTTTGATTTAAAAACAATATTATTATCCCTAAAAGTAATTTACAGGTTCAAAAATGATTATAAGCAAAAAATAAAAATAAAAAAAGGAGTTTAACCCACACAATTCGGAACAATTTCTTGACCAGGTTCATAAAACACAACGACTATAATTCAAAATCAAGATTTGACCGTATCCTTTCCAAGATTTGACCAATTAATAAAAGTTTGTATAAGAAACATCAAATCATATCCCTGTTCGTCCCCAATTGATATTTTTATATGAAAATAATAAGCAATAATTTTAAATTTATATTTTAATATATTTAAAATTTATTATTAATAATATTTATAATAATTTATGAAACAGTAAATAAATCATTGTTATTATAAATTAAAGTAGGCAGATACGTACCAAAAGAGAAAACAAAGGCCGAAACAGTAAATAAATCATTGTTATTATAAATTAACGAGAGTTAGTTTTTAACAAAATTTATATTGAATTGAGATAAAATGTCAATGTGGGGAATGAAAATGCTAAAAATTCAATGTTGGAAATCAAATTGCAACAGTTGATAAATGTTGGGTAATCAAATTGCAATTTGCCCATTTAAAAGTTTAGTATCAAAAATGAAAATTTTCAAATTCATTTATTTTTGATGATTTAGGAATTGATCCGGATCAGCATTAGTCTAGCAATAGGCTAATCTCCCGCAACTAGGAACTGAAACCACGAACAAACGACTTGCAGTGATGATATACGGTTAATACCCTCCGGCGTGATGATGAGATATAGAGTTGTGTATTCGTAATAAACTGTATTGAAAATGCATATCAAAATAGCTCGAGTGACATTACCTTTTCACGTTGTATGTGGTCTGATATATATAGTGTCGTTTAAGGGATATTTACGAATACCACGAATCACGGAGATAATGTGGGCATAACGATCTACGAGATTGTAAAAGACGGTTACAACTAACGACGTGCACAGACGCACGTGTTGTTTGATCGAGGTCGCCTGATTTATCGAGGTCGACCTGAATTCGTGCCTTGACTAGGCAGAGATTGTGCAAGGAGTAGGTCGTAAGTCGAATGAATCTAGGTAGGGATCAAAAAACATATAATTAGCTTGGTCGATTGGTATCCTTGATGGGCTAGGGTAGTTAAGGTAACTTGGAGGACCATTTATGTTTTGATGAGCCTTTGGGCTTGCCTGGATATGGGGACAGCCCGTTAGGCCTGTTCCATCACTTTTATTACGGTCAGTGGCCGCCAACTTTCTAGCTCGGCTTGTCGAGTAGGAAGTTATGAAAAATATTTGATTGTAAAATTGAGGCGACACTCGGAAGTCGACTCATTCATCGTAGGTCGCTTCTCAACAATTGGCTTTTTGCGGTTGGATAAGCTGTATTCAATGTGCTGTAATATCCGCAATAATTGTACGAATTCTGACATTCGTCTCGGGAACGGCACGGGCTTTTACTTCGGTACACGATTTGACAATAATCCAAATTTTTACCCAAACCTTTCCAATTCAGGTAAGGAAAAGGAGGTATAAAAGGAGAGTTCAACTTCTTTTCAAACTTTACCATCTCCAAGTTCCCTAAGACCCAGCAAGAGCGAAAGCAGAGACATCATCTCCGACGGTTAGCAAGCTTGTTCCTTGCATCTCAGTTGCATTCCACCTCTTCGAAAGCACAAAGTATCCTTCAATTTCACTTTTTTGGGTTTAATTTTGAAGTCCCTTCTTCTTTTCCTCCATGTCTAGGACCTTTGTCTTTGAGTTAGGGTTTAGGTATGGGTATAACTGAATAAACCTTAGGATTTACAAAAAGGGTAGAGGACTTTGGAAGGAATTGACCTTAGATGAGTGTGTCACCATTCTTAAAAGGTGGAGTATGTTCTTCGGTGAGATAGGGTTCCAGCAGGTGAGAGCATGGGGAATTTGGAGGCGTACAATATAGGATTATTCGCTTTCGTCTTTTTAACAAGTTAATCGACCATCTAATCATCTTCTACATTGAGTCCAATAAGCCACCGTTTCCTCACGATAGGTTAGCTTTCCTAGGGAAATCTATGTCACGACCCTAAATCTAGGCACCATTTTGGTCACGTGTGGAGCACGTGGGATTGGGATGCGTAGCATTTTATTTTACGCATTTCATAATAATTGGTATTTTTATCTGTTAGTTTTAGCAATTTAATAATTTGTGTGATATTCTAAGTATGATAATAAATTAATTTTAATTATTTAATGTCTAAATGGAATAAATAAGAATTTTGTAGTGATACTTTAATTGTTGAAATTTAAATAAAAAGCTTTATAAAGGTTGAGGGGCTTGAGTGTAAAGTTAAAGCTTAAGGTAGTTAAATGAAATAGCTTGAATCCTGGAGGGACTAGAGTGTAACATTGAGTTATATATATCCCTACTCATTCTTCCTTCCACGACATTCCATTCCAGAAAGTGGAGAGAAAGAAATAATTCCTCCGTCCCTTTTTGTTTTAAAACATTATCATTTCATTATCTTCAAAAAATTCCTAAAAATCAACCGTTGCTCCGTTTTTTTATTTGACTGCGTCAAAGCGATCAGGGAGACGAGTAGAACATTTAGAGCCGATCAAATCATCTTTTTATTTCGACATATTTTTGGGTAAGTTATTATGATTCCGTTCTATAATTGTTCATAATATATATAAAAATGATATTATGTTGTTATAAATGAGTTTTGATAATTTTGATATAATTATATGGGTTTTGAAAGAATGAAATAGGGTGTTGGGAAAAAAGTAGAGTAAAGGGTTGAGAAAATGGTTAGTTGAAAATGGGTATTTGTTGTATATTTGATATATGCCAGGGAGGGAGTGTTTTGTTGTGTGGTAATAAAATACTGATGTTAGAGTTGGTTTAGTGGCTGTGCCTACTACGAGTGTTGTCTCAGTCTTTTATTTATTCCGTTCCCGGGTTCATAAAATGGAGAGTTGTGAAGCAAAGTGAGTTGGATTAATTTGAACATTTTAACCACATGTTCATAAGCAAATTAAAGTATTATACGGCTTTGTAAAAATGGGTTAAATGGGTTGGAATGGGTTTGGAAAGGCTATACTGATGTTGGGACTTGTTGTGAAGGTTGAAATATAGGGATATGAGCAAGTATGTCATTCCTTTGCTTTGGGCTGAAGTTTGTTTAGCCTTAATACTGATTTCTGTGCAAAGGCACGAGTCGTGCCCTGAGGCACGAGTCGTGCCCTTCAGTCGTGACGAGTTGTGCCTTATGGGGGACGAATGAATCTGAGTGGGGTGTCCTGGGGCACGAGTCGTGCCCTGCCCTGCTGCCTCTGAACCATTTTTCCAAGATGTGAAACACTGTTCTACCTCATATGGATTTAGTTCCTCTTTAATTATAAGTGTAGTGCAACATTAGTACATTACAATAAAATCTTAAATGGTCCAAAATGATAAAGGAAATTCTTTAAATATAGCCCTGAAAATGGTTGAAGAACTTGATTTGAAAAGTAACCAAAGTTGATAAAAACTTGGTATTTGAATATGAAACACTTAAGAAGATGTTTAATGTTATATTATGAATGCGTAGGGTTACTTGTATGTCATTGTACCTCTACGTGGTTACCTATTTATGGTTATTGGTTTATATATTGTATGAAATGGATGTTGCACTATTTCATTTGTTTAAACATGAGTATGAATGCCATGTTTATATTTTGTCATCCCTTTAGTGGATTTATTTTCAAGTAACTATTATGTGCTTGAACTTGTGTTAATCAGCTGATGTTTAGGGGTATAACGGAATACAATCAATTATGGAAAGTGTGACCTAATATGATCGGATTATGTTATACCCGTGACTGTCCCCTTCTGTGGCCACAGATTGAGGTTATAGCATCTGTATTGAGCCAAAAGCCTTACAGAGTTGCTAGTATCTTATATGGTTCCCTGAAAAACGGGTCTTATAAGATGTGAATATGCCTAAGCAGTTCACAAATGAGTGGAGTTTTATCTCCCAATGTTGTACGACTTATTGTTCAGACGGGAAAGGTAATATAAGGTAACGTAATGTGTTTACCGCTTTACCAATGTGATTATGAGCAACTTGTTTATGTGTTGCATTTTTATATGGCATGTTGTTGCATGCATAATAGCTTACTGAGATTCTTTCTCACCCTTTCTCCCTTTAATTTTTTTAGATTCAGCTGAGACAGGTAGACCAGACCGATGAGGCCGGGAAGGAGTTTGGACCGTCTTATGGGTTGTCAGGGTATGTTTAGTGTTTGGGAGTTGGGAATATGTTGTTGTTGTTATTCTTTGAGAAAAAGTTGTATATAAAATTTTTTATGAACATTTTCAGGATGTCGTGTTGTAATTTAAACAGTTTATTACTTTTAAAGCAGGTTGATATTACCTCCTAGTAGAGAGGTCATGTCGAGTTTTTTTTTTAAGTTTATTGGACCTTCACTTTAATTAAATGAGTTTTAAATTAATAGGAGGAGGTTTGGGGACCCTCCAGCTGGGACATGAGTTTATAGTTCCTGGGGTTGGGGAGGCCCCACAGTTGGTATCAGAGCGTTGGTTAGAAGTCAAGGATAGAAGTCTAGTCTAAGGGGGAGTGTGTGATATCTGACGCCGAGTGTTTAGTGCAGGCAATTGTTCATGGCGGAAAATGGTAATGACCAACCAAGGGATCAAGGAAATGTGGGTAATATGGGAACAGGAGGAGACCAGAATGCAGAGATGATGAATTTGTTCAGGGAATTTTTACAGAATATGGCAGCTCAGGTAAAAGCTCAACAACAACCAGCGGGTGAATGAACGCTCGCCCGAAGAAAATATCATTTCCTCCCTTTTTTTTGAAAGAGTTTTTAATGTGTTGAAAATGATATGATAAGTTTTGAAAACTTCGGTTTTGGGAGTCGCCACGCCGTTTTTAGAGGAAAACATTGAAAAACCTATTTTAAGAGATTTTGAGTCCGGGAGTCTGGTTACGTGCTTGGGAAGAACTAGAGAGTTCACCCAACACGCCTCTTTCGAGACTTTCAATCAACATTGGACAATTTTTGGACATTCAAAGTGTGTGTGCAATATGTGTCGATGTGTAAAAAATGCAAATTTGACATTTTCATTGATAATATGGAAGCTGAGTACAACTTGAGCCATGACAGGAGGCCACGCCCTTTTACATATTGTGATTATCATAACAAAGCAGAAGGTAAGACAATGCGCTCGGGAGACTTCCCATGTCGTTCGACACGGGACCTCCTAGGCGAGAGGGTGTCGCACGACATGATGTCTCTTGGTCGATTATCTTATTACAAAGACCAAGCAAGCTTCGGGAATGAAATGACATTTATTTAACTCAAGAAAGACACTATTTGAAGGTCTAAAACTCGCTTTGGGATTGACGGGAGTGAACAAAGTCACGATAGACTTTGAATGATACGGATGTCATGCGACATGGAACATCCGAAGTTGTCCATGTCATGTGACAATCCGCCTCCAATAAATCGCACCCAAATGGATTATAGGCACTCAAATAGTGGCTTATGAGCCACAAAAATGCTTAGGAAAGCTCTGAGTCGCGAAGGGAATAAACTGGACAGATCTGAAGTCCAAGAATGGCTTTACACCTTCGGGATCTCTATGTCGTATGACACAGATCTCCATGGAGTCCCATGTCGCACGACATAGATAGGCCATTTCGTGCCCTTCACCGTTTGTTTCCCCTTTGTTCCTCAAGGCAAACCAAGCACATTTAACAACTGTAAATAGTAATATAATACTAATATATGAGTATTATGGGAGGATCACATGGCTTTGGTGGCCAAATGTGATAAATCACATGTTTTTGGCCACTTTGAAGTAGCCATCACCTCCTAACTCCATGCTAATGCATAAAGATTGGATCTTTATTGATCCTAAGATGATCAAATGTACAGATCTGAGGTGGGGAGAAGTGAATATTGAAGATTCACTTCTCCACCACCTTTATCTTGCAAAAATCCCAATTTCTACACAATATGAAAGCAAGTAAGCATGCAATGTGTTTAAAGACTTTATTTAAAGAGGGAGAAGGGTTTAGTAGCTACCTATTGTAGTCCACAAGGTGAGATCACCAATAGTATGGTGTCTACCCCTTCTACACACCAACAAAGGGAGCTACTTTGGATCTTGGCCTTGAAGTGTGTGTGTGTGTGAGGAGGGAGGTGAGTGTGTGTGTGTGTGAGAGAGAGAGGGAGACTCTATTTGGACAGAGTTTCCCTTATATTACTGTATCCTCCCCCAATATTCACTCCAAGTCCTTTAAAATGATCAGCCATGCCTTGTATTTATAGGCAGGCTGATGGGGAGTCTTATGTCGCACGACAAGGGCAGTTAAACCGCCTTAGTGACTTCTATGTCGGACGACAGCATACTCCTTTTGGCCATATTGGGCCGAAAGCTTGTGCCCAATGAATCGATGGCCGTTGGGATATTTGGACTAAATATTTCCTTTTAGCAAGGATATAAGTCCAAAATCAATTTAAAGTGGATCCAAATCATGGGTTCGGATCGGGGTACTCACAGAGCCCCTCGGCGACGTCACTTCCAGGGGAAGTGGGGTCGTCAACACAATGAGAATCCCGAGCCGGACACGAACGGCGGGGAAAGAGGTGACCAAGATGGTCAAGTGGCTGGACCTCTTATGAAGAGGATTCCTACGTATCCCGTGGGGGAATCAAGCCGAATCGTAGTTCGTTAAAGATGGGGGGTGCCAATGAAAGGCTACGGGTTTTGTACCCGAAATTGACTATTCCAAGGGGAGTCACCCCGAAAAATGTGACTTTTTTCTTTGGGAGTCACCCGCTAGGACATGACTGTTTTAGGGAGTCACCCGAAGATGTGACTTTTTCTTTGGGAGTCACCTGCGAAATATGACTATTTTTTCTTTGGGAAGTCACCCCGCGATTTTGACTTTTTCTTTGGGAGTCACCCGCGATTTTGACTTTTTCTTTGGGAGTCACCCGCGATTTTGACTGTTTTGATGGGGAGTCACCCACGAATTTGACTGTTTTTGGGAGTCACCCAAGGATTCGACTGTTTTGATGGGGGTCACCCAAGGATTTGACTATTTTTCTTTGGGAAGTCGCCCGCGAATTTGACTTTTTCTTTGGGAGTCACCCGCGATTTTGACTTTTTCTTTGGGAGTCACCCGCGATTTTGACTGTTTTGATGGGGAGTCACCCACGAATTTGACTGTTTTTGGGAGTCACCCAAGGATTCGACTGTTTTGATGGGGGTCACCCAAGGATTTGACTATTTTTCTTTGGGAAGTCGCCCGCGAATTTGACTGTTTTGATGGGGAGTCACCCCGAAGATTTGACTTTTTTCTTTGGGAGTCACCCGCAAATTTGACTGTTTTGAAGGGGAGTCACCCACGAATTTGACTGTTTTTGGGAGTCGCCCAAGGATTCGACTGTTTTGATGGGGGTCACCCAAGGATTTAACTATTTTTCTTTGGGAAGTCGCCCGCGAATTTGACTGTTTTGATGGGGAGTCACCCCGAAGATTTGACTTTTTCTTTGGGAGTCACCCGCTGAAATTACCCGGATCCGAGCAGGCCTCGCGGCCCCGGCATCTGGCATCTTTCGCGTTGGAGGTGTCTCGCCGTTTGTTTTCGCATTCGTAGAGTCGCCACGCCGTTTTTATTAAGCCCAAAACATTGAAAAAGGGCATCAGTTTAAAGATAATTTTAAACTGTTTTTGTGTGATGAGATTTTGAGTTCGGAGGTCAGATGACTCCCCGGGAAGAGAATATTAGAATATTAGAGCTCACCCGAGTAGCCTCGTAAAACGAGTCTTTCGGATACCCCTAATATCCTTTAAATGTTGTGTGTGTGTGTGTGTGCTTTTAAAAATGCATGTCAGATCGGATGTCTACATTGTATGCTATGTATGGAAATGTATTGAAATAGTATAGGAAGGAAGCCTTACCAATGTTGGTTCGTGTCCTGCCTTCTCCGCCGGGGAATGGTGTTTGAGGCTCGGAGTAGCGTTCCGGTATGGATCGGGATTGCTTCGGGAGGGACCGGTTGTCTCGCGGACGAGTTTCGGCGTGAGTTGAGGTTGTAGGCTGCGTTCGGGCAGGTTTCGGCGTGCCTGGGGATCGTCGGGATCACTCGGGCGAGAGGTTCGGCGTGCGTTGTGGTGGCGGGAGTCATTCGGGCAGAGTTTCGGCGTGGTTTTGGATCGTCGGTTTGACTCGGAAAGAGCCGGACACCGTGGAAAGACTGTGCAAGGCCTCGGAGTACCACGAGGGCCTCAGAGTATCTCGAGAGTGCCTCGGGGGCAGCGCGGGAGCCGTCTCGGGAGCGCTCGGGAGGCTTCGGAGCACCACAAGTGGAGCTCGGAGGCCTCGGAAGGATCCGAAAGGGGCCGGAGTGCCTCGAGAGGACTTAGAGGGGAGCCGAAGGCTAAGGGAGGAAGAGAGAAGAGGGAGGTGTGTCAAAATGAGGAGGGGAAGCCCTCTATTTATAGTAAAAATTTCGGAGCAAAGAGGTCCGTACGGACCTTCTTGGTTATCCGTAATTTTGGATTTCCTCGATTTGAGGGAATCTGCAATGATGGAGAATATTCTCGAATGATGGTGTTCCCCGAGCAATAAGGTCCGTACGGACCATCTTGCATGCAAAGAGGTCCGTACGGACCAACTCTGCAGGAAGTAATCATTTTCCCGGATTTGAGGGAATATTGTGGACTTTAAGGGGATTCAGTAATCATTGAAACAAAGAGGTCCGTACGGACCTTAATTGCTTTTCTCGATTTCTGAAAATTCCCAAAAGGTCCTTTTGTCCCTTTATCCTGCAAAGGCTCCTCCCTTGGTTTGGTTGGGGTTTGAGAGGGTTTTGAGAGGGTTTTGAGTGAGAGAGGTCTCGAGGACTGCGTGGATGAGTCTCGCGGTGTTTCCCGTGTGTTTGAAAGGGGGTGATCCGCAGATTGGGGTACTTACGTAAGCCCTCGACGACGTCACTTATGAAAGAAGTGGGGTCGCCGATAAGATAAGGGTCCTAATCTGGATCGCGTACTGGGAGAGGAAGTGACCGTGAGGGTCAATGTGAGGACGTGGTGGTGTCCTTTTGTGTGACCGTTTAGGTCAATAGGCTGGACCCTGTGATAGGATTCCTACGTATCCCTGGCGGGAATCAAGCCTGGTCGTAGTTCGGGTGTGGGGTGAGTGTTTTGTGAATGCGGGCGCGGTGGTGCCCTCGAAGTGTCGTGTGACCGCCGAGGTCAGTGGTGAGGACGTGGTGGTGTCCTGGGTGACCGCATAGGTCGATGTGGAGGACGTGGTGGTGTCCTAGGTGACCGTATAGGTCGATGGCTGGACCCTGTGATAGGATTCCTACGTATCCCTGGCGGGAATCAAGCCTGGTCGTAGTTCAGAGGTCGTGAATTTGTGAGTGCATGTGGGCGTGGTGGTGCCCTGAAGTGTTGTGTGACCGCCGAGGTCAGTGGTAAGGACGTGGTGGTGTCCTGAGATGTGGTGACCGCCGAGGTCAATTGTGAGGACGTGGTGGCGTCCTGGGATGGAAATTTTACGATTTTCCTAATCGGGTGGTTTAAGGCCTTCCGGGCCGGAGATAGAGTGAGGACCTGAATCGTCATCTGGTTGCGGTTGGTGCCACGCTGGAGGACTTTGAATCGTCATCTGGCGGCGGTTGGTGCCACGCTGGAGGACTTTGAATCGTCATCTGGCGGCGGTTGGTGCCACGCTGGAGGACTTTGAATCGTCATCTGGCGGCGGTTGGTGCCACGCTGGAGGACTTTGAATCGTCTTCTGGCGGCGGTTGATGTAATGCGCGAGGACTTTGAATCGTCTTCTAGCCGCAGTTGATGTAATGCGCGAGGACTTTGAATCGTCTTCTAGCCGGCTGATGTAATGCGCGAGGACTTTGAATCGTCTTCTAGCCGCAGTTGATGTAATGCGCGAGGACTTTGAATCGTCTTCTAGCCGCAGTTGATGTAATGCGCGAGGACTTTGAATCGTCTTCTGGCGGCGGTTGATGCCACGCTGGAGGACTTTGAATCGTCTTCTGGCGGCGGTTGATGCCACGCTGGAGGACTTTGAATCGTCTTCTGGCGGCGGTTGATGTAATGCGCGAGGACTTTGAATCGTCTTCTAGCCGCAGTTGTGGATGTAATGCGCGAGGACTTTGAATCGTCTTCTAGCCGCAGTTGTGGATGTAATGCGCGAGGACTTTGAATCGTCTTCTAGCCGCAGTCTGATGTAATGCGCGAGGACTTTGAATCGTCTTCTAGCCGCAGTTGTGGAGGCATGGCTGCCTTGTACTTCGAGAAGCGTAGATGCCTTTGTGTTTTTGCATGTTGAGTAGAAGGTTGGACTTACGATGACTGCCGGTGCTTGAGCTGCCGTTGAAGTGGGCAAGGATGACGGTCGGTGATTGCTTCACCATTTGGCGTTTTGGAGGCGCTTCGTGCCTTGGGACTTGTACTCGGAGGTGTTGGCTCCTTCTTGTGCTTGTTTTGCCGTTGAGTGGGCAAGGATGATGGTCGGTGCTGGGGATTTGCAAATTGTATGACTTCCCTTTCGACTTGTTGGGGAGGAGCTCGGCTTACTTTGATGGCCGGTGCTTGCGCCGCCGTTGAAGTGGGCGAAGTTCGGGCTTACATCCGACCGGTGCTTGAATTGCTGGGGATGCGTGACCTTTGTAGGGGCCCTTTCTGCTGAGAAGATGACTTCGGACCTCCTTTGAGGGCTAGTGGTTGAGCTGTCGTTGAGCGTTTGGAGGCGTCTCGTGCCTTGATATTCGTACTGGGAGGTGTTGGCTCCTTCTTGAATTGCCGTTGAGCGTTTGGAGGCTCTTGAGTCGCCGTTGAGTGGACGAGGACCGGTCTTACGTTGATGGCCGGTGGTTGAATTGCCGTTGAAGTGGGCGAGGACCGGTCTTACGCTGACGGCCGGGGATTGAGTTGCCGTTGAAGTGGGCGAGGACCGGTCTTACGCTGACGGCCGGTGATTGAATTGCCGTTGAAGTGGGCGAGGATCGGTCTTACGTTTGATGGCCGAGGATTGAATTGCCGTTGAAGTGGGCGAGGACCGGTCTTACGCTGACGGCCGGGGATTGAATTGCCGTTGAAGTGGGCGAGGACCGGTCTTACGCTGACGGCCGGTGGTTGAATTGCCGTTGAAGTGGGCGAGGACCGGTCTTACGCTGACGGCCGGGGATTGAATTGCCGTTGAAGTGGGCGAGGACCGGTCTTACGCTGACGGCCGATGGTTGAATTGCCGTTGAAGTGGGCGAGGATCGGTCTTACGTTTGATGGCCGATGGTTGAATTTCCGTTGAAGTGGCCGAGGACCGGTCTTACGCTGACGGCCGGTGGTTGAATTGCCGTTGAAGTGGGCGAGGACCGGTCTTACGTTGATGGCCGGTGGTTGAATTGCCGTTGAAGTGGGCGAGGACCGGTCTTACGCTGACGGCCGGTGGTTGAATTGCCGTTGAAGTGGGCGAGGACCGGTCTTACGCTGACGGCCGGTGGTTGAATTGCCGTTGGAGTGGGCGAGGACCGGTCTTACGCTGACGGCCGGTACGGTGGAGGGATATGATCTCCGATGTGGTGCTGGCTGAGCTGTTGGGCTTTGAGCCTCGTCCTCGCAGGGGCCTGGGCATGCTGTATAGTGACGTGGAGCTGAAGATTACGGCCAGTATTGGGGCCTACATCCGGGGTACCGGCCAGGTGACGGCGGAGCAGCTGGCGCGCTCCTTTTTGTGGTATGCACTGTCCGAGACTTTGTTCTCGAACCACGCGACCGCGGCTCCCTTTGCTCTGTTGGAGAGCTTGATTGACCTGGATAGGGTCTGCGACATTGCTTGGGGCGAGGCAGGCTTGGCTGAGCTCTACTTCTCCTTGGACCGGTTTAGCCGGGGTGGCCGCCGTTGGCCTGTTTTGACTTTGCTTTGGAGGTATGAGTTTATTGCTTTTTTTTGATTTAGCAACTTGTTATTTCTCCATTGTCTTTTGCACCGAACCTTCTCTCGTTTTTGTCACAGTGTGGTTTTATGAGGTTTTCCAAAGTGCTTCCCGTGGGATAGAGATCCGGGGCCGTTGCCGCGCACCGCTATGCCGGGCCGGGCTCGTACGGCGAGGAAGAGGAGGACCAGCGGGGAAGCTCACCATCGCCTACGGGGATGTGCGGGAGCGTTTGGAGAGGGATAGCCGTGAGGGTTTTGTCTTGTTCCCGTGGACTCCTGTATGAGGGAGATGAGTTTGAGGGGCTCCCGAGGTGACAGCGCGGCGGAAGATGCCGCGGGGCTTGACTTGTGATGTCATGTATCCGGGAGAGCGGGTCTTCCGGGCAAAGATGGCCCCGGTGTGCTTCCCGTGGCTCCGAGGGACCCTCCCTTTGGGATGCTTGATTCCCGGGACATGGAAGTGCTCGATTTCGAGAGGTACCTTGGCGGTGTCGGCGCCGAGGAGTTCATTTTATATGGAGAGGAGTACGGGGCCTTCGTGAGGAGGAAGCTGAGGACGCCGCAGTGCACGGCGCGGAGAGAGAGGCCGGCCCGCAGCTCCCCGCAGGTTCCGATGCCGGGACCGGATTTCACGTACGTCCGCGGGGACGGATCGAGGAGGAGGGTGTTCATGCTCCGTTCGGAGCAGCTCTGCTTGCATACCGAGTGGATCCCCGACGGATCGGTGAGTGTCTTTGACTCTTTTCCATCTTGGCATCCTTTCGTATTTTTCTCTTTTGTTGTTGAGTATAATCAGTATTCTTTGGCGTTTCCTTGGCCGCTTGTTGGTGCAGTCCCGGGGGAGAGCCTATGATATGCCGACTCGCCGTTACGTGGCGATGAGGTCGTTGCGAAGAAGATGGCCTCGAAGATATCTTGTCGGTCTTCGCGACGCGTGCCGGCGTACGAGCCTATGCCTTCGAGGCACTCTCTCGTAGACGTTCCTCCGCCTAGAGCCGAGCCGCCGGAGCCGCAGCGGGAGGGACCTTTGAGGGCGGCATAGCATGGATGCCGGACATCTTCGGAGCCGCAGGCCTTCGAGGGAGCAACCCTTTTATCGCTCTTCATGCCTCCGCACGGCGCACAGGTGAGGGTTCCTCGCAGCCTTCCTTCTTTGATCCTTTCGCCGGATTTGATCCTTCCGAGTATTTTCGTGGGAGCCTCCCACGGGTGCTCGGTGATTCCGACGACGAGGATGTGACGGCGAGTTCGCCGGGATGCCCGACTTCTCTCTGGAGGACCCTCGCGAGGATGATGATGCCGAGGAGTCCGATTAGTATTCATTTGCTTTCCCTCTTTTCATATCCCTCTTTTTTTTTTTTTAGCAACGTATTAATTTATGGGTACCTGTAATAAAACACTTGTATTTGCACGGCAAACAGCATTTTATTCTAAGATGTATTGTCATTTTGTGATTCCCGGGATTTGTCCTAGAAATGGTTGCTATTATTATTATATTTTTGTGCATGCCACGTGAGCTGAGAGTGCATTTGTGGGTAGTGTATGTTTGCCGGGAATGGCTTTGGCCAGTGTTTGGGCGCTTTGGAGCAAGGTTTCTTGAGGACAGTGGCTTTTGTACCGCTTTCTTGAGGAAATGGGTTCTGCTTGCAAGGAGGTCCGTACGGACATACTTAGCATGCAAAGAGGTCCGTACGGACCAACCTTGCTTTTGGGAAGGACATAAATGCTTTCCAATGCGGTTCTTCCTCATTTCCCCATTTGCGGCCATTTTCGAGCTTTCTTCCCCATTTTCTCTAGGAATCTCCATTTTTGCCATGGATTCTTCGTACGTCCCTAGAATTTTGCCGAGGCTTTCGCAGGAGAGGCGAGCACACTTCCTTGAGCAGTTGAAAACGTGGATGCGGCGCCGTATGAGGCATCGTAGACGGGCTTTCGAGGTAAGGTTTCGTCTTTGCTCGGTTTGGTCTTTTAAGGAGTTGGTTCTGATTGGGATTTGTTGCGGGCTGCCGCGAAGTTAAGGATGTGAGGAGGCACGTGTCTTGTTTCTCCTATAATGAAATGGTGCCCACTTTTGAGGATTTTCGGGCTTTGATTGGAGGACCGGAGGTGGAGGCCATCTCGCTTCCTTTGGTTGGTGGTGCTTTGCGGTGAGCGTGAAGCTTGCGAGACTTTCTTCGTGCTTCGTTGGAAGAAGTGCAGGCATGATCCTTGATTCGGGTCATATCGACATTTAGAGCTGCTTAGGAGCGGTTCATGGTTGATGATGAGAGTGACGTCTCTTGGGATGTATTTGCCTTGTGCGTGATGGCGACGCTTTTACAGTCGGTTCCCTTGGCATTTGTGATGGGGCTTTGCTAGATGTGGTAGGGCACGCTGAGCTAGAGAGGATATTGTCCCGTTGGTGCTTTGGGGAGACTCTTCATGGTATCGACCGTCCGGCGACCGGGGATCGTTTTATGAGAGGGGAAGCCCCGCTTTGCTCACCTTGTGGCTGCGAGAGAGACTTCGAGCCATGCCAGAGGCTCCGACGTCGTTTAGCCCGTGGTCATTTGCTCAGCGACCTCTTGCGTTGGATATGGATCGATCCGCCTGGGAGAGATGGATGGCACGGCTTGGTACGCATCGAGATCCGCCCGGTGGGTTCCGCACCGGAGGATTGAGACCGGGAGGATCTTGCAGAAGGGTCCTACGTTGTCGAGTTCCGAGTTTGTCTTGGTCCTCCTTCTATATTCCGTCGCTTGTTTCCCGGCGGTTTGGGATGAAGCGGGGAGCCTTTGTTGGCCGGGATGACCTTGCTACTGCGGAGGTAGTTCCTCTTTGTATGGCGGCTTCCAGTGCCTTCTTGTATTTTCGAGGGTATGGAAGTATTCCGCTTTCCCTCTGTGGTACTCCTTAGACGTCTGGGAGCGTTGTATTGACGACTCGGTGTCCGGCCCGGTATGAGCAAACAGTTTGGAGCGCTCCCAAGTGGTCTTGGAGAGCAAAGCGTGCAGCGATTCTGGGACCCGGTTGCCGTAGCAGCCTATTGCCTTAGGAGTGCCGAAGCACAGTCCGACCCTTTGGATGTGACGGGAGACGCTTTGTTTGACTACGAGACTAGAGTTGACCGACCGACGAGGAGAGGTTCTCTTTTACGGACTCGCGGGGAGGAGATCCGAGCCGAAGCACGGGCGAATGAAGCCACGAGAGCTACTGGATTATTTGACTCTACTGGGAGGACCCCGGATCTCTGGGACCGAGAGACGCAGAGTTGGTTCACGTGGAGCGAAAGAAGACTCGCCGGGGACGAGGGAAGAAAGGAAAAAATGGCGAGGGGACAAGCGCGAGATGGCGCGGAATGACCTCCTAGGTATCCATTCATTGCATTGCAAACACATTATTAGTTAAATGTATTAAAAATTTGTCTTTTAGCATGTTGTGAACTTGAGAGTAGACCGTGCTTGAACTCATCAAGAAATGTTGTAACCGTTAGTGATTTGTGATTTACTTTTAAAGCTTTGTCGAGACGCAAGATCCCTTGTTTGCCTTTGCTTCTGTTGTGCACTTTGTCGGCGTCCATCTTTGGACTTTTACATTGCATTCGCGGGTGAAGCGATGCAGGCCACGACGGCAATCCCCTTTCTTTGAGGCTTTGTATTTGGTGAGACGTTGAATGCTCCCTTGACAAATCGTTTTGATGGTCTTTTCGCAGCCTTCCTTGCCGCTTGTTGGCGTCGGGCTCTTGACCTCAATTTCGCAGCTTCTGCTTTGAGCTTCTCTTGTTTTATTGTTTTTTTTTGTGAGCCCTTGCTCGAGCTCTCTTTTTTTTTGTTTTTTTTTGTGAGCCCTTGCTCGAGCTCTTTTTTTTTTTTTTTTTTGAAGCGCGTGAGGCGAAGACAAGCCCCCGGCTTGGAAACACGACGAGTCGGCCGTTTGATGCTGAGTGACCCTCGGATGTCCTTTGATGTTGCCGCCGTCGTTTGACTTGGTCAAGGTGAGCCGGGGGCGTGTTCTTGAAAAGTGCGGAGCTTGATGGAGGTCTTGGTTGACATTCAAACTTTGACTTTTTGTGTATTTTTAGACCGGACCAATTAAGGTTGCCTACGTTCCCCGGACTAGAGGGCTCAGTGTCCGCGTAGTTCGACACTACATGGAGTGCCAAGAGATGCACAACTGTTCTTCTTCAGCGAAGTATCTGCGAAGTTTGCTTCCGTTGACCGGATTCATGAAGGGATTGCCGTCTAGGTCCGTCAGCTTCATGGCGCCTCCGGAGAAGATCTTTTGAACCACGAAAGGGCCGATCCATGTGGGTTCCCATTTTCCCAGTGGGTTGGTTCGAGTGGGAGGCTTTTCTTTGAGTACAAGGTCACCTTCCCTGATGTCTCGGGATTTGACTTTCTTGTCGAAAGCTCTAGCCATCCTGCTTTGATAGGCTCGGACGTGTTCCATGGCCTTTCGTCGTCGCTCGTCTAGCAGAGCCAATTCGTCATGTCGGCTTGAGCCATTCGACTTCGTTGATGTCATTTTCCGTAGCACTCAGAGTGAGGGAATTTCCAGCTCGATGGGAAGGACTGCTTCCATCCCGTAGGTCAGGGCAAATGGGGTTTCTCCCGTGGCTGTTCTGACTGATGTGCGGTAGCCCCAAAGTGCAAGGTGCAGCTTCTCGGGCCAATCTCGTCCTCGGGTGGTCATTTTTCGGATGATCCGTTCGAGGGTTTTGTTTGCTGCTTCCACGGCGCCGTTTGTTTGTGGCCGGTAGGGAGAAGATTTGTGACGTGTGATCTTGAATTCGCCAGCCTGCCGTCGAATTCCCCTTCGAAGTGTGAGCCGTTGTCTGATATGACCTCATTTGGGATGCCGTATCGGCAGATGATGTTTTCTTTAAGGAAATGCGCGACCTTCTTGGAGGTGAGTACCTTGTAGGACTTGGCTTCGACCCATTTGGTGAAGTAGTCGATGGCTACTAAGATGAACTCGTGACCAGATTGCCGCCGCGGAGCGATTTTCCGATGACGTCAATTCCCAAGTGGCAAAGGGCCAAGGTGTAGTCATGCAAGAGAGATCGTGGGGTGGTAGATGATTGAGGTTGGAGAACCGTTGGCACTTGTCACAGCTCTTCGGACAAAGTGGATGCACCGCTCCATGGAGATCCGAGTAGCCCATCCCGAGAATGATTTGCATCGAGGGCTCTTGGCGTTCATGTGGGGACCGCAAGCCCCATTGTGGACTTCGTTCATGAACTTGTTTGCTTCTTCTTGGCCGATGCAGCCGTAGGAGTGGCCCATGGTAGCGTTTCTTGTATAGCATGTCCCCGAGGATGACGAAGTGAGAGGCGAGGCGTTTTAGGGCCATGATGCTCTTGGTTTTGACCCTTCGTGTGTGGGTCTTCCTTGTTCATGAAGGTGGTTTCCCCATTCTTGAGGTATTGGAAAATCTGGTGTGTGGCCGGAAACGGCGTCGGACTTGCGTCTCTTTGGCTCTTCAAAGAATCTTGCAAATCGTTGTGATTAAAACCTTCTCGGCAGCTTGGGCCCGGTTTTTCTCTCGCTTGACAACATGCTTAAAGATGTGCTTGATGTATTGTTCGTTTAATGTGTTTGCTTCTTTATCAAGTGAATCGTTATTAACTGTTTGTGTGTTAGTTAATTTATCAGTTGTTAAAGATGCAATGAGAGGATACTCGGAAAGATCGAAGCATTCATTAAGAGCATACGGGAATACATTATTGGCAATGAGTTCGTAATCTTACGGCGTGAGGCCATCGGATGACTCGAGAGACTCAAATTCAAAGCTAATGGACTCGGGATGAGTTTTGACACTAGACTCTAGGACTCGAGGGTCGAGACCAAGTTGTTCGATCATGTCCTTTTTGGCCGGTGCGAGTCCGGAGAAGGTGGCCCAGTTATTGAGTGGCAATGAGCTTGATAGGAGATGGGGCTTGAAGGGCTTTATGTCACCGTTCCCGATCATTGCTATCACAGAGTTATCAGAAACAAAATCGATTAGATCCGGCATCTCGATTTCTTCTTTGAAGAGCAGGTGGAGCAGTGGTTCGTCCCAAGCATCGTCTGCGGAGTCTCTTGCTTTTGTCTTGGGCATTACTAGCTCGAATGCAGACTCGTCCCGTTTGTTGAAGGCAGGAGTGTTGACAGAGAGTTTTTCGAGTTCTTCTGCCAAAGAGGGGGTTTTCCCGAACCAAAATTCGTTGTGAATAGTGGTGGTTGTGGATCCCGGCAGGGGCGGTGTGTCGAGGAATGCTCTTCGGACAGGATTTGGCTTGAGGCCTCTGAATCTTGCCGGAGTTACTGCTGGAGCTTGTCCATGGTCGTCGGCCGGCTTTGTTTGGCGTCGATCGGCTGTTCCCTTTTCTGAATCTTCTTCCAAGTTGCCGGCCTTCTTTGTGAAGTACTTGGTCATGTCGAAGCTGTAAGGACGAAGATCGGAGATGGCTTGCAAGCCTCTTTTGTTATCTGTGGAGCGCTTTCGTGCAGCTCGCTTGTCCTCCGCAATGTGTTCGGGAGTAGGAGAGTATCCAGTGCCGTGCGGGGTATTCTGTTCTTTGATATTGATGATCTGTTGAGTGCCACGATGGCGTTTTCCCAAACCGAGCCCCGGATGTAGTTCATGTGCTTCATCATTTTCATCGGGGGAGGAATCTTGTCCCAAATCAAAGGCAAATCTATGTGGCACACCTGGGCCTTTGGGCTCTCGATGGTGAACCCCGTGAGCATCATGCCGTCATTATCGTGTTTGATCTCTAAAACCGGGACGCCGTTGGTGTCGGTCCTTTCGGTGACTATCTTTGTCGCCGTAGATGATGGTCAGATCTGTTCCTTGGATGAACTTTACGCATTGATGGAGAGTAGATGCCACCCCATTGATCTGATGTAGCCAAGGGCGTCCCAAAATGGCAGTGAAGGTGATCGGGATGTCGATGAATTGGAAGTCTGTCGGGACCATTTGTTTTCCGAACCACAAGTTCAAGGTGGCTATTCCCAAGACTGGGCGGGATGTTGAGTCGTATGCCTTGATTGCACAGTCGAGGGTTTTAGATCGGTGCTTTGATCCCTAGCAAATCCATCATTTTGGCCGGAAGGACGTTCATGGATGATCCCCCATCTACCAAGACCCGAGGGAGACGGCGCTCGTCCGATTGAAGCTGTTATGTAGAGAGGCTCGTTGTGGTCGGCCCAATTTTTGGAAGATCGAGCTCTGTGAAGGTGATGATATTGCTTTGTAATTGACGTTGCCAATCATCTGAACCGCTTCATCGTGTCACCGTGATGGGAACCATGGTCCAGGCCAGGCTTTCTTCCAACTTGAGCTTGTGCGGGTAAGATGAAGTGAGTAAGGACCAGAGCGAGATGTTAGCCCGAGTGCGCTTGAGGCCGTGTCAAGACAGGATCTTCACTTTGGGTCCAAGGTTTCGGCTTCTTTGGCGTAGGGTCCCTTTTCGCCCGTGGCTCGTGTATGGCTGGCCTTTTGTCTGTCCGTGGAGGATTCACCGGATTTGACCGGAACGTGTCGTAACATTCACCTCTGGACTTATGGTTTTGCTTGTCTCTCCTTTTCGTAGTGGGAGGAGCCCGATTGGCGTAAGGCCGCACCGCGCATTTCAATTCGTTCACCGTCATGGCTTTTACCGAAGCATCAATAGTGGCTTTGAGATCTTCCCAAGACGGGGTTGGATTATCTGGACCTTCGGGTCTTCGGTGGCGGTGCGAAGCTCGTCCCAGTGATCATGGAGCAGACATTGCCATGGCCTTGTGCGTAACTAGGCTTGCCGGAGTAGATGACGTAGTAGTCAAACTTTCCCGAGGGTTCTCCAAGGGTTCCGACCGTGGGATCACCAGATTCATACCTCTTTTTCAGTTTTGTTGAGAAGATAGCTTCTTCTTTCGTCGAGGACGGCCCTCGTTCGTTGCATCACGGAATTCCATTTCCGGACAAACACTGTCCTTGAGCGTCCCACGAGATGTGTTCGTTGTTCGGCGGTGGTACCGGGACCTCAGGAGGCTGGATGGGCAGGCTTTCCTCTGGAAGGTCTTGTGGTCTTACGTCATAGCTGCATGGCTCGTACGAGGGTAACAGTTGACTTACGGGAGACAATGAGAGATGCTAGAGGCATGTAGGAGCGATCATGGCTTGGGAAGCCCCGGGTAGTTGGGTGGCTAAGGTTCCGAAGTGGTGCATGGCACCTTCGATCCGAGCTTGTTGCTCACCTTGACGTTTCTCAATAGCCATGAGGACACCAAACTTCTTCCGGTGTTGGGAAATTTCTTGGGGTAAGGTCCCGTTCTCATCGTTGTTATCCACGACTTGGCCATGGGAATTGACGGATTGTCTGGTGACGAGAGGTGGGTAGGACCTTGCTGTTTTGACACTTGGGAGACGGGTTCCGAGGTACTCTCGACCACTCTACGTTACTTGGAGGGTGATGGGCAAGGTTTAGACACGGGAGTGGCCTAACGGGATAAAAAGGGGAAAGCTCACGTGGCATGCGGTTTAGTTTCTTTTATTTTCTGATTTTTTGTTGTTTTAATTTACTTAAAACATGTTTTCTCGAGAATCCTAGGTAGGTTGGAAAAGATTGCTCTTGTTTTTCGCAACTATGCTAGATCCTGGGTCGATGGAGACCATACGTGCGGCTATAAGCCCCTCGTTTTGCACCTGTATTTCGACATCCCGGGGTGGACGGCCCGGGCGAGGGTCCTATAGTGCAAGCGGTTTCCACCGGCCTAAAGAAAAATCGAACCTAAGGACCGAGCTGTCATGTTCGTTTTGATGCGTTAGCCATGTGAATAGTGAACCGAGCCGCCACCGAGTCAAGATCGTGTCAAGAGTTCGGCATGACCTCTCTTTACCTTGCTTGCGCAAGGGATCTCGCGACGTTAGGCGTTAGGTAGGTCATATCGTCATGGGCGACGTATCAAAGGCGTGATGACATGGTGTCATGCGAGCATGGATGTATATCGGGACGGAACATCGTGCAGGTGTAGCTTCGGAAATCAAGATCGTGTCAAGATTTTAGCATGACCTTTCATCACTTTGCTTGCGCAAGGGATCTTGAGTTCCGAGCCTTGACTCGAGAAAATGGCCGGCATGGTATATATATCCAGCCGTATGACACGGGCGGGTAAAAACCAACCGAGTGCGGGACGAGTGTGACTCAAGACTCAAACGTGCGGGGTTGACGCTTGGCTAGGATGGGATGTTTGGAATGATCCGTGCGCGTCCCAAGAGGCCTAGGAAGACCTAACGGACTGCAACCGAGACCACTCCGGGTTGAGGGTTGTAGTGTGCAGTGTATCAGCGGCGGTGCGCGTAGTGTGCGGTGTAACCGAGCGGCGGTGTGAGTAGAGTGCGGTGTAACCGAGGCAGCAGTGCGCGTAGTGTGCGGTCTCTAAAATTCTTTTCCTGAGTAAAACAGAAGTTTTTGAAGAATTTTATATGTATGCACAGATGTATATTGATGCATTTTTTTTTTGTATTTTTTTTTTTTTTGTAAAATAAAAACGAAGCACGTGCACACACACAACAGTTAAAGAAGGGGGTAAAATGAAAGTTTGACCCTCATCATCGTTTTAAAAATCTTTTGTTTTGTTTAAAAGTTTTTAAAACAAAACTTCCCAATGAGTCGCCAAGCGAAATTACCGGATCCGAGCGAGGCCTCGCGGCCCGGCATGCGGCATCTTTCGCGTTGGAGGTGTCTCGCCGTTTGTTTTCGCATTCGTAGAGTCGCCACGCCGTTTTTATTAAGCCCAAAACATTGAAAAAGGGCATCGGTTTAAAGATAATTTTAAAGCTGTTTTTGTGTGATGAGATTTTGAGTTCGGAGGTCGAGATGACTCCCGGGAAGAGAATATTAGAATATTAGAGCTCACCCGAGTAGCCTCGTAAAACTAGTCTTTCGGATACCACTAATATCCTTTAAATGTTGTGTGTGTGTGTGTGTGCTTTTAAAAATGCATGCTTTGTATCGGATGTCTACATTGTATGCTATGTATGGAAATGTATTGAAATAGTATAGGAAGGAAGCCTTACCAATGTTGGTTCGTGTACGTCTTCCGCCTGGGAATGGTGTTTGAGGTCGGAGTAGCGTTCCGTATGGATCGGGATTGCTTCGGGAGGGACCGGTTGTCCGCGGACGAGTTTCGGCGTGAGTTGAGGTTGTAGGCTGCGTTCGGGCGGAGTTTCGGCGTGCACAGGGATCGTCGGGATCACTCGGGCGAGAGGTTCGGCGTGCGTTGTGGTGGCGGAGTCATTCGGGCGGAGTTTCGGCGTGGTTTTGGATCGTCGGTTTGACTCGGAAAGAGCGGGACACCGTGGAAAGACCGAGGCAAGGCCTCGGAGTACCACGAGGGGCCTCGAGTACCTCGAGAGTGCCTCGGGGCAGCGCGGGAGCGTCTCGGGAGCGCTCGGGGAGGCTCCGGAGCACCACAAGGGAGCTCGGAAGGCCTCGGAAGGATCCGAAAGGGGCCGGGAGTGCCTCGAGAGGACTTAGAGGGGAGCCCGAAGGCTAAGGGAGGAAGAGAGAAGAGGGAGGTGTGTCAAAATGAGGAGGGAAGCCCTCTATTTATAGTAAAAATTTCGGAGCAAAGAGGTCCGTACGGACCTTCTTGGTTATCCGTAATTTTGGATTTCCTCGATTTGAGGGAATGCGCAATGATGGAGAATATTACGGAATGATGGTGTTCCCCAGCAATAAGGTCCGTACGGACCATCTTGCATGCAAAGAGGTCCGTACGGACCAACTCTGCAGGAAGTAATCATTTTCCGGGATTTGAGGGAATATTGTGGACTTTAAGGGGATTCAGTAATCATTGAAACAAAGAGGTCCGTACGGACCTTAATTGCTTTTCTGATTTCCTGAAAATTCCCAAAAGGTCCTTTTGTCCCTTTTTATCCCAGAAAGGCTCCTCCCTTGGTTTGGTTGGGGGTTTGAGAGGGTTTTGAGAGGGTTTTGAGTGAGAGAGGTCTCTGAGACTGCGTGGATGAGTCTGCGGTGTTTCCCGTGTGTTTGAAAGGGGGTGATCCAGATTGGGGTACTTACACCCGCGAAATATGACTATTTTTTCTTTGGGAGGTCACCCCGCGTATTTGACTGTTTTTGGTGGGGAGTCATCCCGATGATTTGACTTTTTTCTTTGGGAGTCACCCGTGAATTTGACTTTTTTCTTTGGGAGTCACCCGCGAATTTGACTTTTTTCTTTGGGAAGTCGCCCGCGAATTTTTACTGTGTGGAAAATCTGTATGGTCTTTCCGGATCGGGTAGATTAAGGCCATTCCGGGCCATTTTGACCAAGAGAGGTGGGCATTTGAACCCAAATGAAATGGTGAATTTTAATGATGGGCAGCCAAGATGGGCTGACAGAATTTAATCAGGGGCAAAAGGGGAAAATCACCCTTCTGGACTATGGATGTCGTGCGACAAGGGAAGGTTCCTAGGCAGTTCTAATTAAAACCGCAGGTCGTAAGACAGATCTCAAAAACACCCTCCATTGCCGCCGAGAACAGAGAGGAAGAGGGAAAGAGAATTTCGAAATTTTTTCCCTCAATTTGATTTAAATCAAAGATTTTGACAATGCCTCCGCGAGCCGAATCGAGAAGGAATGTGCAGTAAGTATTGTCCGAGAGACGGAGGCTTGTGGATCGAAACAAGCGGAAGAGATTTCCTGAGGGACACGGGCTTTACCCGGGTCTCGACTTTCATACTTCTACGATGGAGCAGAAAGGGGTAAGCTTTCTAAAAGATTAACCCTTTTTGAAATTTGATTTCTAGGGTTTGAGATTGAAATTGGGGAAAATTGCACCCAAATAGGAATTGCATGCTTGGCATGAAGTGCATTATTTTGAGAGAATTTTGTTTTTTCTTCTTTTTGAAAGAATTTGGTGGTGCACATGAATGAATGCACATATTGAATGCACATATTGTGATGAGTATGGTTTTTGATACTGTCTTTGTGCTTACTGCGGACTTTGCGGACGAAGGGGTCCCCTGAGGCTATTGCGACCATTTGGGGTCTTCTTAGGGCTCTTCGATTTGCGGACGGATCTAAGGGACTGGTCTTTCTTCTTGGCCTTGGACCATTCTTCACAAACTCGTCGGAGCTTTTGGGGACACGCCGAGGAGCGTGGAGCTTGTGCGAGCCTTTAGGCAGTTCTGGTGGGACTCTACCCACACTTTCCATCTATCTTGGGGTGAGTCGACCATCACTCCATACGACTTCACTGCTATTACTGGTCTGCAGTTCACGGAGAGGCCGATCTTTTCTGAGGATCCTGGCGTGCTGAGCCCAGATGCTATCAGAGCTTTGACTGGATTGACCCTTCGCCTGAGGGGCAATGGGGTTCCTTTGGCTGAGTTGCATTCTGCTTTGACTTATCAGTGCCGTCTTTTTCTTTGAGGATCTTGCTCTTATTCTGGTGGCTTGATTGGCCAGGAGCCTTTATGCAGGCGGGTTTTCTGATACCCTGTTTTGTAATGCCTCTACGACGGCATTGACCCTTCTGTTGGAGCCTCTTCGTGATTGGAGCCAGGTGTCCACTTTCTCCTGGGGAGAGGTTGGTTTGGCCCAGGTGTATAGGGGCCTTGATGAGGTGAGCAGAGGCAGTGTGACCTCGTTGGATTTTTATCAGACTGTGTTGGAGGTAGGCCTTTTGCTTTTCGCGACTTGACCTCTGTATTTGACTGTTCTGTCATCATTTCTTTTCTTGTTCTTTGCCTCCGAAAGCTTTCTGTCTTTTGATTTCAGGTGTGGGCTTATGAGGTATTCGACTGTTACGCCTGGACTGTGCCTGAGAGGATTGCGGCAGATCTGTTCCCTACTATGCGCCGTTGGGCTTTTGGAGCGAGGGAGAGCCGGAAGGTGGACGGGGCAAAGCCCCGTAAGATGGCCAGCTACCATGACATCATGATTGCTCTGAGGGGTACCCCTGTCGGGTTGAGACATTTCCCCTGGCATGGTCGGTATGGCGAGGATTTGATTAGTCTTCTTTGCCGCTGGTGACCAGGACGAGGAGGCTGTTGGTTGGCCTGAAGGGAGATGCCCTGTATTTGGGGGAGAGAGTTTGCAGGCAGCATGGTCATGGCGCTGTCGCCCGTGTCCCTCATGATCCTCCTGAGGGGATATGGCATATCCGGGCCTTGCCTGACTTGGAGCGGCTGCGGACCGGCATTGATGTTGCTGAGCTTTCTGATGCTGGGGACTATGCCCAGTTCGTCTTCACCCGGTTGGTGACTCCTCAGGTTATGGCTGCTAGGAGGGCAGCGGGGATGCAGCTACCGACACCTCCCCGCTTTTTTGAGTATGAGGCTGGGGGTAGTATTCGTCGCTCCTCTTTCGACATGTCTGAGACTCATCCGCATCTGCGACTGCCTCGTGGGACCACCTCCGTGAGTGATCTCTTCTTTTATGATTTGTTCCAGCTTTTAACTGCTTTACTATCCGCATTGATTGCTTCTGACTGCCTTTTCTATTTTCATTGAACAGGTTCCAGCCAAGATGTACAGGGTGGTGGCCAAGGCGCTCACCGGTGCTGTGAAGATGCTGCGCCAGTTTCAGAGGAGCGCGGAGCATTGGAAGGGGAGGTGCAGCTCCCGGCTGGTGACGTCGTGCCTCTCCAGAAGAAGAGGCCGAGGCCGTCTTTGGCTCCTCCTTACGGATCTCGGGCGGGCGGGTCTAGTCGCGGCACCCCGGCTGACGGTGATGATGGCGAGGATGATCCCTACCAGCCCCCTTACTCTACCGTGCCTGAGTGGCATGGGTATTATGCTGAGCCCCAGCCTTGGGCGCAGTACGAGGATGATGATTCAGACGGCGAGATCCATGAGGTGCCGGAGGGTGGCAGCGACGGCCAGGAGCAGAGCAGCTCCGAGGAGGAGGTGGGCAACGTCCAGGACGACAGCGGCTCCGAAGATGATGAGGAGGACGATTCCGGCGACAACTCCGAGTCGGAGTGATCACGATGGTCCCCTTTTGCCATGCTTTGACTCTTTTAGGGTAGAGAGGAGAAATGCATGTGCTATTTTTGTTCTTTTGGATTGTAAAACAAATATTCTATTGCTTTTGCACTTTGACAAGTACAATATTTGTTTACTTATGTATTTTTGAGCTTATATGCACGAGTTCGTCCCAAGAAAGGCACAAAATGGTGGCTTTTGGGTGTGATTGGGTGTTTTTGCGATTTTTGTACGCATTGGGTGACATTTATGTGTCTGTGGATGTGTCGGATGTCCCGAATCCTCTCCCGTGGGCTTTATGAGCGAGGGGGAGTGTTTAGGTATGTTTTTGTGGTGTTTTGGACAGGTTTGGGTGGTTTTTTGAGCAAGCGTTGGGTCGCTTGGGGCTAGCTGCGATTCTTTGCTGCTTGGTTTTCTGATGGACCTCTCCATGTCGTCCGACACAGGACTTCATGGAGACTTTATGCCGCACGACAAAGAGAGTCCTGGGAACAGTTTTCTTGATCAGCAATCCCCAGCACTTTATAAAAAGGCAGACTCGTAAACCACTGATTCCGGCAGTTGCAGTAGGTGTCAAACTTGCCTTCCACCTCAAAATTAGCTCCAAGATTTGATCTTTGGCCCAAAATGGAACATTATGACGACAGATCTAAGACCAAAGAGCGTCAATTTCATTCCGATCTCATAAATCTGACCCGCCATCATCGCAATAACAATAGAAGGATCATCGACCAACGATATGGGTTGAGATGCATCTAGGCATTAAAGGAGTGGGCAGTTGACTGGAATCTTCTCCGAGCCACATCCAGATACTGGGATTGCGAGAGGCATGTTTTCACCCTCTCGTATAATGATCTCACACCCACCATTGAGGAGCTCTGGGCACTGACTGGGGGAGCTGAGCTTAGGGATGTGGTCTTTCCCCGAGATCCGCAACCTTTGACTGATCAGCTGGCCGATTTCTTGGGATTTCACCCCGAGCAGGTGATTGATCTGATTCTTGACCTGTCTTTTGTTGACTTGGCCCAGATAGCCCGATTGGCTGTATCGCATCCGGAGCTATTTGACCCATCCACAGCCATGGATATTTTTATGATGATCATGATTTCCCTGTACTGCTTCTGTGAGTACGACGGGGTATGCTCTGGTTTACTGCTGGGAGTCGTCAGACAGATGCGGGGTTCTCGAGGCACCACATTGGCCGATACTCGACCCGGGCAGGGAGAGAAAGATGTAGTTCCCCTTCTGCTGGCGGAGACTTATCATGGGATGGACCGACTGTCTAGAGGGTCATTGCATATGGGATGTGGCAGCCCTAGTCTCTTATCGTTGTGGCTCTTTGAGCGATTGAGACTGATCTCCCCATTACCTGTTGGGCAGACTGCAGCACCTTGGGTCACGCAGCAGAGGCGAGTGGCTCCTGAGGCTTCATAGGAAGGTTGGTCGAGGCGACTGGCCAGGTATACTACCACTGATATCCAGTACTGGGTTCCCGGATGGAGGCT
Source organism: Adenophora triphylla var. japonica (assembly GCA_022495995.1). NCBI lineage: Eukaryota > Viridiplantae > Streptophyta > Magnoliopsida > Asterales > Campanulaceae > Adenophora > Adenophora triphylla. Next base: position 168,246 of record JAFEMH010003437.1, read on the forward strand.
CGAGACCATGAGTGTCAGGCAGGATGATTCTACTATAGTGAGGTTGCCGGGATTGCGTTTCTCGTCATTTAGCATTCCCTTGCTTGTTCAGAGGCAGTATGGATACCCACAACAGGCTGTTGATGGGTTCAGAGAGCAGATGGCCCGGGATACCGTTCCTCTTGACATGACTGATATCCAGACTCTCAGGTTCTTTGCCAGGGCTTTTTCAGGAGCAGCTTTTCCCGCTCACACACTGATACGGAAGACCCGGAGGATTACTTATCTGTCCACCAGGTACCTCATCTGGTACAGGGAGCAGAGGGGACCAGTCCAGCACACCATCGAGGCATATTGTAGAGGGATCCGAGGAGGAGACCAATCTAGGCTGGAGCTACGCGATGCTGAGGCTCAAGTCGACCCCGACAATGTGACCGATGATCCGGCAGCGGATTTTGAGAGACTCGTGGAGAGGAGAGCCAAAATGAGGGATGACCCTGAAATTATGGCTCGGAGGACAGCTCTGAGAGAGGGGAGAGCTGCCCAGGCGGCGTTGAGAGCTGCCGGATTGGTTGACTCACCGACTCGTATTATTCCAGAGCCGGGGCGACGGGAGACAGAAATTTTTGGGATAGCTAAGCCAAAAACCTCCCAAGGACCGAGGAAGAGGAAGAAGAAGGGTGCTAGTTCAGGAGTGGGAACGAGCGACTAGGATTAGGTGACTTATCCTTGTATCCCTTGTTTGCCGACACAGACAATTTAGATGTACCTTTTAAAAGATATTATTTTGCTAATGTTAATGAGTCGAGAGTAAACCGTGCTTGAACTCATCAATGAATGTATTAATGTGATGAAAGTTGAAATTACTTCAGAGCTTAATCAAGACACATTTTGGTAATCACAAATACAACTGTTGACAGGATTTGGTGATTTTTATGATTTTTAGACCGAACCGCGAACGGCTGCCTACGTTCCCCTTTTACAAAATGGACTAAGGGGCTCAGGTCTCCGTAGTTCGACCCAATTAACTTTTGTGTTTAAGAAAGGGATAGATAGAAGGGGGACAAATGGTGCAACCCTGTTTTTTACCTAGACCGCCCGTTTTTAGGGTTTTCAGCCTAGTTGGGTATATTCTTTTAGCACCGAGCGCGCCCTTTGTTTTGCACGGACTGCCTTTTGAGAGGTTTTCAGTCTCGTCTGGGTACATTATTTTCGCGCTTCTTTTTTTTTTTTTTCTCTTTTTTTTTTTAGAGGGGGAGACTTGATTCAGACGTAATAGCGGCGTAATCTCATTTGGAACTCCATATCGGCACAGGATGTTTTCTTTTATGAAACAGGCCACCTTTTTGGAGTTGAGGATTTTGTAGGATGCTGCTTCAACCCACTTGGTGAAGTAATCCACAACGACCAACACGAACTCGTGCCCGTTACTGCCGGCGGGAGTTATCTTCCCAATAACGTCGATTCCCCAGGTTGCGAATGGCCAAGGAGTGCTCATGCAGTAGAGATCATGAGGAGGTATATGGTTGAGATTGGAGAACCGCTGACACTTATCGCAGGTTCGTACAAACTGAATGCAGTCAGTTTCCATGGAGATCAAATAATAACCCATCCTGAGTATGCTGAACATCAAGGCTCGGGCGTTCATATGTGGTCCACACGCGCCACCATGGACTTCTTCCATGACCTTTCTGGCTTTAGACTTGCTGATGCAGAGTAGAAGTGGGCCTCGGTGCCTTTTCTTCCATAAGTCATCTCCCAGAATAACGTACTGTGCAGACAACCTTTTCAAAGCTTGTAAACTTTTGGCGCGGAGACCTTCTTTTAGTCTACCATCCTTTTCCGTTGGGAATGAAGCTTCGCCATGTTTAAGGTACTGAAAGATCTGACTGTACCACAAGTCATCGACCTTTTCTAGCTTGATCTGGCAACAGTAGGCGGGGTTCTCGCGCCTCCCAACCCTGAATGGTTTTACTGATTTTCCTTCTGGGATTTCCACCAAAGAGGCCAAAGTGGCCAGGTGTAAGTACTCCAATTTGAGTTGTTAGTATTTTCGTTAGAAAATTAACGAAAGTCCTAACATTTCTAACAATTCCCAACTTTTCTAACCAAGCAAGGGTAAAATGGGCATTGTTATTTAAGGTTAAACCTAGAAAAGAATCTCAAAAAGCAAAAGAAATGGAAAAATCCGAATCTGGTAAGTTGAAAAACATAACCAGTTTGATTTTTTTGAAAAATATTCTTTGTGTTCAAAGCCTGCAGCTGCAATTAATGAACAGTGCACGCTGCAGGAACCCTCCGCGCGGATGGTATTGCAATTTTCAGAGGGCTATAAATTGAGCCCTCCAGTCTCAGAAAATAAAAAGAAAAAATATTTTTCACAACTGCACCTTAGCGAAAATAGAGAGAAAACAGTGAGAATTCTCTAGAATTGTCACCTTTTTCTCAACTATTCACCCAAAATCACACTCACTCAAACACTCTCATATTCAAGCCTCAAACACTCTTACATTCAAGCCTAAAACTCAAAACACAAAGAAGATTGATAAACCCTCCTTCTCCTTACCCTAAACTCCTTCATTCATGCATGCATTTTCAAACTCCAAAATGTAGTTTGTTCATCTTCTTGCCTTAGATCCAAGAAGATCACCATGGAAGTTCATCTCCATGGATGATCTTCTACAAGGATCAACATTATTTTCAAAGTGTTCTTACTTACTTGCAAAGAAAACACATTTTCAAAACCCTAAAAATCATTTTCATACATCAAATCTCTTTTTCAAAGGATAAAATTCCCCTTCCCAAGCAAATGAAGTGCTTAGTCCTAATGTACCCCAAGGATGGTTTGATATAGTTGATTCACCACTAAAATGTCAAGTGATCACTAATCAAAACCTAGGGAAATGGGGACAAGCATGGATGCCAAACCCCCTTTTAAAATCATGTTTTTCTTCTTAAGAAAGTTGCTGTCCAGTAGCAATTTTCTAAGACCTCTGTCCATGGTCTAATTTTTTGGACACAGATAAACTTGGAATTTGGTGTTGACTACAAAACACTTTTTGTAGCCAACATCCATAGATTTCCAGACATATTTTTACTTTATTTTTTGCGTGAGTAAAACTCCTTTTTTCTAATTTTCTTTTAAAGGTCAGTTCCTCAGTCTCTGGAAGTCCAGATTTCATATCTGAGATTTCCAGAAGGTTTTGGTCCCACAAATCATCTCCAAAATGGAAAATTCTTATACAGAAATCTTATTTAAGGTGTCTGAAACAACTTTCATTCTCTGAGTTTCCTCATATTATGAAGTTTTAAAGCCCTTAAATCCATTTCAAAGTCAAGTGTCTACTGCCTTTTTCATTCTGGCAGAATTGGTTTTCAACTTCAAAAAATCCTTTGAGTCTCAAAACTCAACCCAAAAATCATACCAAAAATCATGGGATCTTTCCAAAGTCTAATAAAGAATTCCCAATTTTTACTTTTCTGAGTTTCAACTTATTTTGGCCAAAGTAACACACACACACACACACAAATGGTTTTTAATGCTTGGAAGACTCATTTTACGAGGCATTACGGGTGAACACTAACGTTCTTCCCGGCGTGTAACGTGACCTCCGAACCCAAATCTCTTATTTCGGGCATTTTTCAAAGTTTTGGCCCATAAAACAAAAATGGCGTGGCGACTCCGTTTTTCCGGTTTTTATTTGGTTTTCAAAGAAACGAAAAATCGAATTTTTTCCGCGAGTTGGAAAATTTCAACATCGTCACAGTGGCGACTCCGCTGGGGAACTAAGCTTTATAAAAAAAATGGTATTCGGTATATTGGTGGAAACCATTAAACTTCCCGTTATCGCCTCCTAAAACGAGTCGGGGATAAATTGTGGTCTAACAATCCCACGTACCGGTATCATTGTTTTCAAAAAAAAAAAAGCTTTTGAGGGTCAAGCTTCCGTCCCGGCATTTAAAATCGTTTGTGGTGTGTGTCGATTTTTCACATTTTCGTGTTGTTTTGGCCGCCTCGGAAAAGTCAAAATTTTGACTGTCGGACCCGTTGCCTCGGATTTTGAATTATGTGCCTATGTGTTATTTGCTTTCAAAAAAAAAAAAATTCAAAAAAAAATTCAAAAAAAAAAAGAGATTTTCAAAAAAAAAAAGAAAATTTTCAAAAAAAATCATGCATCATTCTTTTTAAGGCATATAAAAAAATTTCTATTTTACTCAGAAAAAGAAGATAGACTGCTTGCACACTACGCGCACGTGACCTTACACTGCACACTACGTTCCTAACCCGGGGAAATCCCTGTCGCGGCCCGTTTTGTCTTATTACGCCTCTCGGTGCAAGCACGGGACTACCAAAACATCCCATGGAGCCTCGTGTCGACCATGCACTTGTCCGTGACACACTTTGTCCGAGACCCGGTTGGTTTTTAGTCTGGTCTGTGTCATGCCCTGTCTGTGTATAGACCTTTCCTTTCAAGCCTTAGTCGGCATACCAATTCAATATCTTTCGGGACCCTAATCAGTCGAAGTTCTGCCGGTTTTCCGTCATGGACTTTGACCAGATATTGACTGGCGCCTTGACTTCGGCTCTGACTGGCACAAATTATACACAGACTCCCAGCCTGACACTGAGTCATCAAGGATTAATGATTATTCCATGCCTAATTACGGCTTAACTGACGACAAGTCAAGATCAATTGTGGACGCTTATCAGTCCAAATCATGCCGACTTTTCGTCGAGCCCTCGTACATGATCTTGACTTTGATGTCAGTTTTGTCCGTAATTTACATTGAATGCTCGTTAAGACTCGATTACCCGCCAGACTTTTAGGATCGTTTCTCTTTCGGTCGGTGGGACCCGCTTGCCCTATAGGACCCTCGCCGGGCATCCACCCTGGGAGGTCGAAATACAGGTGGAATACGAGGGGCTTATAGACATAGTGACGGGGCCCACTGATCCAGGATCCAGAGTAGTTTGCAAAAAAGAAGAGCAATCTTTTCCACCCGATTAGGTTAATAAAACATGTTTTAAGTAAACATGAACAAATAACGGCATGTTGCATGAGCCCAAAGCCCAAACACCTACCCTCCTTCATTCCCAGACATCTGAACCCTCGCGCCTTTTCCCCCGCAGCTCCTCACAAAGCTTGGTTTCGGGCACCGGGTTACCATTTGATTAGTTGGGAAGAGTCCAGCGCACCATCAGCTTCGCCGTTTGTTCCGACTCCGGGTTTCAGAATGTCTCGCATCGGCCGTAATGATGGGGACAACGTCACTCCGCCTCCGGGACCCCTCGAGACGAACAGCGGTGGAATCGGTTAGCGTAACGAGATGAGGTTACGACAGGAAGCACAGCTGAATAGCCTTATGGAGGCTATTAAGAGCCATGGTTTGGCCGCCAGCCTCAATCCCGATGGCACCTTCACCGTGGAAGAGGAAGAGGATGCCAATCCCACTCTCAGTCGCCCTGATTACTCCCGGGATGCCACCGCCCACCTCCTATGGTACCACTACGAGAACCCATGCTCCTCGATCTTTGGGTCGGTCGGCCCCGACTTCGAGACCACCGGATCCACGCGGCCGACGGCACAAATCGGTTCACGGTTCCTCGGTGGGGACAAAGCCAGTACGGAATGTCTTCTCATGGTTGGGGTTATCTCGGAATGCCACAACTAATTGGGATTCCGCCACAGTTTGGAACCGATCAATCGGGCCTTCGCGGCAACAGTTGAGGGCCACAACAACGGTTCGGCATGCCTCAACGGCCGTCGAGCCCCTCCTCGTAATGATGCTAGCTCAACTCCTCCCACAGCTTTCACAAACCCATTTCTCACTCGGGGTTCGATGGGTTACCAAACCTCCATCCCGGTTTCATCGAGAATCACCGGGACCGCGGTACCCCCGGGTTATACACCATCGCCTCGGCCCGGCCATGCAATTCAACAGTCAGGGACAGCAGCCCGCACCTAAGCTTACTTATGGGCCCCACTCTGGAAATCCAAGCTATCCGGCTACATCAGGACTGCCTCCACCCACTTTGCCGATTGAAAATCAACAGCAGGCCGCAAGGTTCTATCCCTTTGCCTAAGCTCCTACTCATGCTCCCCAGGGTAACTCAGCCCAAGGACAGGTTTTCACCTACGTCCCCGGATCGGCCGTTCCCTCCACCAGTCTGCCGCCAGTGGTAGCTCCTCTCTCTAGCTCAACCACTAGTTTGAACGCAATGGCTCCGCCACAAGACCCTCATCTGGCCTGGTTCATGGAACAACATAAGGAAATGAAAGCGCAGATTGCTGAATTCACCGCTAAGAAATCTGCCTTCCGGCCTACAGACCTGGACTCCATTGTTCCTCTGCCCCACAAATTCGTGATGCCTAACTTGGATCTCTTTGATGGGACTGCATGCCCAAAAACTCATCTGGACACGTATACCTTGGCAATGAAGGCCAAAGGATGCACCAATCAGCAGTTGGCTGACTATTTCAGTCTATCTTTGAAATCCAGTGCCTTAAAATGGTTCTTTCGTTTGAAACCCGAAGGCCGTAACTACGTGGGACCGGATCACTAATGCCTTCACGAGAAAAGTACAAGGCCAACTTGGAATGGGAAACAAATAGAGTTGACCTACAAACAACAAGCGGCGTCCCGATGAGAATGTTGGGGACTTCTACAAGCGGTGGAATCGAAACTCGGTGAGATGGCAATCCCTCCTTCGAAGAGGAGCAACTGGACATCTTCCGAGTCATGCCTGAAACCACATCGAGAGCCTCCTCGGTCACTTCCCGTACTCGAGACTTACGGGCCATGGTTAACTCCGCGGCTAAATTTGAAAAGGCTTACAATCGGCAAGAGCTGCTGCACTGCCTTACGAGATATCGGGCTCCTCCTTCAAACACCGCCCCTGCTCACTGCTAAAGGCAAAGAGATGATTAACTACGCGGGACAGGAATGTAATAACACAACTCCTTTTGCTCCCAGAAAACCAGTCGAGCCCAGGCCACGTGTCATGAACCTCGAAAACTTTGGAATGCCTCTGAACGACATCTTTAGGGGACTGGTGAAAGAAGGCTTGCTGCGGCCTTTGGAGAATTTCCAACCCAGGAATCCGAATGCTCCCGTGGATACTTCAAAGTATTGTGCTTTTCATCAAGCCCACGGACATCGGCGGACAACCGCTTTACTCAAAAAGGCAATCCAGGGACCGATAGAGCAAGGAAAGTTGGAAGGCCCAGAAGGGCCTAATACGATCAAAAATCCTACGCAAGGAACCATAATCAGGTAAATATGATTGAATGCGGAGAACCTTCGCATGCCCAGGAAGATGCCGATGAAGGTCCCCAAATACCCATGGCCAACCTTGTCGAGGATCCTGAATTCGGATTCCCCCTCAGCCTTGAGGATATTGAACGAATCAACCCACCTTGGTCTCATGTCAGAGACTTCCTGCGGGAATACGAGGCCTGCTATTTCTCGGATGAAGGGAAAACTGATACTGAAGAACTGGGGATGTTCCGGTCAAAACATGAGAGAACCATTTACACAAGATGGTTAGAACAATCGAGAAGAATCAAACAAGAAAGCTTCCGGCGAGCGCCTGTACTGGGGCTTATCAGCAAAGAGGCCGAGGAGCATCTGGAGCTAGTACACTTTTGCAAATTGGCTTTGGGAGAGACTGAATATGGTCCCGAAAACAGCGAAGAATCAGAGGAGGAGGATTCCTTCTATATCCTGCCGGGAGTTAAATACGTGCCACCCCCTCTCACTCTTCCCCCACAGTTTCTAGGAGGAGAAGCTGAGTCGCAACTATCACTTTCGGGAATGGGAGCATATGACAACTTCTGCGGTTGCACGCACCCATATTCCCCTAACGGGTTTGATCGGCGTTCCCTCTCAGATGAAATCCCGTTAGTATGGGAAGATGATTCCAATGACAACGACGATGATGATGATGACGAGAGCGAAGAGTCAACTGAGGCCCCAGATCCGGAAACAATCTGGAACAATCAGGCCGGAAATGAGCCCATGGGAGCCAGACACAATGGTTGGTTGTCAGCAAGCGACGACGAAGAAACTTCAGACGAATATGAAACCGAGGATATGAAGGCCATGAAGTTTCCTGGGTCTGAGCACGTGGATGTCTTAGAATTCAACACTGCCAACCATGCTTTGGGGAAAGGGTTTTCAGGCATCCGATCCAGGCTGATAGTCGAAGATCTGATAGAGAGAGGGAAACTAACTCCCATCCGCCCAAATGAGAAAATAACCATGGTCAGATCAAATCCACCCCGGAACAAAGTAACACTCCTTGTCAGGGTTACCCAAGAAGAGGTCACCTTCCCCGAATGTATGTCGGCTCTCGAGAGAAGTCCTGAAACCGGCATGATACGGATGCACCTCCCACACAAAGTGCTATAATCATCTCCAACTCTGAGTATTACAGAAAGGAACCAGAATGGCTGCACTATACCAGGGATGAAATCGAAAAGCCGCCGAGCCCCGACAATAGCGACTCTTGTTGTATGATAACTATGAGCAAGGAAGGCTGTGGGAGCGAATCAGAGGACGCCCTAGCCCTGTGGGCCATCCAGGGGGAAACAACACAACCCCAGACTCAAAAGCCTGTGACTTGGGAAGCGGTTATAAGGGCCGCCCGGGGAAGGAGCCGGTGCGGCTCGGCCCCTCACCGTTGCTAGACTCACGTCGGGCCCGGTGGCCGATAGCCAAAAGGCTCCCCCGTTGACCTTAGCGGCGTTGAAGAAATCTAGTCAAGAAGCAACTGATGAGGAAGTTAACCTGTTGACCCGATCCGGGCAAATCTTCCAAGGGAATCCCAAGGCAGATATGAAGGCCACAGATCAAGCACCTGAGGAGAACCGCCGCCCCTATGCTAAGAAAGCCGAAGCTCCTGACCCCGGAAAAGAGGATCCCATGCTCACCCAGTTGAAGCAAACACATGCCAACATCTCTCTCTATGGTCACTGCTCACCTCATCCTATCCCCACAAGCTAAAGCTGGAAGAAAGCCTGGCCCGCACCTTGGTCCCTATTGATGCTACTCCCGATGACGTGGTACAGTTGATTGGAAACATCCACTACGGGAACATAATCACTTTCACGGATCTCGACCTCCCTCAATTTGGGGCCGATCATAACGAGCCTCTCTTCATCACAGTCCAATTGGATGAACGACGCCTCCCTCGGGTCCTGGTTGATAATGGGTCCGGAATGAATATCCTTCCGGCAAAGATCATGAGCCTGCTTGACATCAAGTCCACGGACTTAAAACCTTCCTCCCTCACAATCAAAGCTTACGACTCGACATCTCGAGCAGTCCTTGGAGTTGCTACTTTGGACCTCTGGTTTGGCCAGAAATTGATACCTGTGGAATTCCAGGTTATTGACATCCCGATCACTTTTAATGCCTTATTGGGGAGACCTTGGCTGCATCGGAGTCAAGGGGTCGCCTCAAGCCTCCACCGGTGTGTGAAATTCGTCTCGAATGGGGACCTGACAACCATTTACGGGGATTTAGTCACCTTGGAGGGCACGGATACAGGTGGAATACCTATTCTGGAACTCAAACACGATGAGGAAGGTCTCATGCTAACAGGCTTCATGGTCGAGCCTCCCAAAGCCCAAGTGTGCAACATAGATTTAACGATCACTCGGGATAAAATCCCTCCGGTCTTGAAAATGATGAGAAAGATGAGCTATCTACCTGGCCTCGGTCTGGGGAAGCACCAACAAGGAACTCACAAACTCATCGAGGTGAAAGGACAGAAAACTCGCCACGGCCTGGGATATGAGGCCTCCTCAGTGGACACTGCAAAAGGAAAAGGATTTGAAGCTATCACAAGAAGGGTCCCGGTCGACGACCCTAAATCTCTCCCTTTCAGTCCTAATTTGGCTGACTACTTTGTAAAGGGTCCCACACAACCGGGTAACATCACAGAGCCCACTCTTACAGAAGGGTGGCTGAAGCTACATGATAGCCTTAACAAGTTCAGGGGAGCCAAAGATAACCCGGTCCGTAGAATGTTCCTGGACCTACCCAAGATACCCGGGGCTACCACTACCATGAAGAGTGAGTACACTTTCAAAGGCGTGCCAAGCCTAGTGGAACAGTTCGAGAAGTTCACAACCACAATTCCTACTGCCCAGGAAGGTCCGAAACCTGAGTTTGAATTGATCGTGCCGAAAGCCAAAGCCACAGAAGTCTTTTCAGATGATTGGGATGGTCCGATTATGCAACAGTTATTCGGGGAAGAGATCCAGGTGCCAGACCTGATTGATTTCAGCTCAGTCAAAGAAATGGTAGCAATGACTGAGGAAGGAGGACATAAACAAGATAACCCCCGAGTCATGAGGTCACTGACAGTAATGCCGCTAAAGAATTGGGAAACTCTCTCAGGCCCGTCCGCGTCCAAAGAAGAAATGATCACCAAGCTTGGATTGGTCCCCCGTCCCTTTGTGTCAACCTTTGTAAAGTCCTCAGGAGTCTCTCATTGTTGAGTTTGAGTCTTTCTAGAGTCGTCCGATGGCCTTACGCTGAAGACCACGAAATTGTAGCCAATATCTGTATTCCTTTTATTCCTAATGAAATGACGAACCTTTACGAGTATCCCTTGATTGCCACTTTAACTAATGATGAATTAATTAATAAAAAAAACATTTAATAATAATTCATTAGATAAAGAAACGAGACACATTAAATAAAAAAAAAAAAAAAAAGAAAACAAAAATCTTTAAGCAGGTTGTTCGGAAAGAGGAAAATCGAGCCCAAGCTGCCGAAGAGATTTTGACAAGTGTGAATTTGGGAGCTGGAAGAGCCTAAAGAGACGCGGATTGGTGATTTCTTGAAGGAACTGGAAAGGATGCCTTACAAAATCCTACAAAATCCTCAATTCAAAGAAAGTAGCCCTCTTCATCAAAGAGAACATCATATGCGAGATACGGGTTGCCGGTAGAAATCATCTCGAGATAATGGATCCCACTTCGAAGGGAATGCGACAGTGGCAGCGAGAATTCGAGAATAACCCGTCACAAGTCATCTCCTACGGGCCCCAAACCAACGGGCCGTCGAGGCGGCAAACAAGACTCTGGAAAACATCATCAGGAAAATGGTGTCCGAGGCGAGATTGGCCCAGAAGCTACACCTGGCACTCTGGGGCTACGAGAACATCCGTCGGAACGGCAACGGAAACACCGTTTGCCCTCACCTACGGAATGGAAGCCGTACTCCCAATCGAGCTAGAAATCCCCTCACTCAGGTGTGTTGTTGGAGAGTCGGATCAACGAGGTCGAATGGCTCCAAAGTCGCCATGATGAATTGGCTCTACTAGATGAGCGCCGATTGAAAGCCATGGAACACATCCGAGCCTACCAAGGGAGAATGGCCGAGCCTTCGACAAGAAAGTAAAACATCGGGAGATTAGGGAAGGTGATCTCGTTTTGAAAGAGAAGCCCCCGATCCGTATCAACCCGCTTGGCAAATGGGAGCACATGCAGGTCGGGCCATATGTCGTCCGAGAAAATCTTCTCGGAGGAGCCATGCAACTTGCGGACCTCGACGGAAATCCTTTTGTACACCCGGTGAATGGTGACAAGGCTAGCGCGAGATACTACGCGTAAAGCACCAAGTCAAAAAAAAAAAGAAACAAAAAAAAAAAAAAAAGAGTGCTAAAAGAGTAATACCCAACTAGGTTGAAAACCCGAAAAGGGCGGCCTAGGTAAAAAACGGGGTTGCACCAAAAAAAACAAAAAAAAAAAAAACAAAAAAAAAAACAAAAAAAAAAAAAAAAACAAAAAAAAAACAAAAAAAAAAATCGGGTTGAACTACGGAGACTGAGCCCTTTGTCAGAAGGGAACGTAGGCAGCCGGAAACGGTTCGATCTAAAGCACAAATAAAAGTCATACTCTGACATCAATACACTGATCAGACCATGAAAGCGTCTCGAAAAACTCTAAAGCAATTCGCATATTCATTACAGTTAAAAGCTTTTTTATGAGTCTAAGCTCGGTTCATTCCTACAACTGGCAACCTTTGCTAAAGAAAACTAAGATACATAATCAAACTAATGTGTGCCTACGACAAGAAAGGGATACTCGGAAACCTCGAGGTCACTCCAAGCCGCTCGTGCTTGGCATCTCCCCTCTTCTTCCCCTTCGAGTCTTCTTCTTCGAACGGAAAAATGTCGGTCTTCCTCTACCAAGCTACGGGCCTTAGGACAGGGATCTATCAAACCAGTCTCTGTCAGGGCCTTAGTAGCCCTAGCATCATCTCTCGTCTCCTGTAGCCGGGCTGGTAAAGTAGGAGTCCTCCTCTCTTGTCTCTTGACGTAAGCCTCATAGTCGGTCACAACATCCCCGCTCCTGTCATGAGGGTTGGCACTCGCCTCGGCCCTCCTCCTCTCGGAAAGCCCGTCGGGTCCTCACGCACCCACAATGGCCTCACGCCGTCTCAAAATAGCCATCGAGTCTCCCCAAATGCCTCTCGTACCAATCCAGGTACCAAGTGGTCGGGAACACGGGTCTCGGACGCCTGAGGATAACCCGAGGAGGAAAGACGTCATACCTCCATACTCGGGAAAGAAAGGAAAACACCGAAGGATCATCCATAGAAGCAGAAGCCACCACCCTGGTGGCTATATCATCAAAGTCCTCCAAAGGAACTGCTCCAAACCAAAGCTGTCTCGGAACCGGGCGGAATGTAAAAGCTGGACTGAGAAAGCCCCGGAAGCATGACCACATGAGACCCGTCCTGAAGTACTCTCCTAGTCTCCACCCGCCAAGGAGGCACGAACCATCTGACATCTTCAGTCTAGCGACCTGCCATCCAATGCTCCCACGAGCCCCGATCATCAAAATCTACAGCAACCCCTCTCCTGGCGAATGTCCAAGGCTTGATCATATCCGATGTTTCCCGAAGAACCCCCAGGCGTTCCATCAGCCACAGAGTCAAGAGGAACGGGCTGCCCCCGTGCATATACCGTCTCCCGGTAGCCAGCCTATCGAGAGCATGAAAAGTCTCCCCCAGGATCAAAGGTACAACATCTACGCCCCAGCGACAATGAACGACTACATCCCAGCGAGCCGATGACAAATCCCAAAAGAATAAACCATGAACAAGGTACCAAACATGCAAAGAGCAAAAGCATCCCAATAGGCATCATCCACCAAGCCTAAGCCCCTAAATCTATCAGGAAGACCAGAAATATCAAAATGATCAGGACCGCGGATCATACCTTGTGCTTCCTCCGGGGAAAGATGAAGAAGGTTGCACAGCTTGTGAACAAAGAGGCTCCTCGGGCAAAGGAATTGCAATCTCCTCCACCTCGGGACCACCAAGCAAAGCCCGAAATTCTTCGATAGTCGGGACCACCTCATTATAAGAAAGGCAAAAGACATGCCTTCTAGTATCCCAAAATGAGGAAGAAGCTCTCAAAAGATCATAATCCGGAATCAATTCCTTGAGAGACCACAAGCATCGTATCTTATACCTTTCTTCAAAGAACGACCTCCTCTCATGCATAATCTCCAGAGACCACTCTTTAAACTGGTTGAAGAATGACATTTGAGAATCTTGGGATAATTTGGAGGGAGGTTGGATGCTCACAATTCTTTCCATGGCCTTTTCTCTCTTTCTCCCAGAAAATGGCTGTTTGAATGGGCGGTTGAAGAAGGTGTTTGAATTTGAAATGAGGAAAAACCGGATCTGAAGCAAAATTAAAGGGACAGTGTCGAAGTACATCCCCATCCGCGCGGATGAGTTTGCTCTCCAAAAAAAATTTTTTCTTTGCGGTTTAAAGCTGCTGCACCACAAAGGAATATTTTGTCCCACCCAGCTTTGTCCAAACCAGTCCATACACCAAACATCTAACACCCTTGCCAAAAAACCGAGGCTCATGCAACATTGCATTCATACAGCATTGCATTCAAAAAAAATAATAATAAAATAACAATAATCCTAAGATTATTACATTCCAAAAAAAAAAAAAAAAAAAAGAAAAGCAAAGAAAAAAAATGATATGCATGGAAATAAGATGTATACGTCTAATAGGTACAATCACAATCTCGAATAATCAATCTCAAATCTCAATCGGAGTCCTCGGTGGCCGGCGCCTTCCCCGATCCCTCTTGCGGCTCGGGCCCGCCTCCTCGGTAGCCATGAAGATCTCGGGCTCGGAATCATCATCCTCGTCTCCGGAAGAAGGCTCGTCGGGACCAACGGCACGCTACGATAGGGCAAGCCAAGATCTGCAAAGAAATCATATCCAGAAGGTGAATGCGTCGGACTCTGGACGTGCGAAGAAGATCCACCATGATGCCGAGACATGTCCCTGTCCATAAGGATCCCGAGAATGACGTGATCCGAAGGTAGTACCGCGCGGGGATCAAGGAGAGGAGAAAGAGGAGTCTCGGAAGAAGTCTACGAAGGAATAGGGAAGCCTCACCGCGACGGGCGCCGGCCGTGCTCGCCTTGCTCTGGCACGAGGGGCTCCACAAGCCACCATCCTCCTGATGAATCTCTTAGCCCCGATCACTTGGCGTCGGCTTCTCCACGACCACCTCCAGGAAGCTGCACGGGAGCAAAGCGTCGAAATAATTGAGGCAAAAAATGATGACGGGAAAGAAAGGAAAAGACAAAAAAAAAAAGAGGTGGGAAGGAGAAGCCATACCTTCATGCCGGACGAGGCCGAAAAGCTCGTGGAAGCCGCTCGAGTGAGGATCTGCACCCTCAATCGGACCCCATCTGGACATATGAAAAGTCCGTCCGCGGTGCCGTACGATCCCTACCCCCTCTATCAAGGACACAGGGCATCCTCGGCCTCCTCAAGATGAATACCGGGGTATGGCTCAATCGCCACAAATGCCGAGAAGTGCGGCCACCTCGGTAATCACCCCCCGGAGTCGCGAATCTCTCACTCGGATGCATCATATCGGCGGGAGGCTCCACCGGTGTCATCAAAGGCGAGTTCACGCCATGCTTTGGCGCGTCACTCTCTCCCGGATAATACACGTCGCAAGTCGAGACCTCTCAAAATCCTCATTTGCATGGTCCAAATCTCGGCGCCCTTCGAAGTGCGCCACATCGAAACGATCCCGGGGATAAAATATCATCCCCTCATCCGTCTCGGCCTCTCGTCGAGGCGGGCAATCCGCGTATCGAGGGTCGTGCGCCCTGGAACCTTTCTTCTCCCGGGCATGCTTGGACCAGGAACGCATGGCCGGATACGCCCCGATACGTACTCCGCCAGTGTCGCCGCATCGTGACGTGAAAGAACTCAACGCCCATACTGCGAAAGGTAAAAATCAAATCAATCCGGTGCAAAAGAAAAGTGTGTGCTCAAGAAGAAAGGGAAAGCAAAAGGAAAGCTTATACCTCCGGGGGGAACTCGAAAGCATGTATAAGGAGCTCGCGGCCTTAGGCTATATCTATCTAGAGTGAAAGTAAAGCTCTGCCGGCCACTGCCTCTCCCAAGAGACCTCTCCAGCCATCCTCATGTCCTCCGGGGACCTCGGCAAAGCAAAAGCTGCCGTCCCCTCGGCGTGTCCAAAAAGGGTGCTCGAAAAAGCAAACCATAAGAAAGCCACGGCAATGCGCTCAGCGCCTATCCTCTCCTCCCCGGCCTCGTAGCTCACAATGGTCTCCACAATCTTTCCCTAGACCACGGCATACTCCGTCCCCATCCCCTTTTTGGGAATAGGGGAAAATCCCGAAGAGCATGCGAGATCCGCATCGCTGTAGCCGTCCCGCCACTCAATCTTGCGTCCATTAAAGGACAAACACGTGATCGCGGCATAGTCGGAAGGCGTAACCGTAGCCTCGCCCCGAAGAAGTGAAACGTGTGGGTCGCATCCCACCAATGCTGCGCCAAAGCAAACATCAGGCCCTTGCTCTTAGGAAACTTAACCAATCCCCTCAAGCACTCAACAAACTCCCAAAGCCCGGTCTCAACGACAATCTGTCTCGGACTAGGCAAAGCTCCTCGGCCCGCATTCGGAAGCCGGTCCCACAAGTCAACTACAGACTCCACCGATCCTCGAGTCTTCATCTTGTTCAGCTGCTCCGTAACGTAGTTGTTTCCACCCTGCGATAAAAAAAAAAAAGAGAAAATGTCAAAAAAAAAAAATTTGCATTTGCATTTGCACAAAAAAAAAAGCATACATATGCATCATGAAATTTCAAAGAAAATTCGGCGGCATAACAAAGCATACAATGAACATAGCCCCATTTTTCTCGCACACAAAAAAAAAAAAAAAAAGAGAACCGAGTTTTCACCAAATCCCAATCAACATTCATTCATACATTCATAAAAACATTCATACAAGGAGTCAACGGAAGCAAAAACTCTGTCCCATTTTCATAAAATAACATGCATACATTCATCAAGAAAAAAAAAATGCATTCCTACGGAAGTAAAAACTCCGTCCCGTTTTCACAAAATAACATGCATTCAATCAACGGGAGGAAAAATCCGTCCCACTTTTCATAAAAAATCACACTCTCAAAAAAAAATGCATTCATGTCATCATCTCATGTTGGCAAAATGCCAATTCTTTCCTCAAGCAAAATGCACATTTTGGAACATCAACAAATTCATTGCAACATGCAATATTCAAATTTCAAAAAAAAAAAAAATCACAATTTTCATCCATAATTTTTGGATACTAAAAAAAATGGCGAAAATGCCAATTCTTTTTCCCAAACAAAATGCACATTTTGGGTTACTCATAACATGCAAAGCATCAAAATCAAGATTCAAAGCCAAGAAGATCAATCATTCGAATTTTCAAAAACAAAAAAAATCAAAAATCACCCAAAAATCAATTTCAAGCAAGAAATCAACAAAGGGAATGAAAAGATTCGAAGTATACCGTTCGGAGACTCGGATCGGTCGCCCAATGTTGCCAAGCATCGGGGTATGGCTCCTCCGCAATCGTTTGCGAAAGAGTATAGTGCCTCCTCATCCGGACAAGCTCCAATCGTCTCTCCGCGACCGGGCCGCGTCCTTGGCCTTGAATAGCACCTTCCCGTGTTCCATTGCTTGAAAATCGAAGAAAATCGGAAGAATTTTGAAGCTCTTTTGGACAACAATGGCGGTTGGGCGTTTCTCTCTTCCTCTCTCGTAAAAAGCCGTAAATTGTGGGGAAAAGGGAAGAAGAAAGGGCGTTGGCCCTCATTTAAAACACAATCGAGACACGCTCCCATCCGCGCGGACAGGATTGTAAGGGTCAAAATGACCCTTTTGCCCTTTAAAAATCCGGGACTCTGCAGTTTAGTCCCAAACTTGACAAAGTTAACCAAAGTTAACCAAAGTGAACCCAAGTCAACCCCCTTTCAAGGAAATCATTCCACGGCAGTCAAACGTAAGACCGATCTCCCCGAGAAAGATAACGGGATCCCGTATCTTTCATCAAAATCATCAAACGGCAGTCAAACGTAAGACCGATCTCCCCGAGAAAGATAACGAGATCCCGTATCTTTCATCAAAATCATCAAACGGCGATCAAACGTAAGTCCGATCTTCCCGAGAAAGATAACGAAATCCGTATCTTTCATCAAAATCATCAACGGCTAGTCAAACGTAAGTCCGATCTTCCCGAGAAAGATAACGGAATTCCGTATCTTTCATCAAAATCATCAACGGCGAGTCAAACGTAAGTCCGATCTCCCGAGAAAGATAACGAGATCCGTATCTTTCATCAAAATCATTCAACGGCAGTCAAACGTAAGACCGATCTTCCCGAGAAAGATAACGAAATCCCGTATCTTTCATCAAAATCATCAACGGCAGTCAAACGTAAGTCCGATTTCCCCGAGAAAGATAACGAAATCCCGTATCTTTCATCAAAATCATCAACGGCAGTCAAACGTAAGTCCGATCTCCCCGAGAAAGATAACGAAATCCCGTATCTTTCATCAAAATCATCCACGGCAGTCAAACGTAGGTCCGATTTTCCCCGAGAAAGATAACGAAATCCCGTATCTTTCATCAAAATCATCCAACTGGCGATTGACAAACGTAAGTCCGATCTCCCCGAGAAAGATAACTTGAGATCCCGTTTCTTTCATCAAAATCATTCAACGGCCATCAAACGTAAGACCGATTTCCCCGAGAAAGATAACGAGATCCCGTATCTTTCATCAAAATCATCAACGGCGATCGAAGCGTAAGTCCGATCTCCCCGAGAAAGATAACGAGATCCCGTATCTTTCATCAAAATCATCGACAGCAGTCAAACGTAAGACCGATTTCTCCGAGAAAGATAATGAGATCCCGTATCTTTCATCAAAATCATCAACGACAGTAAAACGTAAGTCCGATCTCCCCGAGAAAGATAACGAGATCCCATATCTTTCACCAAAATCATCGACGGCAGTCCGATCTCCCCGAGAAAGATAACGAAATCCCGTATCTTTCATCAAAATCATCGACGACAGTCAAACGTAAGACCGATCTCCCGAGAAAGATAACGAGATCCCGTATCTTTCATCAAAATCATTCCTGAGTCAAACGTAAGACCAATTTCCCAGACCGAATACGTCTCGATTTTCCCAATAAAGGCTAACAAAATCCCCGGAAAGGTTAACGGAATCCCAAAAGCCAACGAAATCTCGAGTAAATCTCGGAACTACGAAAGGGCTTGATTCCCAGCTAGGGATACGTAGGTAGCCTATCACTAGGTCCAGCCCTCGACCAAAATGGTCACCCTCTCCTTCGGCGGCGAGACAAAGTCACCGAAAGGCCATTTCAAATTAAGGTTCGAGGCACCTAAAAAGCCATCATCATCCGGGTCGAGGCACCTAAACGCCATCTCAAGGTTCGAGGCACCTAAAACGCCATCTCCAAGGTTCGAGGCACCTAAAACGCCATCATCTCCTCGAGTTCGAGGCACCTAAAACGCCATCTCCAAGGTTCGAGGCACCTAAAACGCCATCTCCAAGGTTCGAGGCACCTAAAACGCCATCATCGAGGTTCGAGGCACCTAAGACGCTATCACACACAACACTAGGAAAGCGATAAATCGCAATCATCCCAGCAGAGCGAGATAGCCATCGGACCGAAAATGGTCATTCCTATCCCAGCGGGCGGATAGCCATCGGGCCGCAGTCATTCATATCCCAGCCCGGAGCGAATAGCGCTCCGATCAAAATGATCATCCCTTACCCCCAGCAGAGTTTCTCTCCAGCAACCGATTGCAGAACTCGCTCATCAGGTTCGAGGCACCTAAAACGCCATCATCTCCAGGGTCAAAGACCCGAACTACGACTGGCTTGATTCCTCTTAAGGATACGTAGGTAGCCTATTAAATAGGTTCAGCCACCCGATCACTCGATCATCCCGCCAAATATGGAGCCTTACTGTTATCGACGACCCCGCTTCCTTCGAAAGCGCCGTCGCCGAGGGGCTACTGTAAGTGCTCCAATTTGAGCTTGTTATTATTTTCGTTATAAAATTAACGGAAGTTATAACATTCCTAACAATTACTAACATTTCCTAACAATCCTAACATTTCTAACAAAGTGAGGGCAAAATGGGCATTGTTATTTAAGGATAAACCAAGGAAAGGAATCAAAAAAGTGAAAGAAATGGTCAAAAACCAAAAATAGAAATGGCTGGAACATAATCAGGTACATTTTTAATTTGAATTTTAAAAAAGATTATTCCTTGTGTCCAAAGCCTGAAGCAGCATTTAATGAACAGTGCACGCGACTGATCCCATCCGCGCGGACATCTTTGACAATTTCAGAGGGCTATAAATTGAGCCCTCCAGTCACAAAAATAGAGAGGAACAAGAACACAATTCACAGCATTTGGCGAAAATACTCGAGAAAACAGTGAGAATTCTCTAAGAATTGTCACCTTTTTCTCTTGAATCTTCCCAACTTTCACTCACTCAAATCAAACCCAAACACTCTTACATTCAAAGCCTCAAACACTCATACATTCAAGCCAAAGCCCCAAAATACAAAGAAGATAGGTATAACCTCCCTCTTCTTACCCTAAATCTCTCATCCATGCATGCATTTTCAAACTACAAAATGTAGTTCATTCATCTTCTTGTCTTAAGATCCAAGAAGATCACCATGGAAGTTCATCTCCATGGATGATCTTCTACAAGGATCAACATTATTTTCAAGTTCTCTTACTTTCTTGCAAAGAAAACACATTTTCAAAACCCTAAAAACCATTTTCAAGCACCAAATCTCATTTTCAAAGGATAAAATTCCCCTTCCCAAGCAAATGAAGTGCTTAGTCCTAATGTACCCCAAGGATGGTTTGGTATAGTTGATTCACCACTAAAATATCAAGTGATCACTAACCAAAACCTAGGGAAATGGGTACAAGCATGGATGCAAAAACCCCCCTTAAAATCATATTTTCTTTCTTGAGAAGTTGCTGTCCAGTAGCAATTTTCCAGGATCCCAGTCCATTGTCTTAATTTTTGGACACAGATAAACTTGGAATTTGGTGTTGACTACAAAACACTTTTTATATCCAACATCAAGAGCTTTCCAGAAATATTTTTACTTTATTTTTTGGGTGAGTAAAACTCTCTTTTTCAAATTTTCTTTTAGAGGCTAGTTCATCAGCTTCTGGAAATCCAGATTGCATATCTGAGATTTCCAGAAGGTTTTGACCCCTCAAATCTTCTCCAAAATGGAAAATACCTTCGCACAAATCTTATTTAAGGTGTCTGGAACAACTTTCATTCTCTGAGTTTATCCAGATTATGAATTTTTAAGACCTTTGAATCCATTTCAAAATCAAAGGTCCACTGCCTTTTTCATTCTGGCAGAAGTGACTCTCAACTTCAAAAGGTCTTTTGAGTACCAAATCTCAATCCAAAAATCTTTCAAAAAATCATGGGATCATTTTAAAGTCTTAAAAAGATATCCCAATTTTTACTTTTCTGAGTTTCAAATTATTTTGGCCAAAACACACACACACACACAAATGATTTTCAGCTTGGAAGACTCGTTTTACGAGGCATTCCGGGTGCACACTAACGTCCTTCCCGGCGTGTAACATGACCTCCGAACCCAAATTTCTGATCTCGGGCATTTTTCAAAGTTTTGGCCCTTAAAACAAAAATGGCGTGGCGACTCCGTTCTTTTTCCGGGTTTTATTTGGTTTTTTCAAAGAAACGCAAAAAATTCGAAATTTTCCCGCGAATGGCGACATCATCACAACTATGACATCTTCTTGAGGACGAGGCTGAGGAGCCCGCAGGTGCAGCACAGGGAGGGCGAGGGCCCTGGATATCCCTGAGACTACCCGCTCCCACGTGCTAGGCTGGCGTATAAGGGGCTGGACGGTTCCCGTAGGCGGTTGGTGATCCCCATTTCGGACTAGACGAGGCCTCTGTACAGATTGGACCCCAATGCTTCGGTGAGTGCTTTTGATTTTCTCCATTTGATAGTAGCATTCTGCAAATGTTGCATCTGTACTTTCTGTTTGTCTCTTGATGACTTCCCTGGTTTGCAGGTGTCTGGCCGTACGTACAATCAGGCCGTGAGACAGTTGGACAGGTGGGCCAACTACGCTAGGAGGTTCGTGGTGTCCTACGGTGCAATTCCCGGAGGAGTGCGGCTGTTCATGAGCCTAGGCCGTCTAGGCCGAGAGGTTCGTCTGCCTCCACGGCTGGTGGAGCGGACTTCACGCAGGGGTTCGGCCAGTTCTCGGGCGAGACGACGGGGTTCGGAACTCGTCACTCTTCGTACTCGGGGCATGAACAGGGAGAGTCCTCGAGTTCACAGGCGCAGAGGAGGCCTTTCTCGTATTCCCGCCTGGAGGAATTTGGAGATTACTTGTTCTCGACGGATCGGGCTGCTGCGGGGCAGTGAATCGAGTGCTCGGATGACGAGCAGGACTCTGAGTAGTCCTCTTTTGTTTCTTTTTTTTAGACAAAATGTGTGTATTGTCCGAAAATAATTTGACTTGTATTTGAAAAGGCGCCCTTGAGGCGGAACCTGTGTTTTGTACATTTATTTAGTGATTACCTTCTTTTTATTTTGGCAAATAAGCAAGTAGGTTGATCAAAAATAAATAAAATGAAATATGCACAAAAATTTGAACTGGTCAAAAGTTATGCCTATATGCACTGTTTTTAATTAATTGCCTTTGTTGCACGAGCCGGGCGGAAGTGGTGTTGGCGGTGGTTGATTGAAACCTTGGGAGCACGCAGTTTCAAAGAGGCTTGAACAGGGCTTGGTTTGGAAATGTTTCCAATTTGAAAGCAGCTGGCTGTAGAGTTGACCCATTCAACTTGAGAAAGAGTCCGGCCGGACTAAGATTCAATTTCCAGAATCTTTTAAATTGCAGTTCAGCTTTGCAATTTGTAAAAAACTGAACGTTTGCTTCGATCCATCAACTGATTTTCTCTCAAATTCCTGAAGGTTTTCTTTGCTTTTTGATGGCTCCATTTCCTAAGCTATCGTCTCAGATGCAAGAGCGATACCTGGACAATTTCCAGTCGTGGGTACGGAACCACACGAGGCAAAACAAGGGTTTTTTTCGAGGGCTGTTACGGGATGAAATCTGTTTGGGCTTTGAAGGAGCTCATGCCAGATTGGGATCTTTTGAGAGCTGCGGCTCGTTTCTGGGATGTACGGAGGCATGTGTACAACTTTTCGTACAACGAAATCACTCCCACGTTCGAAGATTTCTGGGCCATTTTAGGAGGACCTGAGACGGAACAGCTAGTTCTTCCCTATGCGGGTGGCATGGCCACTGTTGAGAAGTTAGTGTCTCTGCTTGGTATCTCATCTGAAGAAGCATACGGGATGCTAATAAGGAACACAGACTATGTCGACATCTCGGGGCTGCCCGATAAATTTGCTGGTGTTGAGGGGAGCGTTTTCGCGTGGGACACGTTTGCTCTGTGCGCGATGGCCACTTTGTTCACATTCACGTCCCTAGGTGTGTGCCATCACAGCGTACTTGGACACAGTGAGGCGGTGCGAATGGGGAGACATCGTGCCTTTGGTCTGCAGGCGAGACGTTCACTGGGCATAGGTCGGATGGCGGCCGGCGGCCGATACATGTGGGGAGGGAGTCCCGCTATGCTTACCATGTGGTTGAGGAGAGGTTGCGAGATGATGCCCGAGGTGCCAGTGTCTTGTGACGCTTGGTCCTTTTCTCGACGTCCTCTGGTGATAGGGGCAATCAGACTGAACTGGAGCTCTGGATGGCCAGACTCCGCACGCATCACTTGCGATGGTAGGTTCCTCTTTGGAAGCTACGAGACTTGTCGGACCGCTCGGGAGGGTCTTTTGGTTGTCGAGTACGGGGTTGTCCCAGGACGTCTTTCTACATTCCATCATTGGTCTTTGCTGACGATGCGAGTGGAAGCGAGGTGCCAGCTGACGGGTTTGGTTCATCTTTGCTACCTTCGAGGTGGGATCTCTGGCGATGGAAGATCCTTCGACGTTATTGCTCCTCACGCGGTTGTGGCAATACACGTCCTTTCTGCCGGGGTTCTCTTTCACCGGAGAGGGGGCATTGTTACATCTACGCGATATACGGCTGGTACGAAGAGTGTATGGGGGAGACACGAGATGGCCATCTTGTGGAGACGGAGTGAGGCTGTTGGGTGTTGATTACCTTGACGGCTCGACTTTGAGGAGGGCCGAAGCGGGAGCTAACCCTCGAGAATCGTGCGGGGATGACATGGGCGACTATGAGGCCGGTGCGTCGGGTGACCGACCAAAGCACGGTCATGATGGCTCGAAGAGAGGCAGCTCAAGATAGAGCTAGGGAAAGGGCTGCGTTGGCAGCTGCAGGTTTGACGGAGGCGTCGGAAAGGGTCCCTGAGCCAAGTAGAAGGACTACGGGAATATTCCTAGTGAAGTTGAAGAATACTCGCCGCGGAAAAGGGAAGGGGAAGAAGGATAAAGGACCAAGTACGGGAGACTAGGTTGACCTTGCTGTCCAGAGTATCCACCCACTGTCATTGCAGACACATTAACTGATTAATGTATTATTGTTGTTTTGCTAGCGTGTAGCGAGTCAAGAGTTGACCGTGCTTGAACTCATCAAAGATTGTTTTAACCGTAATGAATTTGTAGGTTAATTGAAAAGAGTTTTTCGAAACACAAGCAATTGATGCTTATTTGTTTTTTTTTGTTTTTGAGACCGAACCAATGATGGCTGCCTACGTTCCCCTTTTACAATTGGACTAAGGGGCTCAGATCACCGTAGTTCGACACTTTAGGTGAATTTGAGAAAAACAAAGACAAAAGAAGTGTGACCCTATTTTTACCTGGATCATTGTTGGGAATGTATCCAGTTGGGTATTACTCTTTTAGCACTTTAATTTTACTGAGGGGTGGTGTATGGGGAAGGAGAGTTGACTCGTGCTCTTCCTCAAACGAAGTATCTGCGGAGCTTGCTTCCGTTCACGGGGTTAACGAAAGGGTTCCCGTCCAAATCTGCTAACTTCATGGCTCCTCCGGAGAAGATTCTTTGTACCACGAACGGTCCTATCCAGGTAGGCTCCCACTTTCCGAGGGGATTGGTCTGCGTAGGAGGCTTTTCCTTTAGCACCAAGTCGCCTTCTCTGATGTCTCGGATCTTGACTTTCTTATCAAATGCTCGGGCCATTCTGCTTTGGTAGGCTCGAGTGTGTTCCATGGCTTTCAATCTGCGCTCGTCGAGTAGAGCAAGTTCGTCGTGACGGCTCTGTAGCCATTCGACTTCATTGATCCCATTTTCCAAGAGGACTCGGAGGGATGGAATTTCCAATTCCACGGGTAACATTGCTTCCATTCCGTAGGTAAGTGCGAACGGAGTCTCCCCTGTGGCGGTTCGGCGATGTTCTACGTATCCCCGAGAGGGCTAGATGTAGCTTTTCGGGCCGGATCCAGACCTGCGGTGGTCATCTTTTCGATTATCATTGCAAGAGTCTTGTTTCTTTGCCTCTCTTGCACCATTGGTTTGTGGTACGTAGGAAGAAGACTTGTGGCGTGTGTCTCTGAATTCGGTCAGTAGTTGGTCACAATCTCCTTCGAAGTGGGTCCCATTGTCGGATATGATCTCGTTGGGCACTCCGTATCGGCACATGATGTTCTCTTTGATGAACTCGGCCACCTTCTTAGAATTCAGTACCTTGTACGATCTGGCTTCTACCCATTTGGTGAAGTAGTCGACTGCGACTAGTATGAACTCGTGACCATTGCTCCACGACGGAGTGATTTTGCCGATGACGTCGATTCCCCATGTGGCGAAAGGCCATGGCGTAGTCATGCAATAGAGTTCGTGAGGAGGGATGTGATTGAGGTTGGAGAACCGTTGACATTTGTCGCGGCTTCGGACGAAGCTGGATGCGATCTGTTTCCATTGATATCAATAGTATCCCATACGGAGGATGATGCTGTGTCAATGCTCGGGCGTTCATGTGCGGACCGCGGGTTCCGTTGTGAACTTCGTTCATTAGCTCGCGCTTTTTCTTTATTTACACACCGAAGGAGTGGCCCTTGAGTGGCGCTTCTTGTACAACATACCCCCAGAATGACGAAATGGGATGCCGGGCATTTTAATGCCATCATGTTTTGGCTTTGATCCCTTCTTTGTATTTTCCATCTTCATTTGTGAAGGAAGCTTCTCCATTTTGGAAGTGCTTGGTAGATTTGATTGTACCGGGGTTCGTCGATCGTTTCATTTTTTATTTCGATCTCACGTGATAAGCGGGTGTTTCCCGTCGCCTATTACGAGGGGTTTGCGATTTCCCATCGGGAATTTCGACAAGAGAGGCGAGGTTGCCGGGGCATGCGAGCGGTTCTGTCTCTTGGCAAATAATGAAAAGAGATGTCCTTGAGCGAGCAATGAGCTCCTCCATGTACGTGTGGTACTTGGAGGCGAGAATCTATCGTCTTCCATTTGTTGGACACTTGATTGATGATCAATCTTTGAGTCTCCGTATACTTCCGGTTACGAGATGTTGCGCTCGAGAGCGGCTTCCCGGACCGGCTGCACGAGCTTCATATTCTGCATTGTTGGTTGTTTCAAAATTCGGCTTGATGGCTATGGGAGTGTGCTCGTCCTTGGGATCGACAAGGAGCATTCGATACCATTTCCCTTCTTGTTGGCTGCCCCATCGAAGAAGAGTTGCCGGCGGTTTCTTATTTGTCAGTGAGAAGATTCCGTCGTCCAGGAAGCTGCGGATCGGGACCCTTGGGTTCCTTTGCTTGGGAAGTACGCCGGTGATGCTGCCATTACTACGCCCTTTGTTGATTTTCGACCATGTACTTGATGTCGAACTCGGCCGGGAAGAATGACCACTTGGCTAGTCGCATTGACGGGGATGGCTTGTCAAAGAGATATCGGACGGGGTCCATCTTGGAGACCAGGAGCAGAATGTGGTGCATGTAGTGTTTCGGTTTCCCGACTACCCATACCAAGGCGGTACAAGTTTTCTCTAATCTTTGAGTAGTGAGTTCACTTCCTTGAAGCTTCGGCTTACGAAGTAGATTGCATGCTCAACCTTGGAATCTTTCTGTTCTTGTGCCGGCATTGCTCCGATTGACGTGTCTATTCTTGTCGGTACGGGAGAAGTGGCTTGTCTTCATGTGGCGGGCACGAGAATTGGGGATTCACCAAGTATGTCTTGATTTTCTCGAAAGCATGCGGCACTCGGAGTCCCATTTGATGTCGGCATTCTTCTTCATCGGTTTGAACATTGGCTCGCGAGAGAGATGTCAAGCGGTTGATGAAGCGGCGATGTGCTTGAAGTCTTCCCATGAAACTTTTCACTTACGTCGAGTGCGAGGCGGCTTCATGTCGATGATGGCCTTGATTTTCTTGGGATCGGCTTCGATACCTCTTTACGTAACCATGTACCCCGGTACTTTGCCTCGCTTGACGCCGAAGGTGCACTTCGCGGGGTTCAATCTCATGGAGTGCTTTACGAGTACGGTGAAGAACTTTCTCGAGATCTGTCATGTCTTTGCATGTACGATCCTGCTGGAGTGGATGATCATGTCGTCGACATATACTTTGATTTCTTTGTGAATCATGTCATGGAAGAGAGCATTGCGGCCCGGGTAAGTAGCCCCAGCGTTTTTCAGATCGAACGGCATGACCGTGTAACAGTATGTCCCCCACGGAGTGGTGAAAGCATTCTTGGCTTGATCTTCCTCGGACATTTTGATCTGATTGTATTCGGCAAACCCATCCACGAAGGACTTTTCCTCGAAATTTGTCATGGTGTCGACTAGCATGTTGATGTTGGGCAGTGGGAAATCATCTTTAGGGCTGGCCTTGTTGAGATCTTGAAAATCCACGCAACATCTGACCTTTCCATTGGCCTTAGTGACCGTCACGATGTTGGAGAGCCATGTCGGGTACTCAATCACTCTGATGAAACCAACTCGGAGCATTTTCTCAATCTCTTCTTTCACTTGCAAGGACCACTCTGGCTTGATCTTGCGCAATTTACATTTGACGAGGCTTGGATTACGGATCCGGGGGAATTACGTGCTCCACGATCGAGGATCGAGTCTGGCATGTCTGGTATGACCGGGCGAACACGTCAACATACTCCTGAGGAGGTTTATCGGGGCTTCTTTCTGCATCGGCGAAGAAGCGCCCGCTTGTGTCTCTTTAGGCTCTTGCGCGACCCCAGGTTCACTTTGGTCATAACCTCTTCGGCAGCTTGGGCCCGGTTGTCCTCTCGGTCTACTACACGCTTGAGAACTTCTTTAATGTATT
This sequence comes from Adenophora triphylla var. japonica, assembly GCA_022495995.1. Classification (NCBI taxonomy): domain Eukaryota; kingdom Viridiplantae; phylum Streptophyta; class Magnoliopsida; order Asterales; family Campanulaceae; genus Adenophora; species Adenophora triphylla. Next base: position 195,937 of record JAFEMH010003437.1, read on the forward strand.
GTTCGTTTAATGTGTCTGCTTCTTTATCAAGTGATTCGTTATTAACGTCTTTTAAGTTGTTTGTTAACTTATCAGTTGTTAAAGTGGCAATGAGGATACTCAGAAAGGTCGAGATTTTTCATTAGATGCGAACGGAAATACATTGTTGGCTACACTATCATAGTCTTCGGCGTAAGGCCGTTGGACGACTCGGAAGGGTGGACTTTAACAAGGGGCGGCTCGAGAGGGTTCGAGACCGGGTTTAGGGAGATGTGGGTGCGAGGCCCGGCTTGTCTTCCAGTGCACTGGCTTGCCCTTGGTCGGTGAAAGTTACCCGGTTCTTCGATGGCATTCTTTGGATGCTTGATGAGGGTTCGGGGTCGAGAGGCTTGGCCTGCTGTCCCAATCATGGCGATCATCTTTGTTTTCGGAGCCCGGGTCAATCGGGTTTGGCACCTCCATGACTTCTTCAAAAAGACTACGTAGAGCGGGTCCAGAGAGCGTCTTCTATGAATTACGGTTCCTTACGCTTTGGAGTTCTTGTCTCGAATGTGGCCTCGGCGGTGACCCGAACAGTCTGTTTCCCATGGAGAGTGCCTCGAGTTGCTCTTCCAAGTGCAGGATTCCTTTGAATGTGTACTCATCTTTGGGTGTGGTGGCAATTGGTCGAGGTAGAGTTGTGATGTCGAGGAACGCTCCCCTTATCGGATTAGCCTTGAGTCCTTTGAAACGCTTGAGGTCCCGTGCTAGCTTTTCCATCCTTTACGTAGTCTCTGTGCGCTATCCTGCTTCTTTCTCATCTTCATCGGTTCCACTTTCGGTCCCCTCGGTCTCGGTTACAGCTGTCGGTTCCCTTGTCGGTCCCCTCGGTTCTGCTGTCGGTTCCCTTGTCGGTCCCCTCGGTTCTGTTTGTCGGTTCCCTTGGTGAAGTAATGAGCGAGGTCGAAAGCTGTAAGGTCGGAGGTTGGGTGTGCCGTAGGAGGTTCCCCTTTTGCGAGCTGCTTGCCTTGGTGCGGGCGAGCCTTTTGTCTTCCACGATGTCGGTGGTGTTGGCACATAGCAGAGCCCACTGGACCGTGGTGTGGTCCTTGACTTCGATGACTTGGTGTTGGCCTTGTAACCTTTTGCCGAGCCCCGGTCACAGGATGAAGTTCATGAGTTTCATCATCTTCGTGGCGGGAGGAATCTTGTCTTGAAATAGTGGAAGGTCCACGTTGCATATTTGGATTTTGGAGGTCTCCAAAGTGAATCCGATTAATGCCATGTCGTCATCATGCTTGATTTCTAACAACTGGAATGCCGTTGGTGCTTTGGTCCCCTCGGTGGTGACGCGTCGCCGTAGGCGTGGTTAGCTCGTTGCCTTGCATGAACTTGATACATTTGGTGAAGGGTGGATGCCACGCCATTTATCGATGCGGCCGGGGTCGCCCCGGGATGGGCTGTGAAAGTGATTGGAATGTCCAACACTTGGAATTCGGTGGGGATCATCCGCTTGCCGAACCGGATATTTAGAGTAGCAACCCCGAAGCTGTACGGGAAGTAGAGTCATAGGCCTTGACGGTGTGGGTGAAGGCTTCGGATCTGTGGGCTTGATGTCAAGCGGAGTCCATCATCTTGGCGGGCAAGACATTCATTCGGAACCTCCGTCTACCATCACGTGGAAGGCGACGCTCGTCCAGTGGCTGTGATGTAGAGCGGCTCATTGTGATCGGCCCCAAATTTTGGAAGGTCCAAATGCTGTGAAGGTGATAATGTTGCCGTAGTGGATGTTGCCGATCATACGAATTACTTCGTGCAGGGTTGCGTCCACGGGGACCATGGTACGGGCCGGACTTTCCTCTAGCTTGAGCTTGTGAGGATACGAAGATGTGAGCGGGGACGAAAGGGAAATGTTCGCACAGGTGCACTTGGTGAGTGAGGATCGGGTCCTCTTTCACGGAACTTGTGTCTTCGGGCGAGGCCGGGTTGCGGTTACGCTCCGTCGGCTTTTTGGTGGCCTTAGGTGGTAATGCATGGATTTGACCCGATCGGGTCGGGACGCGGACATCGAGGCTTGGTCCCTTACGAACAGGTCGCTCGAGGCGAGCCATAGTCGAGAGGAGGACTCCTCGAAGCATAGGGCCATAAGTCTTCCCTCACTTCGTTGGCTTGTAGATGCATTCCCGGGGCTTCGGCGGCTTTCGGATTACGTCCCGGGATGCGCTTGGGTGCCTCCGTGGGGAGGTAGTTTATGGATTGCCGCATTGTTCGAACGTCGGTGCGCCGGTGGTTGCCGGGCGGAAGCGTGCGTTCGGCCCGACCCTCAGGGAGGTTGGAGAGTTCTTGGTTCATGCGAACTGTCTCCTTGATCTCTTCACGGTATATCGCGCTCCTTTCCTTCTTGCTAAGCATGCTCAGGGCATTTCGGAGTTGGGTTTGGCGATACTCATGGTTTGCTAATTTTCCTCCACTCTTAGCCCAGATCAACTGTCTTGCAGTAGAGCCTGCGTCGAGAGTTAGCGCCTGCGTTTCTTCCCATGTGAGAATAGCCAGTGCTTCCTTGAACTGCGTGCGGCAGTCTAGATATACTTCCATCGGGGAGAGCTTTCCCTTCTTCTTTATCTGAGTGGCGGGTATGTCGGAAGGTGAGTACACGGCTTCCCGAACATCTGCCCATGTATGCGGTTCTTTGTCCCGGTTGATCGTTTACGTAAACGAATGCCCCATTCTGTGGAATCTCCCTGAGTAGTTGCTGGAGATGTATTCCCATCTTTCTTTTATTTTTGAATAGACCTTCCTCCCTCAGTTGGCCTTTTAGTTTGAGAGCGGAAATGATCCGTCCCCATCCTCCCAGGACCCTTGGGATTCCGGTTTTGTTGACCTCATGCTCGGCTTGGAAGAGAATGGTTTCATCGTCTTCGTCGTCGCTTTCATAGAGAACTTGCTTTCCTCGGGGAGGTAAGCGCTGGTACTCGTCCTGCTGTGTCATTCCATATCCTAGGTCGTCGGGACCGTTGACCGCCCTCCGGCGCGGAGGGTTGGATGAGAAAAGACGGTAGTCCGAGGAAGTTGCCGTGAGCAAAACCCTTGAGGTCGAACGGGTCTAGAGTGGCCTCTAGCTTTACATGCAGCTGCTTATGACACTTTAAGGGCTTGGTCCTTGTGGGTCTTTTGAGCTTGGTTATCGTCCCAGAGACGGTTCTCTTGAGCGGCTAGTTCCATGAGGGCTTTCCTTGCGAGAGCTAAACAGTCTCCGTAGGTGCGCGCCGTCTGACTAGTGTCTAGAACTGTGATCACATCCAAATCCCCGAATGGCGGAAACACTTGGATTATGTTGACGAAGGAAGTCGGGTACAGGACATTCCATGCGGCCTTCCTTGATCTCGGTTACCAAGAAGTTCGCCCATATCTGCTTGATTGAACCCACGGGGGTGTTGAATTCTGCGATGTTGATAGTCTCGTGATCTCGCTGGATCGCCAAGTCTATCAAAGCTAGCAGTTTGCTGGCGGGGTGCCTGAATCCGTGGCCGTGACGATTGGGAGCAGGATCGAACTGGAGCATGTTGATGCTAAGGTGATCATTCCCTTCATCAGAAGATTGATTTGTCTTGCGGGGAAGACTCTTGCAGATCTTTTCAGGGTGGCTACTGGAAGCGTTCCTGAGGTTGATCTGATTAGTGACAGGGTGAGGAGCTTTGTCCCCTTTGCTGTTGCCCTTGGCCTTGGCGGCGCTTGTGGCTGTAAGCTTGGCGACGGTACGGGCCGGTTGCAGCTGGGCAGTAGTAGCGGAAGTGATGATGAGCTCGAGCTCGATTGGCCGGAGCCTCGTTTACCATGAGCAGGCAGTCGTCGAGGGTAACTTTGGCGTTGCAGAATCTGATAATAAGGACCGAATCCTTGGTATTATCGGGATATCTGGAAAATATGATGTTGACGAAGTCGTCGTCAGTCACTTGATCAGATGGTTTCTTTGTAGTGTCAACCAGTTGTTTCCATTCACCGGATAACCACCTGTACGGGATGTTGAGCTTGACAATTTCCATGGTATTGGAGCCATGGTCGTAGGTGACATCATCGAAACTGGTGTCGTCCTCGGCGAGCATATGTATGTAGGGATCTTCCGCGGATGCCGCGTCCTCGACTCGGAGAGTCTGATTCGTTGTCGTCGACGGCTCAACCCGAGACGTAAGGATGCCTCGCGTCTGCTGCGATTCTTTGGAGCTGCTAGAAAAACATCATGCCCTTCGCTCGAGAAGAGGGGCTCAGCGGGCAATTCCTCGTGGAGGACATCCCATACGACTGCCATACATTCATCACGAGTGTGACGATGCTTGTTAACCTTTATCACGAAGATTTCCTCGCTGGCGGGGGCGAGTAGGTTTGAAGGATGCTTGACAAATCTCCGATCGGAGACGGGGTTTACGTGCCCGCATCGTGGCGATGCTCGGTGTTTCTTTCCAATGCGCTTCCAAGTGTCGGAAACGGCGGTTGAACTTGATGTATCGGACTGCCGAGTGCACTTTGCTCGAGGACGTTGACATAGTTAGCATCTCCGGACTACGAGGGATTACGATGAGATTTGCCCGATAGTCCCTTGGTCGACTTGAAGGAGGTAGCCCGGTGCACAGGCTGCGGGCACGCTTAGGCTGTTGTCTCGGCTTCGTTCCTATGAGGAAGCTGTCTCCTACGATGACTTCAAGATCTCCTGACGGTTAATGAACTTGACGCATTGATGGAGAGTGGAAGCTATGGCTTTCATGTGATGTAGCCAAGGCGTCCCAACAGAGGTGAATTCGGACGGAATGTCCATCACGTGGAATTTTCTTTGGCACCATTTGGGTTTCGAACCGAGCTCGAGTCACCGTCCCAGGATGGGACGAGGCGTCTTTGTCGTAGGCTTTGATAGTCCGGGCGAGATGGAATCATGTGGCCTTCGTCGATGCGTAGGGCTCGCGTCATCTTTGAGAGGAGGACATTAGCTGGCGATCCGTTGTCTACCAATACTCGGGGAGAGATATGGTGTTGAGCTTGAGAGTGATGTACAAGGCTTCATTGTGCCACTGAGGCGTCTCTCGGCGGAGTCTTCGTCACGAAAGTGAGCATCTTGCCATACGGTCGGGAATCGTAGATCTGGTCTCTATCCAGGAGAAGGAGAGTCATCGAAGCCATCCGTTTCTGTCTTCCTCTTGCGAGGTAAAGCCTTTGGTGGTGCCTCGGGATTGTGTTGAAATTTGTTTATGGCGGTGGCCGCCCTTGGTTAGCATGTTGATTGAGTGCGAGTGCCAAGCTGACTTTGATTTTCCTTTACCGGCCCGTGCTCTGAAGCTGGGCAAATTGAACCTTGGTTGATCCCGCGGGGGGTTAAGCTTACGGCGCGATAAGATTACCAAGATCAGGTATTCGGAGCCACGAGGCTGAACTGCGGTGTCGGCGGGACTTTTCGGCTTTCCCACCCCTTTGCTCTAAAGCGGCATGGCTGGAGGAAGGGAGGGTGGCTGGAGTAGAGTACGTAGTAATCGAACCTCCGGATGGCTCTCAGAGTGTACCAGCGCTGGTATCTCCGGCTTCATATCTTTCTCTCGGCTTACATTGAGAAGACTTCTTCTTACGCTTTACGGGGAATTACCCTTGATCATGTCTTGTGACTCGTACTCCAGGCAGGCGGAGCAGTCACAAACATCGTAGCTGATGTGGACAGTAGATGAGGACCCGGCTGGAAGAGGCGGAGGAACTGGCTCTGCGGCAATCTTCTTGGGCACCCATTCAATGGAATTCACCTTTGTTGTTGTTCGGAAAAGGGTTTCCGACTGTATTGGGTCCACGGGGACGCTCCAACTTTCCTTCCTCTATCAAATTATGAATTTCGACCGTAACCCCACGCAGTTGTCGGTGGTATGGCCATGATACTGATGGAAGGTGCATTACTTGCTCTTGTCAGTGTTGACTACGGGATTCTTGGGTTTGTAGTTTGCAACGGGTTTGAGGAGGCCTTCCTTGATTAACCCTTCCAGCATCTTACTCAGCGGCATGTCCAACTTGTCGAAGTGTACGGCGAGTGCCGAAGTGGAGTTGTTGCTTTGTGGGGCCCGGGTTTTGTTGCCTTTGTCCACGATGGATGTAGTTGACGAGACGTATCTTTCCCTTTGTCGGGGCGGTGCGGGATTGAATGCAGCTGGCGATCGGTATACGTATGGGCGTGCGGTAGCCAATTTTCCTTGAGATCCTTCTCGAAGCGTGAGCCGGCATTGACCATGGCCGGAGATGCAGGAAGAAGTGATGGCGATGAGAGTTCTGATGGATGGTCTTAAGCAGGACTTGAAGATCCGCATATGTTCATCCTTGGAGAGTGGCTCCATGATCTCGGAGAGTTTCCAACTCCACCTCTTGTAGAATTCTCCGACGCTTTCATCTGCTTTCTACTCGATGGTGATTAAGTCCTCACGACTTGTTTCCCACTATAAGTTAGATCTGTACCGCTCTAGGAAGATGTTACTGATCTAATCCCAAGTATGGCGATCTGCAGGCTTGACCCTTAGGAACCATCGTAACGCTGAACTCTTGAGCGTATGCTGGAAGTGATCAGCCATCTGTTGGAGGGTTGCTCCTTTCGCTCTCATGCCGAGAACGTAGGTGTCGACATGCGTTTGAGGACATTCGGTTCCGTCGAATCGGTCCATCTCTGGCATTACGAACTTGGCGAGGAGAGGCGTGACCATTCCGGATACGTGGATTTGAGCGTTTCTGCTTTGAAATTTGCTCATGGTGGCTTTCGGGTCTTTCATCGTTCGACCATCCGAGGCTAAGGTTGGGTCCGGTGGTGGACTTTGAGGCTCGGCGCGGGTGCTACCATGTGAGCGGTAGTGATTGGAGGTGGAAGGCTTGATATATGGGGATATATGGGGGCCTTTTACGGGTGTATCGGGGTTTGTCCCCGGTGTTTTGGGATTCGTGTATAGGCAATGGGATGAACCCGGGAGGGTATTGGAGGATATTGGCATACTGTTTGAGATGGTCCGGCGGTGCGGCGGTGGTGCTTGAGTGATGGGAGTAGCAGCGGCTTGGCCGTATATGGCGGGGTTGCCACGAGAGGTGGCAACGTGAAGCCTAGGTCGAGTGTTTCCTTGGTTCGAAGGCATCCGTAAGTTGGCGGGGAGGAACCTGGTTGAAGGTTTGAGGAGCGCTTCGGGGAATCGTCGTCCTCGACCGGGGACGAAAGTACCGTCGGCGGGGATAGGCTGCTATACCTCGCTCATTCGGAAGGCTGTACCACGAAATTACTGGCGATCTTCTTTACGCCTCTTGTGAACCTCACAAGCCCGGATGGCTTCTTCCAATGTCATATACATTACCGGTGGCGGGGGTCCGTCCCGTCACGATTTCTCGGTGAGCTAGACATGTCGGATATTACATTTGAGGAAGCGAGGAACCGAAGAAGCTGTCTGACGCTGCCGTAGCTGTGATTACGAGGCGGCGGCCGGAATTCTGAACCACTTTACGCTCATTGCGAGGAACGAAAGGCGGGGTTTAGGCTTCGGAAAGGGTATTTGGCTCGGGGTTTCGGGCTTGTGCAATGTGCGATTACCGATTAATGTTTACTTAAAACGCGTTTTCTCGAGTCCTAATCGGTTGGAAAAGATCGTGTCTTCTTTTCGCAACTAACCTAAGGCTCTAATCGGTGGATCTCGTCACTACGTTTATATGACCCTCGTTTCCATTTGTAGATCATCTTCTCGGGACGGAAAATCCCGAGCGAGGGTCCTATAAGGCAAGCGAGTTCCACCGACAAAGGAAAAAGTGAACTTAAGGCTAGCTGATCACGCAAACTTCCAACGTATGTGACGCACGGGCCACGGTCGAAGTCAACGTCCTTAAGTTAAGGCGGGGATCGTGCCAAAATTTCGGCATGACCTCTCCTGACTCGCTTGCGTAAGGGGCCTTAGCTTTTGGCGTTGGCCAAGTTGTGGCTGGCACGGTGCATACGGTGAGGGTTTGGTGACACGGTGTCACATTGAACCTTCGGGTATATTTTTCGGCAGAGCTCCGCGTCAAAGTCAAGGCTGAAAAGCGCAAGACTTCGGGTCGGGAACGACCTTCGGTCTCAATCTTTCGAGCTTGACTCGTGGCGGAACCCGGCGTAAAAACATACACTTGGGCTTTATGACACGTACTAAGCCAAAAACCAACCGGGGTCTTGGACGAAGTGTGACACAAAGAGTGCATGGCTTACACGGGCTAGGATGGGCTGTTTGGGACGACCCCGTGCGCGCTCGAAAGGTGTCTGGCAGACCAACCGAGCTGCAACTGAACGGTCATACCGGGTTACGGGTCGTAGTGTGCAGTGTACCGAGGCAACAAGTTCACGTGAAGTGCGGTGTACCGAGGCAGCAAGTGCGAGTAGTGTGCGGTCACTAAAATTCTTTTAATAGAGTAAAACAGAGATTTTTCAGAATGTGTCTTAAAGAATTTTATGCGCAGTTCAAAAATGTAGCATGAAAATCAAGTATGAACGGGAATGCACGAACATGTTATGATTTTGAAAAAGATACAAATGTAATGCCCTTTTGAAAAAAACCGTTCGAGGTTTAAAGTAACACACGCACACATAAACGAGGAAGGGTAAACGAAAGTTTGACCCACGGAAGGCTTTTTTGAAAACAACGGTAGTTTTGAAAAAAGTATCCAAGTCCCCAGCGGAGTCGCCAACTGAAATTACCCGGATTTTCGCGCGCGGGCGGGAAAAGGCGGTTGTCTTTCGCGGAGGGTTGGTGTCTGAGACCTCGCTTTCGGGAAGGAGAGGAGTCGCCACGCGGTTTTTGTATTTTGAGCCCAAACGTTGAGAAACGGCTTTTGGTTGAAAATGGTGTCGTTTTTATTGGCAGCAAAAACTTAGGAAAAAGCTTTGAAAACGGGGAGTCATTTTTATTGGTAGCAAAAATGAGTAAAAAGCTTTTTGAGTACCAGAGATTGTTAGGTTCGGAGGTCACGTTACGTTTCGGGAAGAGTATTTTGAGATCACCCGAAACGCCTCGTATGACGAGTCTTTCTACCTTTCTCGAAAATGTGTGCGTGTGTGTGTGTGTTTGCATTTTTGGAAATGGGGGCTTGAATGACAAGCTTAATCTTGGTTTGAATGTCAAACGTTGATTATGTGATTCTGTTTGAAAAGGCGAGCGTTTGAATGACAAACGTCGGTTTTGGAAGTTTTAGGAAAAGTGGCGCGAATGATTTCGATTTTAACTTAAGTGTCAAATGTTGACTTTTAAGAAGAAACTAGAGCGTTTGAATGTCAAACATCGGATTTTGAGTTTGAAGATGATCTAGGTATAATGTACTTCAATCACTTACAGAACAAATCCACAATTGATTGTATCCCATTACACCCCCACATATCAGCTGATGCCGACTCAGTCAAGCACATAATAGATACTTGAAAATAAATCCACACTTTGGAATATCAATACATAACATGGTACTATTACTCATGTTAAACCAATCGCAATAGTGCAACATATATTTAAACACTATGTGCACACACCAACCATGAAAATGTTATCACATATGAGCACAATGTATGTCAAGTAAGCCCTACATATCCATGGCTGAAATTACCCGGGATTCGCGGCGGGGGCGAAGCGCGGTTGTCTTTCGCGAGTTTGTTGGTGTTTGAGACCTCGCTTTCGGGAAGGAGAGGAGTCGCCACGCAGTTTTGTATTTTGAGCCCAAACTTTGAAAAACGGCTTTTGTGAAAATGGTATCGTTTTTATTGGTAGCAAAAACTTTGGAAAAGACTTTGAAAAGGGGTGTCATTTTTATTGGTAGCAAAAATGAGGAAAAGGCTTTTTTGAGTACCAGAGATTGTTAGGTTCGGAGGTCACGTTACGTTTCGGGAAGAGTATTTTGAGATCACCCGAAATGCCTCGTATGACGAGTCTTTCTACCTTTCTCGAAAATGTGTGTGTGTGTGTATGTGTGTTCGTATTTTGAAAATGGGGGCTTGAATGACAAGCTTAATCTTGGTTTGAATGTCAAACGTTGATTTTGTGATTCTTTTTGGAAAAAAGCGAGCGTTTGAATGACAAACGTCGGTTTTGGAGTTTTTTTAGGAAAAGTGATGCGAGTGATGATTTTGAACTTTTAACTTAAGTGTCAAATGTTGACTTTTTAGAAAAGAGCGTTTGAATGTCAAACGTCGGATTTTGAGTTTGAAGATGATCGTTTGGATGCCAAACGTCACTTCGCGCGTTTTGAAAGAGAGTTTGAATGTCGAACTCCGGTTTTGAACCGGGCATTACATTGTTAGCGATTTTACGGGAAAAAAGCATTAAATGATATGCGATCAATGAATCATTTTGTGACTCGGACTTTGATAAGTAAATACTATCACGAGCCAAACGGCTCGGACTTGTAAATGACAGTATTTAAATTGCGGTATCGACGGAATCAAACGACCCGGATTTTAAAGGTGCGTTAAGTAAATAGCATTCAACGGATCAAACGATTCGGACCGTTAAATGACTATCACGAACCAAACGGTTCGGACTATAAAGTTGCGTAAAATAAATGACGTTCAATGGATCAAACGATCCGGAATTGTAAATAACATTAAAAGTAAAGGAACGGGACCGGAACGCCGTTTTAACCCGAGATTACTTCTCATACGAGAAGAGAAGAGGATCAGGGACTAAAACGTATCGGACCCCGTTGACGGTGACGTCTACATTTCAACAATGTTCGACCGAAACGGTTGTGGCGACTGGCGCGTAAACCGAGACGAAATGAGTGTTTAGGGAGAGAGAGTGTTACCTATGGCTAGGGGTTGACTCTTTTGGCTCGGGAGGCATATACGGGATACGATTTAGTGTTTGGAACGGTGTTTCGAGGTGGTTTGGCTTATATTTGGTAGAAATACGAAGTTTTCACGCGAATCGAGGCAAAACGGGGCTCGGGAGAGGGAGAAACCAGTTTGGGCCGTGGCTATGGTGGAAATGTGTTATGTTTTCTTTTTTTTGAAATGTTGACAGCCCTCTGTATTTATAGGGTAAAATTGCAAAAGAGTCCGGATGGACTTAACCTGAATTTTAGGGGGTTTTGTGGTATTTTTAAAATTGGAGGAACTTGCTGGCAACTCTGTTTTGCCTGAAAAAGAGTCCGGACGGACTTTGACAGCATCCCAGGGGTATTTTGGTCTTTTCACCCTAAAATCTGATTGATGTTGACTGGAGGGCTGTGGCATGCGTGCCACGTGCCCCTGTGACTCACCAGGGCATGGTTTTTCGCGCCATTATTCCCGGTTTTGTCCGTTTTTTAAATAACTGTCCAGAAAATGTCCGAAATGCCCTCGAAAAGTGCGTTTTTCAGGAGAAGTTGTACTTTTACGTGTGACGACGTATGTTGAGTACGCTTCGACGTTGGGATGCACGGGGCAGTTCCGGGACGTCTTGTTGGCTTGAGAACGGGGAGCTTAACGGGTTTCAGTTAACCTGGAGCGGGCCAGTTAATGGATTCCGGTTAAATTCTAATGGATTTTGGCGATCCGTATTTGGGTACTTACAATGGCGTAATATTAAACACCTTCTATAAAGGTTTCATATCAATTTACCAAGTTTTTATCAACTTTGGTTACATATTTACAATGCCCTTTAACCATTTTCAGGACAATTTTTAAAGATCTTCCCGTTATCATTTTGAGCCATTTAAGACTCCATTGTATAGTACTAATATTGTACTAGAGTTATAGTTAAAGAGGGACTAAATCCATACTAGTTTGATTAGGTTAAAAAGCTTGCAAACTTGCTACCATGAAGTAGTTCTGGGCACGACTCGTGCCCCAATCCCGCACGACTGGTTCCTTTTACACGACTCGTGACATGGCCTGGCCTAAGCTGTCGCACGAATGAAATGGTCATGGGAATGACTCGTGCCCTAGGGCCGAGTCGTGCCCTTGCCCAGAATTCTTGCTGCAGTTCCAAACATCAGCAGCATCAAGGAAATGATCCATTTTACAACTTTCAAGCTACTCCAACTGCACTAAGACCTTCCCAAACCAATACCAATGTTCTCTAAAGTCCATGTAACATCCCATAACCACTCTATTACCTCCCCTAATTCTCATACCAAGAAGCCACTATGTTCTTCTTTAAAACCATATTTTTCATTAATTCCAAAGGCCAAATAAAATGAACCAAAACTATCACAACTCATTTATAACATCATAATATCATCTTTATATATATTATGAACAATTATAGAATGGAATCATAATAACTTACCAAAAATGAGTCGAAATGAAAAGAAGATTTGATCGGCTCTAAATGTTCTACTCGACTCCCTGAGCAATAATTTACGATCAAAACGAGGAACGGATTGACGGTTGAATTGCTAGGATTTTCTGAAGTTAACCCTAGGTTGATATTACGTAGGATAGTGAGAAGTGAGCTGAGAGAGAGAACTGAGGGAATAAGCTTCTTGGAGAAGCTTGGAAGGATATTTATATAACCATGTTACACTTTAGCTTATATAACCATGTTACACTTTAGCTCCTCCAAATTCTAAACTCCTACAATCAACCACCTTAAACTTATATATACACATAAGCTCCTCACTACTTTGTATATCATTTCATTTAAAATTTCAAATATTATAACTTTACTACACAATTTCCCATTTCTTTCATTTAGAGATTATATTATTAAAATTAATTCAATAACATCTAAATCACCTAAATTATCAAATTAGCCAAATAAACACATAACCAATCCAATTGTCAATTAATGCATAATATGAGATGCAATGTACCCCACCCCCATGTGCTCCACGTGTGACCAAAATAGTGCCTAGGTTTAGGGTCGTGACACTCACTCTCCCTTAAATAAAATTCGTCCCGAATTTGAACTTCACTTACCTGAATGATCAAATAAACCTGGATATTTCTGTCTCATCTCAGATTCCAATTCCCAAGTAGCTTCCTCAATGGTGTGATTTTTCCATAAAACTTTCACCACGGGAATACTCTTGGTACGCAATCCCCGGACCTGCCACTCCAGAATCCGCAATGGTACCTCCACATAGGTCATATCCGCCTGGACATCCTCTGGAGGCGAACTCAAGACATGAGATGGATCATAACAGTACTTCCTCAACATAGAGACATGAAACACATCATGGAGAGAAGAAAGAGATGGAGGTAGAGCCAATCGATAGGCTAACTCCCCCACCTTCTCCAATACCTCAAATGGACCAATGAATCTCGGTGCCAACTTTCCTTTGTTGCCAAACCTTTTAATCCCCGTCCTTGGTGAAATTTTCAAAAATACCAAGTCACCAACCTGAAATAATAACTCCCTTCTTCTGTTTTCGGCGTAGCTTTTCTGGCGACTCTGGGTTTTCTTCAATCTATCACGGATCACTTTGATCTTCTCAGTTGAGTCTCTAACCAAATCTGGACCCCAAAGTCCAACTTCACCAACTTCGTCCCAACACATTGGGGACCTACATTTCCTCCCATCAGTGCCTCATATGGTGCCATCTCAATGCTAGACTGGTAGCTATTGTTATAGGTAAATTCCACTAAAGGCAAATGGTCTTCCCAAGATGAGTGGAAATCCATCACACAAGCCCGTAGCATGTCCTCAAGAATCTGAATGGTCCTCTCAGTCTGCCCATCAGTCTGAGGATGAAATGCCATGCTAAAAATCAACTTGGAACCCAAGGATTCATGCAAAGCCCTCCAAAACCGCGAGGTAAATCTCGAATCCCTATCAGAAACAATGTTGACATGTACTCCATGCAATCTCACAATCTCGCGAATGTACAACTGGGCCAATCTCTCCAATGAATACTTAGTTGAAAATGGTAGAAAGTGAGCTGATTTGGTCAGTCTATCCACAATCACCCATATAGCGTCCATCTTCCTCGAAGTAGGAGGCAACCCAGTCACAAAATCCATATAAATGCCTTCCCACTTCCATTCCGGAATATCCAATGGTTGAAGTAGTCCCGCTGGCCTCTGATGTTTAGCTTTGATCTGTTGGCAAGTCAGGCACTTTGATACGAATTCTGCAATCTCCTTTTTCATGCCATTCCACCAGTACCCTCTCTTCAATTCCTAATACATTTTGGTGCTTCCAGGATGAATAGCAAATCGGGATTTGTGGTCTTCCTCTAACACTTGTCTTTTGATCTCCGGGGAAGAAGGTATGTAGATTATACCTTTGAATGTTAAGATCCCATCTTTGTTCAACCCAAACTCCCCGGTCTTTCCATCTTGTAATTTCGCCACAATTTTCTTCAATTCAATGTCATGCTGCTGAGCTTCCAATATATCCCCATATAGAGTAGGAACGGCTCAAACATTAGCAAATAGCATATCCCCTCTTAATTCTCGAGACACCAAGGATGATAAATGAGCCTTGCGGCTAATAGCATCAGCCACCACGTTAGCCTTCCCGGGATGATAGGAAATAACACAATCATAGTCCTTCAGAAGCTCCAACCAACGCCTCTGTCTGTTGTTCAATTCCTTCTAGGTGAACAGGTATTTCACACTCTTGTGATTAGTCAATATCTCAAATTTGGCTCCATAAAAATAATGCGTCCACTTATGCAAAGCAAAAACAATAGCAGCTAACTCCATGTCATGGGTAGGATAATTCTGCTCTGGTGGTGATAACTTCCTCGAAGCATACGCAATTACCTTCCCATTTTGCATAAGGACACAACCCAATACTTCTTTGGAGGCATCACTGAAAATAATAAATTCTCGCAACCATCTAGAAGTGTAAGAATCGGAGCTGAAGTCAATCTCTTTTTCAACTAAATAAAACCAGCTTTACACTTGGCATACCAAACAAGTGGTATATCCTTTCGAGTCAATCTGGTCAACGGAGTTGCAATTCTCAAAAATCCCTCTATAAATCTTCGATAATACCCCGCTAAACCAAGGAAACTGCAAACCTCTGTCACATTAGAAGGTTGTTTCCAGTTGACTACGGCCTCAATCTTTGAAGGATCCACCACAATACCAGTACTGGATACCACATGACCCAAGAAAGAAATTTGTTCAAGCCAAAACTCACATTTGGTGAACTTTACAAATAACTGTTTCTCACGAAGCACGGATAAATCAATTCTCAAGTACTTCTCGTGATCTTCCCTGGATTTTGAGTATACCAGGATATCATCAATAAAAACCACAACAAAACTATCAAGATACGGCTTGAAGATCTTCTTCATCATGTCCATAAATACTGCTGGTGCATTGGTCAACCCAAAAGGCATAACAAGAAATTCTTAATGCCCGTACCTTGTTCTGAAAGCTGTTTTAGAAATATTATCTGGTCTGATTTTCAACAGATGGTATCCGCTATGCAAGTCAAGCTTGGAATAAATAACGGAACCTTGGAGTTGATCAAATAAATCATCAATATGAGGAAGAAAATATTTGTTTTTGATAGTGGCTTGATTCAACAGTCTGTAATCAATACATAACCGCAATGTACCATCCTTCTTCCTGACAAACAAAACTGGTGCTCCCCAAGGTGAAACACTGGGATGAATAAAACCCCTGTCTAACAATTCCTGCAACTGAATTTTTAACTCTTTTAACTCAGCTGGAGCCATTCTGTAAGGTGCTTTAGAAATTGGTGAAATATCTGGCAATAAGTCAATACAGAACTCCACCTCTCTATCCGGAGGCATAGAATACTCAGTTGAGAATACATCACTAAACTCATTCACAACTGGAACAGAAGATAGCTCAGGAGACTTCTTACTAGATTCTAAAACATATGCCAAGTATCCCTCACACCCTTTTGATAACAACTTTCTAGCCTTTAATGCAGATATAACATGAATGCCAAATAAAGACTTATCAGCATCAAATATAAACACAGGCATATCAGGCATAGAAAAGGTGACTCGCTTTCTGCGACAGTCTACCAAGGCATGACAATAACTCAACCAGTCCATGCCTAAAATAACATCAAAATCTCGGATTGGTAACTCTACCAAATCCACTGGCAATACATGCTCACATATAATCACCTCACAATCATGATAAATCAAAGAGGATTCGAGGCACTCTCCCACAGGAGTAGAGACCTCTAGCACATAAGGCAACAACTTAGGCAACTTATGCAATGTGAATGAAAATTGAGATGCCACATAAGAATGGGACGACCCAGGGTCAATAAGAATACGAGCCCTGACCCCTGAGACAGGGACTATACCTCTAATAAATGCGGTGGGATCTACCTTGCCTCGACCCAAGGCAAACACTCTACCTTTCACTCTCCCCTTAGGCTTCCCTTCAACATCCCTCTTCACACCACCCCTTAGTTGGTCACCCTGCTGTCTGTTACCCGCAACTGGACCCCATTGCAATTTAGGACAATCCTTCCTGTAGTGCCCCATTTCTCCACACTCTACACATTTACCTTGCTTTCTCCAACGGCGGTCCTCAGAATGTCCCACTCTCTTGCAAAAATTGCTAACAGCTCCAAACTGGCTGGATACAGGACAAGTTTAAACTGTAACATTTCCTCCTCTAGCCACTCATAGAGTTGGAGGCTTCTGCTGACCCCTGTTCTGTCTTGAACTCTGGCCTGAAAACATGGGCTTGATTCCACTACCTTCAGGTTTGCCCCGATGTTCTTCAATATCATTTTCAATTCTATAAGCCATGTTCACTGCTGCTTGATAGTTGGGGAAATCATGTGTCAATAGCTATTTTCGAAACTCTACTCTCAGTCCCTTCACAAACCTATAGACTCTCCTTCCTTCCTCTTTACTAAGTGTGGACAATACCTTGCCAATTCTGTGAATTTCGCCGAATACTGGGCCACTGTCATTGTCCCCTGCTCAAGCCTCAGAAACTCAACCTCTTTCTTGTCTCTGGTGATCAATGGAATGAAATGTTCTTTAAACCTTCTGGTGAAGTTGTCCCAAGTTTGGGCCATGTGGTCCCGCTCCCAACTCTCCTTAAGTATTTGCCACCAGTGTTCTGCAGGACCTTCCAGTTTAAAAACAGTACATCTGACTTTCTCCTCATCTGAACTCTCCATTGCCATAAAGATTTTATTCATAGCTTCCAACCATCTTTCTGCTATCACTGGATCTGGATCCCCATTGAATCTTGGTGGAGCCATTTTGATAAACTTTTCTAACCCGTGTGCTGGCCTTCCCTCAGGTTGCTGTTGAGCTCGTCCCTAAGCTGCTATATTTTGAAGGAACACCCTGAACATAGCCATCATTTCAGCATTCTGGTTTCCCCCATCTCCCATATCACCAATGTTTCCCTGATCCCTATGCTAGTCATCACCAGTTCCAGCCATTACACCAATCCCTGCATTAAACACTCGAGATAAGACATCACACACTCCCCCTTAGACTAGACTTCTATCCTTGACTTCTAACCAACGCTCTGATACCAATTGTGAGAGCCTCCCCAACTCCGAGACCTATAAACTCGTGTCCCAAGCTGGAAGGTTCCCAAACCACCTCCATTTAAAAAAACTTTTCTTTATATTAACTTGAAAAGTATAATATAGACTTTAACAAATTCGACATAACCCCTCTACCTGGAGGTGATATAAAAACCAGATTTAAACCATAACCTGTTTAAGTTACAAACACTACAACTGTAAAGGCTTACACAGGCCAATTTTGAAACAAAATCAATTCCAGGTTTAATTACAACACAACATACTGAAAACATGTTTATAAAAGTTTATATACAATTCCCCAAAAGAATAATAACCAACCACGACCTCTAACTCCCAAATCATAACATACCCTGACAACCCAAAAAGATGTCCAAACTCCTTTCTGGCCTCACCGGTCCGGTCCTCCTGTCTCAGCGGGATCTAAAAAAATAAAGGGAGAAGGGGTGAGAATAAATCTCAGCAAGCTATTATGGATGCAACAATATGCCATATAATATGCAACACATAAACATGTTGCACGTAATCACATTGGTAAAGCGGTAAACACATTTCGTTACTTTATTTTACCTTTCCCGTCTGACCAATAAGTTGTAGAATACCGGGGGTAGCTACTCCCCTCATTTGTGAACTTTCGTAAGCATATTCACAGGTAACCATAAGAAACTAGCTAGCTGTAAGGCCTATGGCACGATACAGAGCTATCAACCATAAGAAACTAGCAAACTGTAAGGCTTGGGGCTCGATACAGAAGCTATCAAGGAACCAGGTATAATGTAATTCAATCACTTACAGAACAAATCCACAATTGATTGTATCCCATTACACCCCCACATATCAGCTGATACCGACTCAGTCAAGCACATAATAGATACTTGAAAATAAATCCACACTTTGGAATATCAATGCATAACATGGTACTATTTCTCATGTTAAACCAATCACAATAGTGCAACATATATTTAAACACTATTGAATAACAACAATCTAACAACAGGGTATTAATACTCCTGTTCAAACCAATAAAACAGTGCAACATGTATTTAAACACTATGTGCACACACCAACCATGAATATGTAATCACATATGGGCACAATTTATGTCAAGTAAGCCCTACATATCCATGTCGTAATATTATACACCTTCTATAAAGGTTCCATATCAATTTACCAAGTGTTTATCAACTTTGGTTACATATTTACAATGCCCTTCAACCATTTTCAGGACAATTTTTAAAGATCTTCCCGTTGTCATTTTGAGCCATTTAAGACTCCATTATATAGTACTAATATTATACTAGAGTTATAGTTAAAGAGGGACTAAATCCATACTAGTTTGATTAGGTTAAAAAGCTTGCAAACTTGCTACCATGAAGTAGTTCTGGGCATGACTCGTGCCCCAATCCCGCACGACTGGTTCCATTTATACGACTCGTAACCTGGCTTGGCCTAAGCTATTGCACGACTGAAATGGTCATGGGAATGACTCGTGCTCTAGGGCACGAGTCGTCCCCTTGCCCAGAATTCTTGCTGCAGTTCCAAACATCAGCAACATCAAGGAAATGACCCATTTTACAACTTTCAAGCTACTCCAACTGCACTAAAACCTTCCCAAACCAATACCAATGTTCTCTAAAGTCCATGTAACATCCCATAACCACTCTATTACCTCCCCTAATTCTCATACCAAGAAACCACCATGTTCTTCTTTCAAACCATATTTTTCATTAATTCCAAAGGCCAAATAAAATGAACCAAAACTATCACAACTCATTTATAACATCACAATATCATCTTTATATATATTATGAACAATTATAGAACGGAATCATAATAACTTACCAAAAATGAGTCGAAATGAAAAGAAGATTTGATCGGCTCTAAATGTTCTACTCGACTCCCTGAGCAATAATTTACGATCAAAACGAGGAACGGATTGACGGTTGAATTGATAGGATTTTCTGAAGTTAACCCTAGGTTGATATTACGTAGGATAGAGAGAAGTGAGTTGAGAGAGAGAACTAAGGGAATAAGCTTCTTGGAGAAGCTTGGAAGGATATTTATATAACCATGTTACACTTTAGCTCCTCCAAATTCTAAACTCCTACAATCAACCACCTTAAACTTATATTTACACATAAACTCCTTACTACTTTTTATAACATTTCATTTAAAATTTCAAATATTATAAGTTTACTACACAATTTCCCATTTCTTTCATTTAGACATTATATTATTAAAATTAATTCAATAACATCTAAATCACCTAAATTATCAAATTAGCCAAATAAACACATAACAAATCCAATTATCAAATAATGCATAATAGGACATGCAATGCACCCCACCCCCACGTGCTCCACGTGTGACCAAAATAGTGCCTATATTTAGGGTTGTGACAGATAGTTTGCCTCAAGTGAAAATGAGAGATCTTTTGGATGTTTAGATTTAAACTGTTGTCACTTTTTAGGAAGAAAATGAAAGAACAGAAGTTAAATCAACATTGTAACCATAATCCCTAGAACTATATCTTTAACATGAGTGATGAGTTCATCCTTTGTAATTAGCGTTACTTACATCATAGTAACTATTTTGGTAAAAAACAATCAAATGTAATATAAATGGAAACAAGTTTGAGGAAGGTGCAATGGAGTATAATCGGTGTAACAATGAATATAAGATGACTCGATCATGTAACGAGGAAAGCCCTTGAGACAACTATCTCGCCGGCACAAAACCTCGAAAGGTGTTTATGGTCACCTTCGTCCCAAACGGTAGTATTGATCTTTTGATGAGTTACAAATATTGGAGCTATGGCGGATTACAAGAATGTGTTTGTGAACTGTGTGTGCTCGTGTTCCGGCCATTTAGTCCTTTAAATAGAAAAAGATAACTGAAGATAACAAAACCCTAACAAACTTTCCTAAAATCTCGGCCTTGTTATCTTGGTCTTGACTTGGTCTTTCAAGCGTTGAAGAGAGTCCACGAAATAGGTTTTTTCCACTTTCTATTTACCTGTAATTAAAGATACAATAAAAATAATTAAATAATGATTTAATTATCTAAGTGAGTTTTACCTTGACCACGGTTTCGAAAATAATGACATGCTGGCAACTTTTCAAGATGTAGCGATCCTGAATTTACCCACAACAATTGTCCCCAAAAACTGTCTTTTAATGAATTTAAATAGGCAGTTTTTCTACTACCTTCCAGAAGCTTTGGCGGTTTAATTAACTTGACGGAGACATGGCAGTTGAGGAGTTTAATCCGTCTTAATTAGCATAAATAACGAGGATCTAGGGTTTTTAACTGAGCTTCCTTTCGCTTTCCTCCTCACTTTCTCAACGCTTCTTCCATCTTCTACCCTGCTTCATGGCGGTGAAATCTTCCAAGGTAAAACTTTTCCCTCTCTCTTTCCCTTTTTTTTTGAAAATATGGTTAAGCCAAGAAAAGGCAAGGCTCCAAGAAATCCTTTGAGCTTGAGCAAGGATGGGGATTTTTCTTGCGAGGGCTTGCTCGCAAAACCCGATGAAGAGGTTTGTATTTTCAACAATGAGCACATTGAATCCGTTAAGGATCGAAGATGCTTCCCAGATTTTGCCATCTTCAGGCCTTTCGATGTGTTCATTAAGGCTGATTTTGTGTCTCCACAGTAGATCTGTTTTTATGAATATCCCTTTGCCCTAGGTTTTTCGTATCCCTTCCCTTCGTTGATAACTGAGTTTTTTAGAAAAAAAAATTTGGCTTTCGTCCAAATAATGCTCATGGTTTGGAGGATTTTCTCTTGTGTCCTGAGGGTGAATCGGGAGTTTGGGTTAGACATAGGTTTGAGAGAAATAGCCTTCGTATATGAGCTCCAAACCTTTGGCTCTACGAGGTATCTTTTTAAAACCAGGTCTGGAATGAAACCACTGTTTTTGAGAGTGACGGTAAACGATAGGGGTTGAAAGTTGAGATATTTCTTTGTTGAGAAGGATTCTTTGGAGGAAGGAGACTTCTTGGCAACGGGATGGAATAGGGAAGGTATCCTTCTTAAAACTTCTGTTTTCTTTATTTCCCGCACTTACTTGAATTTGTAATTTCTTTGTTTGTCTTTGCAGCTATTGATTGGGCGAAGCTTTTCCCACCTTCTATCGAGACCATAGATAAGGTGAAGAGATTGTTGGTGTTTTTCAGAAGAGGAGCGATCCTTCAAACCGTTTGAAGCAAGAGCCATTTCTGAGGAACAAGAGATACCACCATCTACCGAGATGTCCACTGGTAAGATTCTACTTTGTCCCAAGAATTTTATTTTTGCATTTTGCCTCCATCTCATAGCGTGTACTCTGTTTTCGACAGTTTCCAAATCCACAGCTTTATTTTCCTTGAAAGACCTTCAAGATTTTGTGGGACAAACCTAAGCTAGCCAACAGTTGGTGGTGCCTAAGAAAGTAATGGAGGCACCATCTGTGGGAGCAAGGGTAAAGAAAAGGAAGGGCAGTTCTAAGGAAATAAAAAACGTTGATGAAACAGGATTGGCAGACATTAAGGAGGCACTTGCTAGAGCATCAGTGGTAAGTTTTTGATTTTCGAAAGCAGAGTTTCAAAGGAATCTTTTGAATATACAATACACCCCAGTTTTTAATCATCAAACTTGTTTGTTTGGAAGGTGTTAATGCGGCTGAGATAAAGATGAATAATCTCAAAGAAAAGAACAGGAAGCTGGTTTTGGAGGCATTACAGGCGAAGAAACAGAAGGATGTTTTGACTAAGATAGTAGAGGATCTACAGAACGAGGTTGAGAGTTTGATGAAGGGCATGTCTTCCATTCAAGACACTCAATTGTAGGAAATTGAGGATGTGAGGAAGAATATGATGGCCTCAGCTGCTAAGAGTATGATTGAAATTAAAATCCAAATGATGGTGGAGTTTCAGGAGGGAAAACATACAGGATGGGACGTCGAGCAGCAACATTTGCTTTTGAAGGCTTTGGATGGTAAAGGAGAGGAAGCAGGAGAAGGATCCTCAGCTATGAAACATGATGACATCCTAGAGGAAGGAGTAGCGACAACATCTGCGGCAGTAGCCACCCCGTGAAGGAAATCAAAAAATGGTTCTTTAGGTTTTAAAAATATTTGGTTTGAAAATGGGCTGCATCCCAAAGACAATATTTAAATATTTTGGGTTTGTAATCGGTCCATAAGGGCCAAAACAATTTGCGTTTTTATTTTCCAAGTGTTGGGTTAGTTCAACACTTTTATGTTTCGTAGGGTAAGACTTTGTTTTACTTGAGTTTTTGAAAAAAAAAACTTTTGCTCATGGCTTTTGAAAAATAAAAATAGAAGATTGACATGCTAACCTTTTCGGAGATATTGACAACTTGCGAGTGGATGTATAAACCCTTGCAATCACTTTGATTGACATGTAAATGCCAATAATCTTTTGTTCTCAGGTGGCACGAATATGCCACAACCATATTGATAGATTCTTAGGGTCAAAACTCATTGACTGAGTGGAGATGGGTAATTCGTACATATTAAACATATGGTCCCATCACACACCTCAATCAAGGTTGACATCATGCGCTTCAGGAGAGGTGTTTAAACCTTAATGAGATGAAAGAAAGTAATTTCTTTAAACCTTTGAAGGGATTAAGTACCTTTAACGGAGGTGAGATGGCCAGTCTCAAAACGGTTGTTTTCACGAGAATTGGATTGAATTGACGACCTCTTGCAAAATAATAAGATAATGAGAGATTTCGACATCTATTCTGATGTCACATTTAAAGGAAGTAAAAAAGTGCTAGAACTTCATAAAAATATTTATTTTAAACAGAAAGTAAGGAAGCGATCGTACCTGATTTAAGATGTTAACTTCTTGGAAGGATGTTAACATCTTTACTTGTTACGGAGTTTATTCAAATGCTTTTTGTTTCCTTGCAAAACAGAAACATGTTAGGGGTGGGCGTTAGCTTAGCTAAATCCCCTCCGATGCTTAAGTCAGTAATCGTTTAAAAAATAAACAAAATTGAAACAAGTACTTTTATTGAAAATAAAACGGTAAAGATCGTACCTTGGTTTTATTTGCATTGGAACGTAATTATTGAAACTTACATAAAATAGGACTTGAGGTGAATGGCATTCCAGCTTCGGGGAATCCTTGCTCCATCCAGAGTTGACAGCCAATATG
Source organism: Adenophora triphylla var. japonica (assembly GCA_022495995.1). Lineage (NCBI taxonomy): Eukaryota > Viridiplantae > Streptophyta > Magnoliopsida > Asterales > Campanulaceae > Adenophora > Adenophora triphylla. The sequence goes on from JAFEMH010003437.1 coordinate 219,501, forward strand.
AACCTTTACCTGCTTCGGCATCAACTAAGTATGGTCCTTCCCATTTGGGGGCCATCTTTCCAGCATTGGGCTCTCTTGTATTTTGAAACACCTTTCGTAGGACTAGATCACCGACTTGAAACTTCCGCAATTGGACATTTTTGTTGTAGGATTTAGCAATCTTTTGTTGATACGCTGCTATCCTGATCTTGGCTAAATCCCTTAGCTCGTCTATGGTATCTAGATCATGACCCAGGTTGGCATCATTCTGCTCAGGTGTCAACATCTTGTATCTGGCAGTAGGGACAACGACTTCTGCCGGGATGACTGCTTCTGCACCAAATACTAAGGAGTAAGGGGTCTAGCCTGTCGCGTTCTTTGGTGTGGTTCTATCTGCCTAAAGGACAAATGGAAGCTCTTCTGCCCATCTTCCTTTCTTTTGCTCTAGCCTCTTTTTTAGGTTGTTGATGATTATTTTGTTACTTGATTCTGCCTGGCCATTAGCTTGAGGATGTATTGCTGAGGATGTCACCATCTTGACTCCCCATCTAGTGAGAAAATCCTGCGTCTTCTTGCTGATGAATTGGGAGCTGTTGTCACATATTATTTCAGAGGGGATGCCAAATCTGCTAAATATATTTTTCTTAATGAAGGATATGACTTCTTTATCACGAACTTGCACGTAGGATTCAGCTTCAACCCACTTAGAGAAGTAATCAGTCATTGCTAGAAAAAATACTTTTCCTCCGGGAGCTTTAGGCAATTTTCCTACTATATCGATTCCCCACCTCATAAATGGTCAAGCGGAGAGGATTGGATGAAGCAATTCTGTGTGCTGGTGCAAGATGTCATTATGCCTCTGGCAGGAATCATATTTCTTGGCAAAGATGGTAGCATCTTGACTCATTGTTGGCCAGTAGTAACCCATTCTTAGAGCTTTCGTATATAAGCTTCTGCCCCCAGAATGGTTATCACACGATCCTTCATGCAATTCTCTTAGAACTTCCATGGCTTTGTCAGCTTCGAGACATCTTAAGTATGGACCTGCAAAAGATTTCTTAAACAACACATTATCTATTAATACGAATCTTGAAATCCTTACCCTGAATGCTCTTGCATTCTTTTCATCATCAGGTATGGTGCCATCTTGAAGATATTTAATTGTTGGTGTCGTCCAAGATGTCTCTATCTGATTATCTGGGATGTCGTCATCTGTACAAAAAAGTTCTAACCTTTCCACGGCAGGGATGTCGACATGTATGATTGGTCTGAGATAAGCTTTTGAAAGCTGATCCAAGATTGGCCAATGCATCTTCTTGAGAGTTCTCCTCTCGGGATATTTGTTCAAAGGAGAAGATTTGAAATTTGCTTGCCAAAATTTTCACAATGCCCAAATAAGCTATCATCTTGGCATTTTTTGCTGCATAGGAACCATTAAAATGATTGACAAGTAACAATGAATCACTATATACCTGTATTGCTTTAATGTTCATGTCTAGAGCCACGGTTAGGCCTACGATTAAGGCTTCATATTCTGATTCATTATTGGTAGCTTTAAAATCACAACTAATGGTCTGGGGTATGATGTCCCCTTGTGGCGACTTTAGGATAACACCTAGCCCCGTGCCCCTCATATTAGAAGCACCATCTGTTAATAGAGTCCACTTTCGTAGGATGTCCCCATCTTGGAGATGTTGGACTAAAGTCTGCCACAAAGTCTGCAAGTGCTTGGGATTTTATTGCTGTTCTAGGCCCATACTTGATGACATAAGTGCTTAGTTGAACGGACCACTTGGCCATTCTTCCTGACATTTCTGGTTTTCTCATTACACTTTTTATCGGATAGTTAGTACGAATGACAATGATATGAGTTTCAAAATAATGTCTTAACTTAATTGAAGCAGTAATTAAAGCTAAGATTAATTTTTCAAGGTGTGAATACCTGGTTTCCGCATCGAGCAGTGTTTTACTTACATAATATATCGGTTGTTGGACGCCATCTTGATCACGGACCAGGACGACACTGACTGCAGTTTCGGAGACAACTAAGTAAACGCATAATGGCTCACCTTCTTGAGGCTTCGAGAGTAGGGGAGGTGTTGATAGATACAACTTTAAATCTTGAAAGGCTTGTTCATGCTTTTCAGTCCACTCAAATCTAGAATTTTTCTTTAAGATGTCATAGAATGGTTTGCATCTGTCTGAGGATTTTGAGATGAATCGATTAAATGCTGCCACTTTCCTCGTCAATCTTTGAACATCTTTGACGGATTTAGGCGATGCCATGTTGATGTTGGCTTTTATTTGCTCCGGGCTTGCCTCTATCCCTCTTTGCGTCACCATGTATCCCACGAATTTACCGGACTTCATGCCAAAATTGCACTTCGCTGGGTTTAACTTCATGTTGAATTTGTCCAGGATGTCAAAGGCTTGAGTAAGATCTCGAATATGATCTTCAGTTTTTTTTTACTTTATCACCATATCGTTGATGTACACTTCCATGGTGTCCCTAATCTGCTCTTTGAACATCATATTGACCAGCCTCTGGTATGTAGCACCTACATTTCTTAGTCCAAAAGGCATTGCAATATAACAATAAATACCTGTGGGAGTAATGAAGGCGGTGTCCTCTTGATCGGATGGCTCCATCTGGATTTGCTGGAATCCTGAAGATGCATCCAAGAAAGTCAACACTTCATGTCCAGAAGTAGCATCGACCAGAGTATCAATGCGTGGCAAGGGGAAAGGATCTTTGGGACAGGCTTTGTTTAAGTCTGTGAAGTCGACACAAACTCTCCACTTGTCATTCTTCTTCTCTACCACCACCACATTTGCTAACCATCTCGGGTATTCGACTTCTCTGATCATCTTAGCTTTGAGCAATCTGTCCACTTCTTCCTGAATGATTAGATTCCTTTCTTGTGCAAACTTCTGTCTCTTTTGGTGGATTGGTTTAAAGGATGGGTCAATGTTGAGTTTATGGGTGATGACGTCTTTACTGATGCCTGTCATGTCTTCATGCTTCCAGGCGAAGCTTTTGATCCTGCTTTTCAGGAGACTGACAAGATCTTCCTCGATATCTGCTGGAACATCTTGACCAATTAGCACCTTGAGATCAGGGTTCGAGGGGTCTAAGAATATTTCTTTTACGTCATGCTCCTTTGCCTCCAGAACCTCACGGGCTTTTTTCTGTAATTGCTATACCATCTTGGGAGATGTCGACGCCTTCATGGATGTCATGTAGCATTCTTTAGCTGACTGCTGATCACTGTAAACCTTGACAACTCCCCAGGGTGTCGGCATCTTCACACATTGATGATAAGTGGATGGCACTGCTTTCATTCCATGGATCCATGGTCTACCCAAGATTACATTGTAACATGTGGCACTATCAATCACGCAGAATCTCTCCATGGAGTTGATGCCTTCAACATAAACTGGAAGTGTGATTTCTCCCACTGTGCTTTTGGTTTCCCCACTGAAGCCCACTAGCACTGAGGTTCTCTTTATAATGCTTTCTTCAGGGATCTTCATTTCTTTCAAGGCATCTAGCATAATGAGGTTTACAGAACTGCCTCCATCTACTAGGAGACGTCTGACTTTGCAATTGGCGATCTGGAGTGCAATGACTAAGGCGTCATGATGAGTGTCCATAACATTGTCCCTGTCGCTTTCTTCGAAGGAGATGACATCTTGGGATGTGAGCTGCGACATCTTTGAGAGTCTCTCGGGCTTCTCATCCTTAGATTGCTTGGAGAATCTCTTAGCTGCATAATAAGAAGTACCACAAATATCAGAACCACCACTAATAACATTAACTACCTTTGTTACCGGTGGAGGAGATGGTTGTCTGGTTGCAACGGGATCTTTATTCTCCGTCTTGGTCTTGCGGTTCCCAAGGAGTTCTTTAAGATGTCCCTTAGACAACAGATAACTAATCTCCTTCCTCAAGGCGATTCAATCTTCGGTAAGATGTCCAAAATCCTCGTGGTAGGCACACCACTTGGATTTATCCCTCCAGCCTGATGGCTTGTCACTCTTTCGAGGCCACCTTGCTTTATCTCCAAGATTTCTCATTGCACATAGGATACCTGAAACATCAACAGAGAAACAATAATCAAAAATTTTAGGAGATTCAAAATCATCATCATCTCCATCATCTTCCACACAATTGACTTTGTTATGGTCATTTCTGTGGTAAGGTCTGGATCTGCTCTGCCTTTGGTGAGACGACTCTATCTTTCTGTCAGGATGGTCATATGATAAAGCCTTGTCAGGATGCTTGGACTGTTGCACCTTGTCCTCTTCTAGCCTGATGAACCTTAAAGCTCGGTTTCGGATATCCTCCATCTTCTTGTATGGGTTCATCACCAAATCTTCATAGTAAGGGGAATCTTTCTTCAAGCCCATTTTGAAAGCTTCTGCAGCTATCGCCATGTCCAGGTTGGGGATCTCCAGGACTTCTTTATTAAACCTATTAACTTAGTCCTTTAAGGCTTCGGCGGGCTGCTGGGTGATGCGATAAAGATCACTGGTGAGCTTCTCAAACTGTCGGCTGCAAAAGAATTGATTGTTGAACAGGTTGACAAGCTGAGCAAATGACCCAATAGAACCAGGAGGTTGACGAATCAGCCATTTCAATGCTGGTTCCACCAACGTCAAACCGAACCCTCGACACAAACAAGCCTCACGAAACTGGAGTGGGATGCGAACGATCTCCATCTTTTCTTGGTAATGGACGACATGCTCCTCAGGATCCAAGCTCCCATCATACAACTTCATGGCTGAAACGCTAAATCCTTTCGGGATGTCGACATGCGCGATTGCTGGAGTAAAGCGAGACTGATTCTAACATGTTGGGGAGACCTGCTGGATAGGCGGGGTGACGCCTGGCACATTCATGATCATGTCCTTCAACTCCTGAAGCTGATTCGCAATGTAGGTACCTGCAAAAGGGTTAGTAGCACGAACAGTATTATCCAAGGCAGAACTAGTATTGAAATTAACAAAAGGATTAGCATTATCTGCAGAGGACGTCATGATGGTGCTATTAGTGAAGATGGGTCCTTCTGGAAAAGTCATCCTGTAGGCACTGGTGGCAAAGGGTGTCGAGATTGCCACAGAAGTCGTCAGCGGAGGAGAAGACGTCAGGGTTGGTGATGACGACATCCTTACAGATGAAGCCATTGGAAGGAATTCATTGAAGGTTTGAGAGCTGTCCCCAAATAATTGAGGAATTCTTTTAGAGAGCAACTCTTGTTCCTTTTGCACCTTTATCAAGCTTTCGGCTATCAAGGAGGTGCTATTCTACTGGCGATCGAGCTGATTCTTCATCCGAACGAGCATACTCTTGATCTTGGGATCAGGAGATGGAGACATCTGCTTCTTGCCAGAATTCACAGGCGGAGGAGGCAATGAATCTTGGCCTCCGGTTGCTGGCCTACTACTTGTTTGGGGATTCATGCTGCTAGGGATATAAATGGTTTTGCTGGCGGCGGAAGTCATAGGTTGGGTAGACATGGTAGAAATGTAAGGATTTTAAACCGATTAAAAAACAAATGGCCCCTCGGTGGGCGCCAAATTATTTTGGTAAAAAACAATCAAATGTAATATAAATTGAAACAATTGAGGAAGGTGCAATTGAGTATAATCGGTGTAACAATGAATATAAGATGACTCAATCATGTAACGAGGAAAGCCCTTGAGACAACTATCTCGCCGGCACAAAACCTTGGAAGGTGTTTATGGTCACCTTTGTCCCAAACGGTAGTATTGATCTTTTGATGAGTTACAAATATTGGAGCTATGGCGGATTACAAGAATGTGTTCGTGAACTGTGTGTGTTCGTGTTCCGGCCATTTAGTCCATTAAATAGAAAAAGATAACTGAAGATAACAAAACCCTAACAAACTTTCCTAAAATCTCGGCCTTGTTATCTTGGTCTTGACTTGGTCTTTAACTGTTGAAGAGAGTCCACAAAATAGGTTTTTTTCACGTTCTATTTACCTGTAATTAAAGATACTATAAAAATAATTAAATAATGATTTAATTATCTAAGTGAGTTTTACCTTGACCACGGTTTCGAAGATGATGACATGCTGGCAACTTTTCAAGATGTAGCGATCCTAAATTTACCCACAACAGTAACTTAAAAGGAAATGGATCAAAAGATGATCTTAGGAGGTAAATACATTTGAAGGTAAGTAATGGAAAGACAATATATGGAATATAAACAAACCACTATCACCAAAAACCTCCATTCTTAATCACATTGTGCATAGGAAATCATATAGGATCATTTAGATGGATTGGGTCTACAATGCATAAAACAAGTAAATACTACATTATAAATGGTAGATTCAACAACAATGATTCATAACAGATTAAAAGACTTGGAAATGAAAGATTAAAGTGTTATTTAGGGTTTGGGAGGAAATCTCACCAATATTGGTTCTTTTCTATCTTCCTAGAGTTTGATTTTATTGGGAAAGTGTGTGATTTGCTTAAGGTAATTAAGAAGGAGAAATTATACTCTCACTTTAGGCAGAATGTCCCCTAATGCTCACTATTCTCAGATTTTTCTTGTCCCAAATGAAGAAGCAAGAGGCTTGTATTTATAGCCTCTGAAAATGAGAAAGAGGTCCGTACGGTAGACACTTCATATTGCAAGGTGGTCCTTGCGGACCAAGGTGTAGAGTCAGTATTTTTTTACTTTTGTTATTCATGTGTGATGTTTTTAATGTACAAAAGTTCCTTCCTTCCTTTGCTTGGCCAATTTAATGCTCGGAAAGTCATGAAACTTTGTGATTATGGATAAGTAAACCCTCGATGTCCTTTTCGCATGCTCGGATGGACAGCGGTCCAGATTGGGGTACTTACAATTGAGGGCGCGAAAGAAAAAAGAGGAGGATGTGGAGGAGGAGAACGAGGAGGAGATGCTCGTTAACGAGGCTGAGCAAGAAACCACCGAGCAAACTACTTTGGCCTAGCACACATAGCGCGTTAACAAATAGGTCATATTTGCAAGTTTGTGGCCTGTGGGGCATTTCAAAACAATATTTAAATTTCATTTAACTTTTGGATCAAATGGTTCTGGCTCTTTTTAAGGGGTTCTATTCTAGCCCGTACTCGTTTTGTTGAAGCGTTTATTATTTATGAACTTGGTATTTCCTCTATTTATTTTGTTTATGTGTATGAGCTCATTATTCATTTCTATGATGTGCTATTTGATACAAGTATGAGCTCAGTTTGCAAAATGTATACGAGCTAATTGTGTTGTAAAGGCAGAGTCGACTGGTCTCTCAGCTCGTATAAAACGATTAAACTGAGCCCATGCCTTGTAAATATGTGTGTAATGTAAATGTGTTTATTGAGATGGAGCCTTGTCTCTTGGCTCGTTTAATCATGTAGTCGAGATGGTGTCTTGACTGGGTCACAATATGGCTGGCGTAAATATAGGTAACTAGCTGAATCCTTGGCTGAGTCTCTCAACTCGTGCAAGTGTGTAAAGTTTGTCCTGACCATGGATCCAACTTAGTTGTAGGCCAAGCTGGATACTGACCACTCATCCAGCTCGTTAAAGAGTGTTAGGTTGAATCATGACCACGGATTCAACTTAGTTGCAAACCGAGTTGGATATTGACCACGCATCCTACTCGTTGACGAGTGTTAAGTTGAATCATGATCACGGATTCAACTTAGTTGTAGGCCGAGCTGGATGCTAACCACATATCCAACTCGTTAATGAGGGTTAAGTTGAATCCTGACCACGGATTCAACTTAGTGGTAGGATGAGCTGGATGTTGACCACGCATCCAGCTTATTGACGAGTGTTAAGTTGAATCCTGACCACAGATTTAAATTAGTGGTAGGTCGAGCTGGATGTTGATCACGCATCCAACTCGTTGACGAGAGTTAAGTTGAATCCTCACCACAGATTCAACTTTGTGGTAGGCCAAGCTGAATGCTGACCTTTTTGAGGAGCTTACTAGAATAGAACTGTATTATGAAAGCGTATCTTAATTGAAATTAGATCATGAAAAGTACTAGAATCCTTATTATAATAGAACTATCCAGGTAAAGCTTTGCTCGGAAAAGGGGAGCCCTGCTCGTTATCCACCAAGCAGTTGGCCCCCGAGTCTTATAACCAACTGAAGCATAAGTCCTTCTCTCAAAATGAGAGCGAGCTTGGCTATACTAACGAGCTCATGATTGTAGTCTATAGATGGGGCTAGACATGTCCAAACGGTTCCGATTCCGGTTCCCGGTTTCGGAACCGTCGATTCCCGATTTCCAAATAGCCGAAATCGTATTCGAACCATATTAATCTGGTTCCCGATTCTATCCGCCGGTTCCGGTTTCGATTCCAACGGTTTCACCGGTTCCATCACCATCTAACTTTTTTTTTTTAATCCAAACCTCTTAAGACAGTATAGACGCTAACTAATCTGTTTTTTTTTTCACCTGGGGAGTATGTTTTTGAAAAGAATGAGAAGTGGACAAAATTTGGTTAATATATTATTAAAGATAAAATAAAAATTCTAACAATATTTTTAGTAAAAAAAAAAGGGGAGGCACCCTTATAATTTTATTAATATAATTGAAAATATTACAATGAGGGGGACAACCAAGTCTTTCCCTTTTATAATTCAAGGGTAGACAAAAGGAGCTTATACCTCTATAGTCTATATTACAACATTTATCTAAATTCTAGTCTAATTTAAATAAAACAACACTACACTACAAGTACAAATACTAAATAAATGCTAAATATTACATTTAACTTACCTTGATCAATCGCCGGTTCCCGGTTCCCGATTTCGGAACCGCCGGTTCCTCAGCTCCCAATATGGTGGATTCGTATTCTAACTGTTTCAATCCGATTCCCGGTTATGTTCGATTTCCAGTTCCGGCGGTTCCCAGTTCTCGACGGTTCCCGATTCCGATTCTACCCACCGATTCCGTCGGTTCCCAGTTTTATTTGGACATGTCTAGATGGGGCTTAACCTCAGCATAGAAGTCCCACAGCTCAATTGGGAGTGGGTCGAGCCCATACTCAGCAAGGAGCTTGAGATGAGTCAAGCCCATCTCGGCTCGAGTATTGGGCCCCCATAATTGGGCACATTGTAATTTGCAAAACTATAAATGTTGGAAATCGGGGTTGCAGATTTTTTTTAAATTGAGAATTAAATTGTAACAAGCTAACCGAATTACAATCCAAATTACAATGTGCCCAATTATAAATATTTAAAAGAACAAATATCATTTGAGAAGAAAATGGCCGGGGTTGGTATCAATATTTAATGTCATCTGGGCCCGTTCATCTGTATCTATGTTGCAGGAGTAAAAGAGAAGTCCCGATCAAAATCATAAATGGCCTGGCTCAAAATTTGTGGTCTTAAGCGGTTCACGAAAACATTTGGTTGGTGACCATTCAATGGAATTTATCCGTTAAATCACGACGTTATTTATTCATTCTCCATCCCTAACCGAAAAAGACAGTTTAACGTACCTTTTGTTTTAAAAAATTACTATCTCTCCGAAACAAGCTAAAATGACATAAAATTATCTTTTTAAGACAAGAAATTATTACGGTTTTCTACATTCCAGTTATATTGATATGCGTAGATATTAATTGACCTAATAAACAGTCACTCTGACTCAATTGAATATTTTTCTTTTTTTGGGTGAATGATATTTTGCGCATCAAAATTTAGCGGGTGTTTTTAAGATAGGTCTCATTCTATCACTAATTACAATATATGGTTCAAAGTTTATATTTTGTTAACGTTTCAGAATTTTTAATCAATTTCATTAGAAAAATTCGTTAAATGATCACGTGCAAGTCACTTGTTACTTAACGGAGGATGATTTTTAACAAAAAAATTTTCGTTATTGTTTTAATGCAAATTAAATGAAAATAAATTAACCATATGTTTCCTCAACTGATTTATAATTTTATAAAATTCTAGAACTACCCTTATACAAAAATAAATAACATTACCCCTTATCTCTCTCTCTCTCTCTCTCTCTCTCTCTCTCTCTCTCTCTCTCTCTCTCTCTCTCATCTTCTATCTGCAAGCCACAACTCTACCCTAACCCCTCTGCCAACCTCGCCGCCCCACTCCGGCAACCCTCTCACTTTATGCTTCGCAATTTCTACTTCTTCTCCGATTGTCTTCTCCCTCTAGATCTGTCAAGTAAATGTTTTCATTTCACCATCACCATCTCACTACCAGAAAAAGGTCATTTAGCGACGGAATTAACAGCGACGGACATATTCCGTCGCTAAATAGCGGCGGAATATAGACTTTAGCGTCGGAATTATTTTGGCGTCAAATTTAGCGACGGAATTTAATTCCGCCGCTAAATTCCGCCGCTAAAACGAATATTCCTCGAATATTCGTTTATTTCCGCCGCTAATTTGGCGGTTGATTTACCAACAGAATATTCCGCCGCTAAATCTTTATCAGCGACGGAATTATTCCGCCGGTGAAAATATATCATTTTTTTATTTTTTTATTTATCAGCGTCGGAAATATTCCGACGGTGAAATTAAAATATTTTTTATTTTTCTTTTTGAAATATTACACCGACGGAATATTTCCGACGGTGAAATTAAATGTTTTTTTTTTTTTTATTAAACACCGACGGAATATTTTCGCCGCTGATAATTTAATATTTTTTTATTTATCAGCGACGGAAATATTCCGTTGGTGATAATAAAATGTAATTTTTGTTTATTTTTAGAACTAATTAACAAAATAACAAACTAAAAAACATTAAAATATCATAAATATTTATGATATTTTTGAAAAAATAAATAAATCATAAATATTCATTAATTTTAATTTTATAATGCCATTATTTTTATTTATATAAAATATGAAAGTTATTTTAAATTACTCTCAAAAAAATAAATATGAGTCAATAAATATTATTTTTGAAAAAATAAATAAATTATAAACCCTAAACCTAATACCCTATATACTATACACTATACCCTATACCCCATGCCACCCTATACCACATACCCTATACCCTATGCCCCTATGCCCTATGCCACATGCCACATACCCATGCACCTGTACCCCTATACACCATATACCCTACACATGCCACCATGCCCCATACCCCAGTACCCCAGTACCCAGTACCCATACCCTATACCACTATACCTATGCCCCATACCACATGCCAGTACCCCATACCCCAGTACCCATACCACTATACCCCATACCACCTATACCATATACTGCCTATACCATGCTATACCCTATGCCTTATACCCTATCACCCTATATGCCTATACCCTATGCCACATGCCACATACCACATGCCACATACCTTATACCATATGCCACTATACCACATGCCACTATGACTATGCCACATACTATACCACATGCCACATATGCACACATATACATACTCTATACCACTATACACTATACCTCTATACACTATACACTATACACTATACACTATACCCTATACCCTATACCATATACCCTATACCCTATACCATATACCACTATCAATGACAAGGACCGCCGCCCACAATGCAAGGGCGAAAGGTTGTACAGAGAAGAAGGTCTTGGAAGTGGTTGTGGAGAAGGGTATGCAAAATGGACAGAAAATTACATTCCAGGGAGAAGCCGAGTGAAGCTCCACGACACTCTTACGGGAGACATAGTCTTTGTACTACAACAGAAAGAGCACCCAAAGTTCAAGCGAAAGGGTGATGACATATATTTGTTAGGGGCTAAATATCGTTTACCTAAATTCCAAGGGAGTCAAATGCAAAATCTCTCCTTTTCAATTTCAGATCTACAAAAAGCTGGACCGGATCGGATGGATTAATTTCACAATAAACAGCGCGCCAAGTTGGCGCTCATTTAAAATTTCAAAATTTCCGAACGAGCAACAAGCGAGATAATCCAATTCAAACTTTCAAACCAAATTAATCGAGACACCTCTAAATCCCTCTCTCCCATCCTCCTCTCTCTCTCTCTCTCTCTCTCCAGCAATTGAATTTGAAAAAAACAAATATCGAGCCGCTCTTACCCTAGCACCATTTCATCTAGATAACAGGCAGCTCCTCATCAAATCCCAACCTGGAGAAGTTGTTAAGCCAGATCAATTCAAGGCAATAAATGACGAAGGGATGCCAATGTACCAAAGACCATTCATGAGGGGCAAATTATACATCCACTTCTCGGTCGACTTCCCAGATTCCTTGACTTAGAACAATGCGAGGCCACAGAGGGTGTCTTTGCCTCCTAAGCCTTCATCGCGGATGACGGATATGGAGCTTGATGAGTGCGAGGAGACAACCCTTCACGATGTCAACATTGAAGCTTACGATGTAGATGATGACATGCGCGGTGGTGGGGGCCGAGAGTGCGGTGTGCTCGGCGGTAATGATGTGGGTCTTGGTTTTACGGATATCTTAGTTATTACTTATGAGGCAATAATCTCCAGAGTGTTGTCTAATAGTTGGTTAGTTCCTAGTTTTGGACTAAACCCCAACCACTAAACCACAACCACAAACCCCATGCCACTATACCTATACCACATACCTATGCCACATACCACATACCCCCATACACATACCCATTACCACATGCCACATACCTACGCACATACCATGCCCATGCCACATGCCACACATGCCACATGCCACACATACCTAAACCACTACCACACAAACCACTAAACCTGAAACCACCAACCACACAAGCCACAAGCCACAAAGCCACACAAACCACAACACCAAACCACTAAGCCACATAGGGTATAGGATATAGTGTATAGGGTATAAGGTATAGTGTATAGTGTATAGGGTATAGGGTATAGTGTATAGGATATAGTGTATAGGGTATAGGGGTATAGGGTATAGGGTATAGGGTATAGGGTATAGGGTATAGGGTATAGGGTATAGGGGTATAGGGTATAAGTATAGGTATAAGTATAGGGTATATGGTATAGTGTATAGTGTATAGGGTATAGTGTATAGGGTATAGGGTATAGGGTATAGGGTATAGGATATAGGGTATAGGGTATAGGGTATAGGGTATAGGGTATAGGGTATAGGGTATAGGGTATAGGGTATAGGGTATAGGGTATATGGTATAGGATATAGGGTATATGGTATAGGGTATAGGGTATAGGGTATAGGGCATAGTGTATAGGGTATAGGGTATAGGGTATAGGGTATAGGGTATAGGGTATAGGGTATAGGGTATAGGGTATAGGGTATAGGGGTATAGGGTATAGGGTATAGGGTATAGGGTATAGGGTATAGGTGTAGGGTATAGGGTATAGGGTATAAGTATAGGAGCATAGGGTATAGGGTATAGGGTATAGGGTATAGGGTATAGGGTATAGGGTATAGGGTATAGGGTATAGGGTATAGGGGTATAGGGTATAGGGTATAGGGTATAGGGTATAGGGTATAGTATATAGGGTATTAGGTTTAGGGTTTAGAATTTATTTATTTTTTCAAAAATAATATTTATTGACTCATATTTATTTTTTTGAGAGTAATTTAAAATAACTTTCATATTTTATATAATTAAAAATAATGGCATTATAAAATTAAAATTAATTAATATTTATGATTTATTTATTTTTTCAAAAATATCATAAATATTTATGATTTATTTATTTTTATATAAATAAAAATAATGATATTTATTAAATTAAAATTAATAAATATTAATGATTTATTTATTTTTTCAAAAATAATATTTATTGACTCATATTTATTTTTTTGAGAGTAATTTAAAATAACTTTCATATTTTATATAAATAAAAATAATGGCATTATAAAATTAAAATTAATTAATATTTATGATTTATTTATTTTTTCAAAAATATCATAAATATTTATGATTTATTTATTTTTATATAAATAAAAATAATGATATTTATTAAATTAAAATTAATAAATATTAATGATTTATTTATTTTTTCAAAAATATAATGAAAACAATTATATTTATTAATAATAGCGGCGGAAATTTCCGTGTTTGAATTTAAAATCGATGGCGGAAATTTCCGTCGGTGAGAGTGCCATGTCATCGATCCAGTGAGCGTACGTATAGTTTAGCGTCGGATTTACTGACGACGGAATATTCCGCCGCTAAATATTAATTATAGCGTCGGAATTTAATTTCGCCGCTATAATTAATATTTAGCGGCGGAATATTCCGTCGCTGGGGGAAATTATAAATACTCATTTAATCCCTCAGATATCAATTACGTATCATTTCCCTCTCTCTCTCTTCCGCTTTCTCTCTCTTCCCGCTCTCTCTGCGACCTGAAGAAGAAGAAGAAGAAGAAGCTCTATCGCCGCCGTCCGTCCACCTCTCCACCGTCTCCGTTCGAGCTGCTGCCGCCGTCTCCGTCCGTCCACCTCTCCACCTCTCCACCGTCCGTCTCGAGCTCTCACGCCGTCTCCTTCCGTCCGCCTCTCCACCGTTTTTCTCTCTCTTGCTCTAATCAAATCAAGGTAAATGTTTCGATTTCTTTCAAATATGTAGTTCTAATTCGAGGATAGGGTGTTAATTTGTTGTGAATATGAATTTCTTTGGGAATTGAATTTTCGATTTTACGTGACTCGGTTTACGTTGCAGGAATTGGGTTTAGATGCCGTGTCTCTCTCTCTCCCTACATTCCAACACACACACAAATTGATTTGGTAATGTTTCCTTTTGTGACCTACGATTAATGATTTCTGTATAAATTATCTTTTTTTTTTTTTTAATTTGTACTAAATGTGCTGGCCTTTGAAAGTTTGACAGTTCATCTAGATTTTATCTGGACTAGGGTTAAGATCTTTATGAATTTATAAGTTTCTGTTATTGGTGTACACATAATTATTTTTGACATTTTTGAAGCTTATTGGTTGTATTTTTTCTTCCCCTTAAATGTTCTTGCTTTGATGTTACTTTGACTAAATGATTCATTTGATTAGCTTTTGTGTCATGATATGCCCTTGGATTGTTACTTTTTTCTATTACTTAGGGTTATAGTAAGTAACATTGCAGTTTATGGGCTTCCCCCAAGGTATATCTCTATAAAGCAGGAAATCTGTTTAACAATGCACCCCAGGTCACAAAATAGTTTGAAAATCTGCTCACCTGTAGATACTGTCCAAGTGTTAGAATGTCAACATCAATGGCTCTTAAATCAGCCATGGCTTGCTTCAGCTCATCATCAGACTCTCCAAGTCCCAGCATTATAGAAGATTTTGTTATCATCCCTGCCTTGCTTATCTTCGCATGTTTAAGAACTGATAGGCTCTGCTCGTACCTATATCAAACAAAACTCATCTTAACATCCAAAACAGTCTAGAGAGTATAATCTTCTCCTTTTATTAGCACAATCCAACTTTGTCACAGACAAAAAGTTACACCTTGGTTTTTTAGATGTCAATCATTAAGGATCCCCAAAATTACATATTTACCTTACCAACTGCTAAAAGTTAAGCTCTTGAAAATTGTTCAGCCAATAGAAACAAATTCACTCGGTAAAATAAGTTATGCAAAATTAAAATTTATCAGCACTCCTCATGAAGGATCCAAATGGAACAACTACTCATGAATGAACAAGACATTGCTTGCCACGCCCAAGAGAAGAGGATTTGTCAAAGCTTACTTAATAATAATTCAAAAAACTAGACTGTTGGATTTATTTTTTCCGAGAGAGAGAAAATGATAAATCCCTTCAACTAGCCTATACATCCAATATGTCACTAATAGATTGTTTGGTAGGAGTTAAAACAGGAGGAATGGAAGCTGGGGGAGGGAAAATGGGAGGAAATGACTTGCTTTTGTTGTTTGGTAGAAGGGGAAAGTGGAGGGAAATGAAAAACCTCCATCATCCACAAAAGTTTCCCCCTCCTCCACAAATTGGGGTGAAAAGTGGAGGAAAAAGGTAAGTAGACTTTAAAAAGTCCAACTTAACCTCTCCTTGCAGAGTTCAAAGTAACTTCAAAGGGTATAATAATAAAATAATTATTTAGATTATTTTCCCTTACTTGTTTTTGCTTCTCACAGGTAAATTTTACCCCCCCCCTTTTCCAACCCTCATACCAAACAACCCGAGGTTAAACGTCTTTCCACCCTTTGGGGATAGAAATGAACCCCTCCATTCTTTCCCTCCTACCAAACAGACGCTACTTAATAATAATTCAAACAACTAGATTGTTTTATTATTTTTCCGAGAGCTAGATAAATGATAATCCCTTCAACTAGTCTATATATCAATTATGTCAATGAGGAACCCGACATTACACCCCGCCTTATGTTTAGTCATGACAAACATAATTTGGGGTGTCGAACTAGAAGCCGAAATCTTAAATATGTTAGCATTTTGAAAATAAACATATGTTTTTAAAGGCATCGCACCAAACCAACCGAAAGTAAGAAACTTCACCCATACTCACCCAGGGGATCTCTAACGATTCTTTCTGAGTCTTTTCACCGTCTCAATATTGTGAGCAAAGACATCTAATCCCGAGTTTGCCAACATTGATATCGCTTCTAAGTCACCCCGAAAATCGGAGGTCAAACACTCGATCATAATATCGTGCTTGAGTTTGCCTAGCATGACTACCATTTCTTTGAAGGATGCTTACTTCAATTATATTTTCTATGGGAAAGTTAGGAAGTTGTGAGGTTGTAATTTTGCTTGGGGATTTTAACTAGGTTTTTTGTTCAAATTTATAATGATATCGCACACGAAGATAGTTTGACTGAATTTAGGTAATTTGAGCTTTAAAATGAGGTACTTTTGATACATTTTTTCCAATAATATGAATCATATATCATGCCTTAACCCTACTCACTTTAACAACATTTAACTACCTAAAGGTGGATAATCATGAAATTGATTCATGCTAGTATTCACACATAGTAAACATAAATCATGCAACTATATTATTAATGTCTTTCGAAACATGAAAGAATTAGGAAGAATAATAACAATTTTGATAACCCAACAAATATATTAAACTAATAAAACAAATATATTAAACTAATAAAAGTAAGCACGAATGATCATGAGTTGAGACTTTAATTGATCTCAATTACAAACAAATAAGTAAGAAAACTGTGGATGAAATAGTTTAGGAACATCTAGTTCTAGATCTCATTTTGGGGCGATTGACGGCATCGCGGACGGTGATTATGTCGCCTACGTTTGAGCGCCTGATATCAATCCTGGTACCCTAGATGCACCTTATATGAAACAAATTAGGATACAGTTTCTGTATCCTAGTTTGTTACATATTTAGTAATATTAACGAATAGAAGAAAACATATGTTAGTAATATTAACGAATAGAAGAAAACATATGCCACTATAAAGAAAACGATAAATAACCGTACTCATAATCAAATATGTAACATGTTATATTTAGTAAACATAACATGTTACATATTTAGTAAACATAACATGTTACATATGCAACAATTAGATAAGTTACTAAATATCTAATTTTCAAGTCTTTTAATCCAACTCCACTACTATCACGTACAACCACTACCATGGGGTTATGCTGGAGTGGAAAATCTCAAGTTTTTTGCACAAGCATTAGGTCCAAAGATTGAAACTTTGAAAGTAGATTTAGCAATTAATCAGAAAACAAGAAAATCCCCAACTTCAGTTTGTAGAAGATACAAAAACTGGAGTTGGGGATTTTTCTTGTTTTCTCGATTAATTATAATAGTAAATCTACTTAGTTTCAATCTTTGGGCCAAATGCTTGTGCAATAGACTTGATATTTTCCACTGGTGTAACATGTTATATTTAGTAAATATAACATGTTACATATTTAGTAAACATAACATGTTACATATGCAACAATTAGATAAGTATTTAAATATCTAATTTTCAAGTCTTTTAATGATAAAAAGCTAAAAAGTTACTAAATATCTAATTTTCAAGTCTTTTAATCCAACTCCACTACTATCACGTACAACCACTACCATGGGGTTATGCTTTGGAGTGGAAAATCTCAAGTTTTTGCACAAGCATTAGGTCGAAAGATTGAAACTTTGAAAGTAGATTTAGCAATTAATCGAGAAAACAAGAAAATCCCTGACTTCGGTTTGTAGAAGATACAAAAACTGCAGCTTGGGGATTTTCTTGTTTTCGATTAATTATAATAGTAAATCTACTTTTAAAGTTTCAATCTTTGGGCCAAAATGCTTGTGCAATAGACTTGATATTTTCCATCGGTGTAACATGTTATATTTAGTAAATATAACATGTTACATATTTAGTAAACATAACATGTTACATATGCAACAATTAGATAAGTATTTAAATATCTAATTTTCAAGTCTTTTAATGATAAAAAGCTAAAAAAGTTACTAAATATCTAATTTTCAAGTCTTTTAATCCAACTCCACTACTATCACGTACAACCACTACCATGGGGTTATGGCCGGAGTGGAAAATCTCAAAGTTTTTGCACAAGCATTAGGTCCAAAGATTGAAACTTTGAAAGTAGATTTAGCAATTAATCGAAAACAAGAAAATCCCCAACTTCGCCTTGTAGAAGATACAAAAACTCAGCTTGGGGATTTTCTTGTTTTCTCGATTAATTATAATAGTAAATCTACTTTTAAAGTTTCAATCTTTGGTCCAAATGCTTGTGCAATAGACTTGATATTTTCCATCGGTGTAACATGTTATATTTAGCAAATATAACATGTTACATATTTAGTAAACATAACATATTACATATGCAACAATTTGATAAGTTACTAAATATCTAATTTTCAAGTCTATTAAAGTCAAAGGGGAGGAAGGGGGTGAATGTATCAATAATGTAACATATTCAACCGCACACTACCTTAGTGGTTCTAGATCCCATTTTGGGGCGATTGACGGCATCGCGGACGGTGATGTAATATCGCCTACGTTTGAGCGCCCGATATCAATCCTGGCACCCTAGATGCACCTTTAGGGTATTGTGGTTGGTGGTTAACATCTTAAAATATAAATAAGATGAGAGCCTTTCTCACCCACGCCTATCAAAATCCGTCCATCTTTGATCAAGAAAGATAGAGCAAAATAAGTTCTTGTCGGTTTGAGCAAAGGATTTTCTCGTTTAATAAGAGTTTTCCAGTTTCACTGTTCTCTTCTCTCTAAGGATCTCAAACATCACGGCCATGTTCTTGTCGGATTATCTGTTTTACTCTTCACTGGTGTTATACAGGCACAAGTAAAAATAAGGTAGCAGTATAACACCGGTGAAGAGAAAAGCAGGCTTTTTCCTCCAATTTTTCAATCTCACCTTCCATTTTACTCGAGATCACGATTGCAGGGAATCTTCTCTCATGAGCTTGAAGGCGCGGTGTTGCCACCGATCTCACCTGCTTCGCATGTGCAACCGTGAGATTGAGGGCAACACCGCCACCTGCCTCATGAGGAAGATTCTGCAATCAGATCTTGGGTAAATGGAAGGTGGAGATTGAAAAATTGAGGAAATTTCTGTTTTCTCTTCACCGGTGTTATACTGTTACCTTGTTTTTACTTGTGACCGTATATCACCGATGAAGAGTAAAACAGCACCGTCAAGACATGGCCATGATGTTTGAGATTCTTAGAGAGGAGGACAAGAAACTGAAAAACCTATATTAAAACGTAAAAATCCTTTCGCTCAAACCGACAAGAACTTATTTGCTCTATCTTTCTTGGTCTAAGCCGAGATAGGGTTTTGATAGTCAGGATGATAACGACTCTCATCTTGTTTATAAATGTTAATTTAATTCATCATTGTAAAATTATATATTTTACAACAAAGAATTAAATATTAATATTTAAAATTATTCACAATAGTAATAATTTAGGTCTATGCAAAAGCCGAAATTTCTTTATTTTCGATTATAAAGCAAGTAGGCAAAGTGATATTTGCATTTCATATAATCATGCATTTCGAGATGGGATAGGTTTATCAAACATGCACTTAAAGGACAGAGTAGGTGGTTAGGTAGGGACACCATTATCCTTTAGTTTAGTTTGAACTAGAGCTCAAGATTTGTTGATACAATTATTCACAATATTAATAGGTAAAAGTCCCAAAGCAGCCCCAATTTAAGGCAAAGATGGAGCATTACAATGAAGAAATTGTTTCCCGCGAGTTTCAATTTCAACAAGACATTCTTGAACTCACGCGCTTTCACCAAAAACAACACCGGAAACTTATTGACAGGAGGTATAGCATGCCATGCATATGGTCTCTAAAAGATTGGAAGATTGATTGGGATCTGCTCCGAGCTGCTTCGTGCTTTTGGGATTCGGAGCGACATGTGTTCACCCTATCGTACAACGATCCGATGCCAACGATGGAGGATTTTTTGAGCACCGATCGGTGTGGGCCGAGTCGAGGACCGTGGCATTTCCTCGAGACAGACGATCGCTACGGAGCAACTATCTCGAATTCTTGGGATTATCGCCAGACCGGGTATCGTGCATTGTCGTTGACGATAGATTCATAGACTTGACTCATATAGCCGTATTGAGTCGGACCACCCTGATCGTTTGATCTATCCACTTCCTTAGATATATTCATGTTGCTCATTCCGTCTCGCGCACTACTGCGGCTACATCGGAGTGTGTCCAGCCTACGCTGTTAGAGATCATCAGCAAAATGAGAGGTGATCGAGGAGTTGACATCCGGCATATTCAATCTGGACAGGAGCGATGGACATCATTCCACTGCTGCTAGCGGAGACATACCACGGCATTGATAGATTAGCCTGAGGATCCGAGTACATGGGTTCAGCACTGCATTACTATCATTGTGGCCGTATGAGAGATTTCGCTGATCTTGCCACCGCGTAGGGGTAGACGGCATTACCTTGGGTGACCGGACGCCGCAGATATTGAGGGATGCCGCTACCGAGAGTTGGCATAGGAGGTTGGCCTTGGCCCGATATGAGACCGCAAACCCGTACTATTGGATTCCGGCATATGGATTGCAGACTATGAGAGATATTCAGACGGCCGGCTTATTGTCCGACTTCCGGACTACATGTATCATCCTTTTGCATTCCATCTCTAGTGAGCAGACAAGACGGATACCCGCAGCAGACTATTCGGACTTTGAGAGAGCAGTTGACGACTAATACAATGCCGATGATTATGACCGAGCCTCGACTACACATTTCTTTGCGCAGCATTTCTAGAGGGCTTTCTTCCGATACGACCACTACTCCGTCGTACTAGAGGTAGCACATTTCGACCACCGAGTATCCGACATGGTACGAGGAGCAAAGAAGGTCCCGTACATACCGATGATAGAGGCTCGACGCCGAGAGTGTTTTGGGGCGTACTATTCTTCCAAATTGACATTAAGAGGCATGGAGGCCAAGAGCAACCCCGATGAAATCACCGGCGACATTGCAGCCAGACATGAGAGACGGGAGATTCGGAGAGCCGCTTTGAGAAATGATCCCGAAGTGATAGCTCGCAGGAGGCCTTGAGGCAGGAAAGAGCAAGACCGAGAGCTACCGATCGATTGATCCACCGCTCACACGATACCCGAGCCAGACGAGGTCCGACCGACTTTTTCAACATACCTAGACCAAAGACCTCCCTGGGACCGAGGCGGAGGAAGAGTAGAGATTCGAGTTCGGAGCGGGAACGAGTTCCTAGACACTTTAAGAAGACCTCGTTAATATATTGTTAAATATGAGTTAGAAGCTTTATATTTATTTTAAGAAGATCTCGTGTTGCTTTTAAGTTTGTAATTCAAATTTAGGGAATGATAATACGTTAATTACTTCTAAACTGTTAATATATTATGAAATCCAATAATTATTAACATCCCGATTTTGTTTCATCCGTCGATTAAATTGAGTGTACGTATAATATATGGATTGCAATGCAGAGTGATGTCTCGTTAACGATGATCGTAGTTGGATGTATAAGCGGAAGTTGCCGAATCAACGCGGTATCAATCCCGAGTTTTATAGAGGGTTGAAGGGGTTTGTTGAATTTGCTCAATTAAATAAAACCGGTCACATGGATAAGGATGGTAAGATTAGGTGTCCATGCGACAAGTGTTGTAATGTCAAGTATCTAAGCTTGATCGAGACTCGTAAACATCTTTTGCGTAACGGGTTTGAAGTTGGGTACAAACGGTGGACCCGTCATGGTGAGCCGAGATTGCGCACAAATGTTGCGAATAATCCCCGAGAATATTCATGTACCTCCCGAACCCGAACCTATTATTCAGACAATGAAGAACCACCTTTGAATATGGAAGATATGGTTAGGATGCAAATGGTCCTTCCTTCGATTGGTTCGAGAACCAACAAAGAAGAACCAACCCCGCAACCAAGAAATTTATTGATGCTATGGACTCGCAAAAGAGAAGGTCTATCCAGTTGCGAGATCGGTGTGTTGGAGGCCGTGGCCGAGCTCCTTAACATAAAGGCCGATTGCAATATTAGCCACCGCTATAATCGTATCATGAAAGCAATTAAGCGGATGTTGCCGAAAGAGAATAAGATGGTTACAAACTTTTATGAGACAAAGAAGTTGGTTGGGCAGATTGGGCTATGTTATGAAAAGATTGATGCGTGTAAGAATGACTGCATGCTATTCTACAAGGAAGATTCACAGAAGACAGAGTGTTCAATTTGCGGACAAAGTAGATATAAGCCAAATCGGAGGGGGAGTTCAAAACACAAGAAAAACAGACCACATAAGTAGTTGCGTTACATGCCGTTGATTCCAAGACTGCAACGCCTCTACGCGTCTAAATCTACTGCAGAGGCAATGCGTTGGCATAAGGAAAGTTTGTGTGAAGAGGGTGTGTTGATTCATCCCAGTGATGGGGAGGCATGGAAACACTTTGATGAGACTTATCTTGACTTTGCGTCTGAAGCAAGACATATACGGTTATGCATCTACTTCCGATGGTTTCAATCCGTTTGGTCCTGGGGCAAAATCTTACTCTTGTTGGCCGGTTATAGCCACCGTCTACAATCTTCCGCCCGGTTGTGTATGAGTGATCCCTACATGTTCTTGTCGTTATTCATCCCCGGCCCAAATAGCCCCGGGAGGAACATTGACGTCTATCTCCGACCTTGATGGACGAATTGAAGCAGCTTTGGGAGGATGGGGTCGAAACGTGGGATGCTTTCAAGCGAGAGAATTTCGCATGAAGGTCGCGTTGATGTGGACAGTTAATGACTTCCCTGCATATGGGATGTTATCGGGTTGGAGCACCCACGGGAAGTTGGCCTCGTCCGTATTGTATGAGTGACACAAAGTCTTTCACGCTCACGCACTCGGAAAACCATGTTGGTTCGATTGCCATAGACAATTTCTTCCTGAGGACCACCCATTCAGACCCGTAAGAATGCGTTTAAAAAGAACAAGATTGACCATGATGAGGCCCCGATTCGTTTAAGTGGTGACACGGTCTATGAGGAGGTATCTAGATTGCCCGATCCTCGGTGGGGAAAAAGTTTTCGAAGACCAAAATACAAGGGTTTGGGACTACCCATAACCGGATCAAGAGGAGTATATTTTGGGAGCCGCCATACCGGAAAACAAATCTCATTCGACATAACCTTGACGTGATGCACATTGAGAAGAATGTATTCGATAATGTTTTTAACACGTTGATGGATTTCAAGAGAACAACTAAAGACAACGAAAAAGCTCGAAAGGACCTTAAGGAAATCTGTAAGCGGCCGGCCTTAGACTTGGTATACGTCAATGGTAAAACCAGCTTAGACCGATGGCTCAATACGTGCTTACAAAGGAAAAGAAGCTCCTCCTCCCGAAATGGCTCAAGGATTTAAGGCTTCCTGATGGTTACGCGTCTAACATTGGTAACTCGTGTCAATGTAGAGGAGGGGAAAGTGCAGGCTCAAGAGTCACGATTGCCACGTTTTGCCGGATAGGCTACTTCCGATTGCTCTCGTGGGTCTCTTGCCCGACAATATCTCGGGGTGGCGTTAACAGAGTTAAGTGAGTTTTTCCGAGCGTTAACATCGACCACACCGCGTGTTGATCACATGAAAAAGCTTCGAGGAGAGCATCGTAGTGACTTTGTGCAAACTTGAGAAGATATTTCCTCCTTCATTCTTTGATTCTATGGAGCATTTACCGGTCCACTTGGCATACGAAGCTAGAGTCGGTGGTCCAGCTCAATACGTATGGATGTATCCATTTGAGAGGTAATTGAATTTATTCTATTTCTAAATAATTTGAGCGTTAACAATATACCTTCTTTAACATTATTTATGTTTTAATCTACGAATGACTTTTCGGTGTCTAGTCCAATTGAAAAGGAAGATGAGCAATAGGGCCAGGGTCGAGGCCTCAATTTCGCAGGCCAAGTTATCATAGATGAGATTGTTGCCTTTGTCGGAACATATTTTCCTCCCGATGTTGATACGAGATTGACTAGGGTTGGCCGCAATTACGATGGTGGTTTTCCGTCTAAGGGAAACATCTCGTATTTTCATCCCCCGGTCGGTTGCTCGGCAAACGGGTTGGTACGCGTACGTTAACCGCTAAAGAGTTTGCCGCGGTCGAAACGTATGTTCTTCTTAACTGCGACGAGGTTGGGGAATATATCAAGTAAGTCATTGATGTTATGTTTACGCCTCGTCGATTAAATTATGCATGTTTAATTACCGCATATGAAATGCCTTGTTTAACCCTATTGCAGAATGTTTGAAGATTTAGCTCAGATTTATCTCCGTAACTCATCGCAACTAGGACAGAAAGAGAATTTCCAAACCGGCTAAGGAAATATGTAAATATTTCTGTTTCATTCAAATTTATTCTATACACTTCTTTAAACATTCAATCTTAAAATTGTATTAAATTGGTTACAATATTGTCTTATAGATAGCCGAACATCCGGTGATGCCAAAGTCGCGAGGTTAAGACATTTAGCATCATCTCCGTACTTGAAAGTTCATTTATACAACGGTTATTTCGTGAATGGCTATGTGTTTCATACCAAAGCTTACGGGGGCTCTAAATTGACGTGGAATAGCGGTGTGAAGCTTATAGGGAATGATTATTATGGCGTCCCGAAAGAAGTAGTCGAGGTGGAGTATTTGGGTAGAAACAAGTGTTGTCTTGTTCAATTGTGATTGGCGGGATGCCGTGCGAGGTGTTAAGAAGCACCCCATATTTGACCTCGTCGATGTAAAGGACTCGTCCAGACATAATGGCGACGACGTCTTCATCTTAGCATCTCAAGCACAACAGTATACATGACTCCCTACCCTCGTCCGCGACCCGACGGATTGTGGGTCGTTTGGATGACCAAGGCTAGGAGCATGATTGACAACCTACCCTCGTCGACAACTACAGAGTCGTCATTAGAAACACCCTATCAAGAGGATGAAATGCCGTTGCCACCTAACGTTTCATCGCCTAATCATCCATTAGATGATGTCACTCATATTCCTCAAAATGTTGATGAACCCGAGGAGGATATCTTACCAATGAATTTGCCAACTCCCCCGCCTCGTTCGTGTCATCTCGCGCACATTGATATTGATGAATCGAGGAAGAGGAAGAGGAAGAGGAAGAGGAAGAGGAAGAGGAAGAGGAAGAGGAAGAGGAACCGCAGTTTGATTCATCGTAGTCCGAAGACGAAGATGAAGAACTCGAGTTTTGTAGTAATTCGTAGTCCAAAGGATGATGATGGGGACGAAGATTAATAATAGTTTAAAGTTTAAAATTGTATTGTGAATGCTTTAGATTATTAGAACTTTAAAGTTTTATATGTATTGTGAATGCTTTAGATTATTAGAACTTTAAAGTTTCATATGTATTGTGAATGCTTTAGATTATTTTTAATATCCGTCGTTTTATATATATTGTGAATGCTTTAGATTATTAGAACTTTAAAGTTTTATATGTATTGTGAATGCTTTATATTATTAATAGTTTAAAGTTTTATATGTATTGTGAATGCTTTAGATTATTAGAACTTTAAAGTTTTAGATGTATTGTGAATATATTGTTTCCTATTGTTAAAGTTGTATATTTTAATATTTTTACCGTAATACGTATATGAGTTCTAGTAGAAAGGGCAAGGGTAAGAAGACTAAGCCTATTTACACATTGATTACCGGGACGCAACCGTCCCGATCCGGTAGCGATGATGTCGACCCTTCACGCAGAGTACTAGCTCCACCTCTCGGGGCCGGTACTCAGACTCACTGTCGATTCCGGGGAGGATATTTGTCAGATATCATCACTTTATGACCAAGTAAGTAACTCTTCATTAATTTGATATAAGTTGGTTCCTTTTTGCTTTATATATAATTCATTATTTAAGTTAAAATGTTATTGTATAAATATACTTGGCGGGTTTGTAGGTGGATACCCCACCCCAGGACTAAGATCGGGCAATACCGGCGGTCTCGAAAAATGACCGAGTTTTGGCCCAACTGGGAAAAAATTGCCACAGAGGCGTAAGGACGATGCGTGGGATGAGTTTAAGGTAATGTGTTAATGGTTTTTATTTAAAACTTAAATGTTAGTTTGTTATTAAAATGTTATAATTAATAATGATTATACTCTTTTAGTTTTGTAATGTTATCATTATATGTTGTAGGCTAAATATTATTGGGCGCCGTACATCGCCGAGGCGACGGCTAGATATGTTTTCGATCACAGCTCACAAGCTATTTACGGATTTTATTTGTAACATATTTATCTATCCTTAATTAGTTTAATTAACAATGATTATACTCTTTTAATTTTATAATGTCATCATTATATGTTTACGAGATATTCATATTTTTTATAGGTACCACGAAGAAAAATTATTATACTACTCGGCTCGCGGCGGGAGAATAGCCCTTGTGTCCTACTTTTATGACCGATGAGGTGTTTGGTCAATTTTGCGAATATTGGGGAGCCGCTCGCGGCGAAGGCTATATCCGAACAGCCAAGGCCAATAGAGCAGTGCTCTGGGGTCGGCGGCGTTGCATACCGGGAACGCTCACGATCGCCGAGCATCACGACCGCATGGTATGTATGTTAATTTAAATGTAGTAGTGTATGGATGCTTTTAAATAGGTTTATGTACGTATGTTAGCTGGGAGCCAATGTTGATGCTATGAAATCCATAGTTTTAGTGTAAATGTAGTGTATGCATGCTTTTAAATCAGCTTAAATGTTGCATTTATATATACAATTTCAAAGTAATAATCTCGCTTATTTTATTTATAGGAAAGGGAGTATGGTCCGAATATCGCTTTGTGGATGTTTACGCTAGCACCCATATTCGGAATTCTACGGCGCCCGATCAACCTCCGCAATGGGTTGACGATCGATCCGCTAATGCCTTTGTAAGTAAACTATCATTAAATGACTTGATTTTGAATATGTAAATTTATTTATGTACCTTACATTGTGTATATGATTATAATTGTTTGTTTTATTTTTCAGCCGCATATCAAGCCGCCGTTGTTCCCGAAGGAATGCCTCCCGGCGAGCCCGTCCCCTTCGTGCTCGATGTTTGGCACGAGGTCACCTCTCGTGGACATCCAAGGAGAGGAGCCCGAGTGTTAGGGATGGGGGATTACGGGCGGCAATGCCCGTCGACGTCGACCGGCCGTCGGCGAAATGTAGCCCAGCCCCACGTTTCATGATCCGAGGGTCGACACTGGAGGCTGCGTTGGAGGAGGAGAAACGCGAGCGGGCAAAGCTTGCGGATGCTTTGGCGCTCAGACGCAGATGCGGGGAGGAGAACGATCGACGTCATGCAGAGATTCAAAGACAACATGCAGAGACTCAAAGACAATTGGCGCCGTTGATGGCTCATCTCGGCCAGACTCCCAGGTAATTTCCAGCCCCCCAAAGTTGATTGCGGATTTTTTTAGACATTTTTGTATTAAATTATACTTGTTTGTAAACATTTGAGACATTTGGTACCCGCGGGAGCCCTCCCCGCCTCTCCCCGCTCCACCCCCTCTCCCCCTCTCCCCTCTCCCCCTCCCCCTCTCCCCCTCTCCCCCTCTCCCCTCCCGAATTGGTACGGTGGTATTTAGTTTTTATTTGGTACGCCGATATTTGAATTTTAGTTTTTATAGTTTTAGTTTTATAAATTGAAATGTTATATCGTGTACAAAAAATTTTGGTTTATTGATATTTTAAATTATTTTTTTTAAATTTATTTTAATCGCCGACGGAATTTTCCGTCGCCGAAATTAATGCCGAAATAAAAATTAATTAAATAAATTAATTTCAATGACGGAATTTCCGCCGCTATAATCATTTAATTTTTATTTAATTTTTGATTTCGGCGGAAATTTCCGTCGCCGTAATAAAATTAAAATTAAAATTAAATAATTTCAATGACGGTAATTTCCACCGCCGAAATAATTTAATTTTAATTTAAATTTTATTACAATGACGGAAATTTCCGCCGCCGAAATTAATTTAATTAAATTAATTTTTATTACAATGACGGAAATTTTCGCGCCGAAATGAAAATTTAATTAAATTAAATTAATATAGCAATGAATTTTCCGTCAGCCGAAACCATTAATTCACCGGCGGAATTAAATTCCGTCGGTAAAAGAAAAAATAGCGGCGGAAATTGACCCGCTGAGCATCAAGCGACGAGCTGGTAGCGGCGGACCACCGACGGAATTTTTCCGTCGGTGATTTATTTTAGCGACGGAAATTTAATTTTAGCGGCGGAAATTTC
The DNA here is from genome assembly GCA_022495995.1 of Adenophora triphylla var. japonica. Taxonomy (NCBI): domain Eukaryota; kingdom Viridiplantae; phylum Streptophyta; class Magnoliopsida; order Asterales; family Campanulaceae; genus Adenophora; species Adenophora triphylla. Next base: position 248,205 of record JAFEMH010003437.1, read on the forward strand.
CGTCGCTAAATGACCTTTTTCTGGTAGTGTCCCCCCCATCATTTTTTTATTTCTTTTTCTGATTAATATGGGACGGAAGAGTATCTGATAACAGGAAAAAATTGAACATAAATTCAGCAATTTTACTGATAATATGTTTCTTTACAATGAAAACAATCACAATGAGATTCAAAACACAATAAAATCAAATGCACAAACACATTTAAAAATTAAACACCATGAAATCAGAATCAAACACCTTGGATAGCAGATTCAAGATACAATGAAATCAAACACAATGAATCAAATTAAAATATGATTAAAAAAACTAATACAGTATTTGAAAATCAGAAGCTTCTTTCTTGACAGATCTAGAGGGAGGAGACAACCGGAGAAGAAGAAGAAATTGCGAAGCAAAGAGGGAGAGGGTTGCCGGAGTGGGGCGGCGAGTTTGGCAGAGGGGGATAGGGTATAGTTGGGGCTTGCAAATGGAAGGTGAAGACTTTGCGAAGGGTGGGAGGTGGGTGGGTGGGATTGCCGAACGGGGAGGGAGGGGTCGACCGGAGAGATGGGGGTAGAGAGAGAAAGTTAAAGAGAGAGAGAGAGAGAGAGAGAGAGAGAGAGAGAGAGAGAGAGAGAGAGAGAGAGAGAGAGAGAGAGGAGAGTATGAGTAAGGTTTTGTTTGGGGTATAAGGATATTTCTGAAATTTTATAAAGTTATAAATCATTTGAGGGACCATATAGTTAATTATTTTCATTTAATTTGCATTAAAACAACAACGAAAGAATTTATGTTAAAAAACATCCTACGTTTAATGACATATGATCATTTAACGAATTTTTCTAACAAAATTGGTTAAAACCCCTAAAATGTTAACATTATATGAACTTTGAACCCTATATTATAATTATTGATAATATGTGGCCTATATTAGGAACACCCCCTAAAATTTGGGGCCCAAAATATCATTAGCCCTTTCTTTTTAGTCTATCATAGTTTTATTAATGTTTTTAATTTGTTTTATTCTACTATTTCAATGTGACTTACATCTATTTTTCATCCACATGTTCTATAAATGTTTTTACTTTTTTTTTAGCCAATTCTAGTTTAAAGCTCTTAATTAGATTTATTCTATTTCATAAAATTACAAAAAAAAATCGCAACTTACATATCTATTTTCATTCACTTATTTTATGAATATTGTTTTGGATAATTATATTTTCAAGTCACTACTATTATTGCCTCATTTTATTTTAATTTCTTAATTTTAACATGCAAAATCAACTAAGACTGATAATTTAAAAAAAAAAAAATCATACAAAGAAAATGGTTACTGTAATGAAATCATCTTTTTTATTTTTTTGACATACTATAATTTAATTAGTTGATGTGTCACATCCTACCATCTATTTACTGTAACTGTAACTGTTACAATAATTTTTCCAATAATTGGGTGGCTACAGGTTTGACGTTTGACTAGGGATGACATTTTGAATCGAATCAGGGATACTCGAACTCGAACTGAATTGAATTGAATTGAAGTTGACGGTTATTAACTGGTTTGACTGAATATGGGATGGGTAATGGAAAATAACCGAAATGAAAAAGTGGGAAACGATTTAATTTTGGTATTAGCATTACCTGTCCCATTACCTGAACCAAATGTTACCCGAACTGCTTATTTTAGTAATATAATTTTATCCTTATTCATATAAGTATTTCGCATAATATAGACATCATGTTGATTGATGATGAGCTGTAGATTTGAAGCTGACTTGAAACAATGAAATTGTTTCAATTTTGCTATATTTCAAACGTTAATTGTTATTTATAGTTTTCTTATTGTAATCTAGTGAATCTTTCCTTATGTTTGGTAAATTGTGTCATACACAACTATTTAATTTTTTTGAGCTCTTATGAATTTGATTATATGAGTTTAAGTAGAAAAATTATCCTTTATCAAAGTTAATTTTTGAGTTTTTTTTTATCGCTAAAGTGCTTTAAAACAAAATATTAGTTTGACTAATTTTCCGCGGGAATTCCTCGATTAACTGCTACCCGTGGAGAATGGGTATGGTATGGAAAATTGATTATCCACTGGGGAATGAGGCGGTTATGGGGTACAAAATTAAATTGGGAAATAAGGATGGTACGATGGATAACTGCCCCGAACTGCCCGTTGCCATTCCTACGTTTGAGATTGTAGAGTTTCCTTTTTTTTTTCTTTTAATTATGAAATAACAAATCATTATATAATCACTTTTGTAATATTTTCTAATGTTATTCTTTATTGTTTTTTAAGTTTATTTTGGGACTTTTCTTAGTGAGTGAGAAAACCTTTCGAGGAGCTTACACTTTCTTTAGACTATACACATCGGTGACTCTCCATGGGAGAGTCACCCCTTTTAAAAAAAAAAAAAGAAAAAGCAAGGAAAGTCATGAAAATTGGTGACTTTGGGCAATTTGTTGCCCTTCGGTTGATCCCGGTTGTGCTTTTTTATTTTTTTTTTGATCAAATTATTTTGATTTTGTATTTATATAAATATATTTTTAAAATTAATATATTTTATATATTAATTTTATTTTTAAAAGGTTGGGTTGGGTCAGGTTGGGTCAAGGTCACTGATGGGAGTATAAATTATATAAGGTTGGAAGTGTGTATATGAAAGTGAGAGAAATTAATATTTTATTTGAGGTTGGGTTGGATCAGGGTCACTGATGGGAATAGTCTTAGTACTCCCTTGGTCCCAATATAATGTTATTATTTTGACTTTACACAAATTAAAAAAAAATATTTTGAATGTGAAAAGTAAACCGAGAAATTGAAAGTTGATATAAAAATAGTTAGTGAGTTGTTATCGTGTGATAGTAGCAAGTAATTCTCATTTTTCATTTTAGTAATAAGTAATAAAGCAAACTAAGAAATTAAAATATAAAATACTAAAAAAAATATCTTATGATGAAAGTATATATATATATAAGTCCAACATTTCAGACATCACCAAGACACTACTATGTAATGGGCCGGCCCAATTGCTACAGTATCAAAGGGCCAACAACAAAGATCAGTCGACCTAGCTCATTGTCCGACCATTCGTGGTCTCGACCTAGCTTCGTCCGACATACGATCATCTTCTTGTACAATTGCTATCAAGCCAAATCACAAAGTCAAATCGACTTCGAATACTCAAGCGACCTCGACCTACCAACACGTACGTCCATCTACGTCGTTATTTGTAACTGCCTCCTACATTCTCGGAGACAGTTACGCCCACTACATCTCCGTGATTCTAGGGATTTACAATGATCCCATGACACCACTATAAATACCAGACAACAAGCAACGTTAAAATATAATGTCTTATTTACTATTCTGAATTTTACGTGATTAATTTTAGTTTATAAGCTCAATACACCATATCTCATCATCACGTCGGAGGGTCTTAGACGAAGACCACCCCGGCAAGTCGTTTGTTCATGGTTTCAGAGCATTTAGCTGGAGATCAACCTAATTGCTGGACTAAGGCTGATCTGAATCATTTCCTGCATCATCAGTTTGATTCCATTGTCGGGAAACGATAAATGCTAGACCTTGAAACTTTACTCAAACCACAAATATGGTGCCGATGGTCATACTGCAACTTTCTCCAGCGATTCAATGCTTAGGAATGCAGGGAGAAACGCTGAGGCAGGTGCTGGAAATCGCACTGCAAACTTGCCTCCTCCTCCGCCGGGCAACCCCACCAGGAGGGCCACTCGCTCCAATAGCGTGGCTGTTGGAGCGGGCTTACAAGATGGGAGAAGGTAGAAAAGGCTCATGCCAAATCAAGGGGTAAGCCAGTAACCTAAGAGAGTACAAACTGGTCGAACAGTTGCAAGCGACATTGCAGGTCCCTCAGCTTCTCGCCCTAATAGGAAGGATATTCTGCTGGAGCGGGCTAGGATACTACATAGCTTGCTCGATGTGCAAGATGAGTTGCTCGAGATGTCGGAGTCTCTCAATAAGGATGATAGAAGATCACAAAGAGTAGCCCCATCTGTCACCTCTCATAGACGGACTAACGGAGGTCCTAGGCCATCTGGTGAAGAAAGTAGGAGTACCCAACTGGTGACCTAAGGGATAGGCTCAACCAACAAAGGGAACAAGAGGCCGACTTAGCTCAAAAAAGGTGTCACCTCTCATAGACGGACTAACGGAGGTCCTAGGCTATCACGTCGAGAAAGGAGGGAGGTGACTCCCCCAACGGAATGAGAGACAGAGGACCCTATCTAGGAGGGAACCCCATCGGGAGGAGAGAAAAAAATCTAACTTTGTCTCCCATCAAAGGAGCGATCTGGATGCTAGGGAACTTGAAAAGGAGGCTGGATAGTATGGAGGCTGACAGAAGCTGACAGAAAGGAAACCAATGGGAAGGTCGAACGAAATGGCTGCACTCTTCGACCTTTGTCCAAGGAGATGCTCGACCAAAGGCCTCCTGTAAGTTACAAGTTACCCGTGTTAGAGAAGTATTCGGGCACGACCAATGCCTTGAATCATATGTAGTACTTCGAGGCAACTATGTGCTTGGTCGCTCTGAGGATGACGTGCTATGCAAGGCATTAACCAGCACCTTCACCGGTGCAGCACTGACTTGGTTTCGCGGCCTGACCACTGGCTGCATCACCTCATAGGAATATATGAGGAAGAAATTCTTGGACAGATTCTCTACGGCTAGGGTTCGTAAGAAGACAGTCACCACTTAAACAACATGACTCAAGGTAAGACAAAAAGTACCATGAGTTATTTCACACGGTTTAAGGAGTTGGTCAACCAGATCAAGGAAGACCTCACGGATAGGGAGGTCATCAAATGTTTCAGAAATGGAGTATCCGCTCCTGATTTGGATTACGAGCTCCAAGTTAGGAGGGCAACCACGAGGAAATAACTATTTGAGAGGGCCTATAATGTGGTTGTGGCTAAGGAGAGAAAAGAAAGAAAGACAAGGGCTCTAAACATACCGAGGTTGGTGAGTCGACAAAGGGGGGACAGGTAAAAAACAACGACAACAAGGGGAAAAACAGAACTAGGGCGACAGAAAGAGTCCTTGAAAGCTTCACCCCACTCACAGTTAGTCGGACTAAGATCACGAACACAGTCAACCTAGGACCTCCCGCCCCAATGAATGCTCAAAATAAATTCAGAAGAGACAACACTAGGTACTGTGAGTATCACAAGGATACCGGGCATACAACTGAGGAATGTATGAGTTTGAAGAGGATCATCCAAAAGTGGGTGAATGAAGGAAGGTTGGAAAGGTTTGTGAAGGGAGGTCGTCCTGCTGGAGGAAATCAACCAACAGGAGGTGTCCCTGAGCCAAGGCAACCTAGATTGACTTTGGGTGTGATCGCTGAGGAGACAAGCAACACTGACCTCAAACACAAGATTTTTCAACTAAGTAAAGCTCCTTATGTGCCCCCAGGAGCTGTGTTAAAGATGAAGTGGTCAGTTTTTATCCCTACGAGATGGCGGCCAGCATGACTGTAAGGGGACAAATTTTGGTGATTCTGGGACTGATTGATGATTGCATGTCAAGCAGGATTTTGGTCAACACGGAGGCCTGCAAGGAAATCCTCTACTACAAAACCTTACTCGACATGGGATTGACAGACATAAGGTTGTCACCTTATTCAGGTCGGTTAGAAGGCTTCACCAATCACAGGGTTGACGCGAAGGGGCAGATAGGATTGGAGGTCGACATCGGGCAGCATCCATTGAGAACAACAACTAAGGTAACATTTATAGTCATTGACGTTATAAGTGATTACCATGCTATCTTGGGTATACCTGGACAGGTCGCTCTAGGGATGGTACCTTCAATCCCCCATCAGAGGGTCAAGTTTCCCACTATGCTGGGAGTGGGGTGCATCCTAAGCACAACTAGAGAGTACCTAGATCACATGCTCCGGTCCAAAAAGAAGAGGGAATTGGAGATTGATACTCCAGAGGCAAGATGGAAGTTCTCAAAGTCAGTCACTACCACTTCCAGATTATCAACGATCTAATGTGTTGACGAGACGACCTATCCCTCACATGTCCATGTCATGACTGAGCCAACACGTCTCTCTGATAACACTTGGGTCGCGACAGATACAGTTTTGATTGAACAAATCATCATAGGCGACCTATGCCTCCAAGTAAATCAAAACTCATGGGCCTCCAACGGGGAAATAGCTGCTGAGCTATATGGCATGATTGAAAAGGAAGCTCCACACTTGGGAGCTGAAGAAAGAAGAAGGGTCAGAGATATCATTATTGAAACTCTGTAGTTTAGAGACGGCCCAGAACTGGAACCAGTCGACGAGCTGGAAGAGATAGAAGCCAATCCCTCCTACCCCGACAAAAAAATCAGAATAGGGAGACAACTATTACCAGAAGAAAGGGTGGAGATATTCGACCTATTGAAGGAAAGCACATGTGTTTTTGCTTGGAATGTAGAAGACATGAGAGGAATCAAGGAGGAGGTCGAAGTGCATCGCCTGGAGATCAACCCCACCATAAAATTCAAAAGCCAAAAGTTGAGAGTTTTTGCTGCAGACAAAGAGATAGCCATCAAACAAGAGGTAAATAAACTCCTTAGTGCATGTATAATAAAAGAGGCATCCTACACTACTGAAATTACCCGGATTCGCGCGAGCGAAGGCGGTTGTCTTTCGCGGGGGGTTGGTGTCTGAGACCTCGCTTCATGGGAAGGAAAAATGAGGAGTCGCCACGCGGTTTTTGTATTTTGAGCCCAAACGTTGAGAAACGGCTATTGAAAATGGTGTCGTTTTTATTGGTAGCAAAAACTTAGGAAAAGGCTCTGAAAACGGGGATCATTTTTATTGGCAGCAAAAACGAGTAAAAAGCTTTGAAAACGGGGATCATTTTTATTGGCAGCAAAAACAAGTAAAAAGCTTTTTGTACCAGAGATTGTTAGGTTCGGAGGTCAAGTTACGTTTCGGGTAGAGTATGACGAGATCGCCCGAAACGCCTCGCATGACGAGTCTTTCTACCTTTCTCGAAATCGTGTGTGTGTGTGTGTGTGTCTTTTGAAATGGGGGGCTTGAATGACAAGCTTAATCTTGGTTTGAGCGACAAACGTTGATTAGGTGACTTTGTTTGAAAAGACGAGCGTTTGAATGACAAACGTCGGTTTTGAGTTGAAATGAGCGTTTGCGCGGCAAACGTCGACTTCGAGTTTTTTTGAAAAGGAGTTCGAAGGTCGAACTTCGGTTTTTGAACCGAGAATGTCATTGTTAACGATTTTTACGGGAAAAATGCGTATTAAATGATTTTAAGTGTCAAATGGCGGCTTTTAGTTTGAAAATGAGCGTTTGGAGGCCAAACGTAATGTCGAGCGTTTTGAAAGAGAGTTCGACGGACGAACTCCGGTTTTGAACCGGGCATTACATTGTTAACGATTTTTACGGGAAAAATGCGTATTAAATGACATGCGATCAACGAATCGGGTTGCGACTCGGACTTTGAAAAGTAAATACTATCACGATCCAAACGGGTCGGACTTTGTAAATGACAGTATTTAAAGTGCGGTATCAACGGAATCAAACGATCCGGATTCGTAAATGACGATCAACGAGGCCAAACAACTCGGATTTGTAAATGACGATCAACGAGGCCAAACGGCTCGGATTTGTAAATGACAGGAATTAAAATGACGATCGACGGATCGATCGATCCGGAATTGGTAAATGACAATAAAAGTAAACGAAACGGGGTCGGAACGCCGTTTTAACCCGTGATTACTTCTCTTACGGAAAGAGAAGAGGATCGAGGGGCTAAAACGTATCGGACCCCGTTAGACGGAGGCGTCTACATTTTTCGATAACGACGTTCGAAACGGTCGTAGCGACTGGCGCGTAAATCGAGACGGAACGAGAGATTTAGAGAGAGGGAGTTATACCTATGGCTAGGGTTAACTCCTTGGCTCGGGAGGTGTGTACGGGACACGGAAAGTGATTCGAAAGGTTGTTTCGAAGTAGTAAGGTGCGTATTTGATCGAAATACGAAGGTTTCACGCGAATCGAGACAGAACGAAAGCTCGGAAGGGGTGGAAACCAGTTTGGCCGTGGGGTGTGGTGAATTTTTGGTGTTAAAATTCCTTTTCTTGCCTTTGACAGCAACTTCTATTTATAGGGTGAAAATTACAGTAGGAGTCCGGACGGACTTGGACTGAATCCAGGGGGTTTTTGGGTATTTCTGAAATCTGGGGGACTTGCTGGCAATTTCAGGAAAAGTGCACAGGGAGTCCGGCCGGACTTTGACTGTATACCAGGGGTATTTTAGTCTTTTCCCTTTGAATTTGATTGAAGGGTGACTAGAGGGAGGTGGCATGCGTGCCAAGTGTCCCTGTGAGTCACCAGTGTGATGATGTGTCGCCATTTTTCGCGGGAAGGAATTCGATTTTTTCGTAGTTTCTTTGAAAAAAACCAAATAAGACCCGGGAAAAAGAACGGAGTCGCCACGCCATTTTTGTTTTAAGGGCCAAAACTTTGAAAAAAGCCCGAGATCAGAAATTTGGGTTCGGAGGTCATGTTACACGCCGGGAAGGACGTTAGTGTGCACCCGGAATGCCTCGTAAAACGAGTCTTCCAAGCTGAAAATCATTTGTGTGTGTGTGTGTGTGTGTGTGTTTTGGCCAAAATAATTTGAAAATCAGAAAAGTAAAAATTGGGATATCTTTTTAAGACTTTAAACTGATCCCATGATTTTTTGGAAGATTTTTGGATTGAGATTTGGTACTCAAAAGACCTTTTGAAGTTGAGAGCCATTTCTGCCAGAATGAAAAAGGCAATGGACCTTTGATTTTGAAATGGATTCAAGGGTCTTAAAACTTCATAATCTGGATAAACTCAGAGAATGAAAGTTGTTCTAGACACCTTAAATAAGATTTTTGCGAATGAATTTTCCATTTTGGAGAAGATTTGAGGGGTCAAAACCTTCTGGAAACCTCAGATATGAGATCTGGATTCCCAGAAGCTGATGAACTAGCCTCTGAAAGAAAATTTGAAAAGAGGAGTTTTACTCACCCAAAAAATAAAGTAAAAATATTTATGGAAATATCTGGATGTTGTCTACAAAAAGTGTTTTGTAGTTAACACCAAATTCTACATTTATCTGTGTCCAAAAAATTAGACCATGGACTGAGGTCTGAGAAAATTGCTACTGGACAGCAACTTCTCAAGAAAGAAAATATGATTTTAAGGGGGGTTTTGCATCCATGCTTGTCCCCATTTCCCTAGGTTTTGGTTAGTGATCACTTGACATTTTATTGGTGAATCAACTATACCAAACCATCCTTGGGGTACATTAGGACTAAGCATTTCATTTGCTTGGGAAGGGGATTTTTATCCTTTGAAAATGAGATTTGATGCTTGAAAATGGTTTTTAGGGTTTTGAAAATGAGTTTTCTTTGCAAGAAAGTAAGAGAACTTGAAAATAATTTTGATCTTTGTAGAAGATCATCCATGGAGATGGTCTTCCATGGTGATCTTCTTAGATCTAAAGCAAGAAGATGAAAGAACTACATTTTGTAGTTTGCAAATGCATGCATGGTTGGAGTTTAGGGTAAGGAGAAGGAGGGTTTACCAATCTTCCTTGTGTTCTTGAGTTTTTGGCTTGAGTGTATGAGTGTTTAAGGCTTAAATATGAGAGTGAGTGGATGAGTGTGAGTTGGGAAAGATTGGAGAGAAAATGGAGACAATTCTTGAAGAATTCTCACTTGTTTTCTCTCTATATTTCGCCGGAGGTTCGGTGCAATTGGTGTTGTTGCTCCTTATTTTTGTATTTGGCCCAGGGCTCAATTTATAGCCCTACGAAAGATGCAAACCTATCCGCGCGGATGGGATCCTTCGGCGTGCCTTGTTCATTAAATGCGGCTCCGAGGAGCTTTGGACATAAGGAATATTTCTTTTGAAATTTGAATTATACGGCCGGTTTACATTTCGGGAAATTCTATTTTTGGTTTTATTCCTTTTGTTTTACTTTTTGAGATTCTTTTTGAGGTTTAACCTTAAATAACAATGCCCATTTTACCCTCACTTTGTTAGAAAAGTTAGGATTGTTAGGAATTGTTAGAAATGTTATAACTTTCATTAATTTTCTAACGAAAATTCTAACAAGATCAAATTGGAGCACTTACGGTAGCCCCTCGGCGACGGCGCTTTCGAAGGAAGCGGGGTCGTCGATAAGGTAAGGCTCCATATTTGGCGGGATGATCGAGTGATCGGGTGGCTGAACCTAGGGATAGGCTACCTACGTATCCCGAATGGGAATCAAGCCGGCCGTAGTTCGGGTCTTTGACCCTGGAGATGATGGCGTTTTAGGTGCCTCGAGCGATGAGCGAGTTCTGCGATCGGTTCTTTGGAAAGAAACTCTGCTTTGAGGATAAGAGATGACCATTTTTGGTCGATGGCTATCCGCTCTTTGAGGATAGGAATGACCATTTTCGGTCGATGGCTATCCGCTCTGTGGGGATAGGAATGACCATTTTCGGTCTGATGGCTATCCGCTCTGCTGGGGATTTTTGTGATTTATCGTTTTCCTAGTGATAGCGTCTTAGGTGCCTCAAACCTTGGAGATGGCGTTTTAGGTGCCTCGAACCTTGGAGATGGCGTTTTAGGTGCCTCGAACCTTGAAGATGGCTTTTTAGGTGCCTCGGACCTTGATGATGATGGCGTTTTAGGTGCCTCGAACCTTGGAGATGGCGTTTTAGGTGCCTCGAACCTTGATGATGATGGCTTTTTAGGCGCCTCGGACCTTGGAGATGGCGTTTTAGGTGCCTCAAACCTTGGAGATGGCGTTTTAGGTGCCTCGAACCTTGAAGATGGCTTTTTAGGCGCCTCGGACTTTGATGATGATGGCGTTTTAGGTGCCTCGAACCTTGATTTGAAAAGGCCTTTCGGTGGACTTTGTCTGCTGCCGAAGGAGAGGGTGACCGTTTTGGTCGAGGGGCTGGACCTAATGATAGGCTACCTACGTATCCCTAGTGGGAATCAAGCCCTTTCGTAGTTCGAGTACTACTCGAGATTCCGTTGGCTTTTGGGATTCCGTTAACTTTGCTGGGGATTTTGTTAGCCTTTGCTGGGAAAAAATTGGACGTATTTGCTGGGAAAAAATTGGACGTATTTGTCTGGGAAATCGGTCTTACGTTTGACTGCCGGGGGATGATTTTGATGAAAGATACGAGATTTCGTTATCTTTCTCGGGGCACTCGGTCTTACGTTTTACTGCCGGAGATTGATTTTTGATGAAAGATACGAGATCTCGTTATCTTTCTCAGGGAGATCGGTCTTACGTTTCTTTGCGGAAGGATTTTGATGAAAGATACGGGATCAGTTATCTTTCTCGGGGAGATCGGTCTTACGTTTGACTGCCGGGAAGGATTTTGATGAAAGATACGGGATCCGTTATCTTTCTCGGGGAGATCGGTCTTACGTTTTACTGCCGGGGAAGATTTTGATGAAAGATACGGGATCTCGTTATCTTTCTCGGGGAAATCGGTCTTACGTTTTATTGCCGGGAAGGATTTTGATGAAAGATACGGGATACGTTATCTTTCTCGGGGAGATCGGTCTTACGTTTTACTGCCGGGGAAGATTTTGATGACAGACATGGGATCTCGTTATCTTTCTCGGGGCACTCGGTCTTACGTTTTCTTGCCGGAAGGATTTTGATGAAAGATACGAGATTTCGTTATCTTTCTCGGGGCGTTCGGTCTTACGTTTTGATTTTGATGAAAGATACGGGATCTCGTTATCTTTCTCGGGGCACTCGGTCTTACGTTTTACTGTCGGGAAGGATTTTGATGAAAGATACGAGATTTCGTTATCTTTCTCGGGGCGCTCGGTCTTACGTTTTACTGCCGGAAAGGATTTTGATGAAAGATACGAGATTTCGTTATCTTTCTCGGGAGCACTCGATCTTACGTTTTCTTTGCCAGGGAAGGATTTTGATGAAAGATACGAGATTTACGTTATCTTTCTCGGGCGCTCGGTCTTACGTTTCTTAGGGAAGGATTTTGATGAAAGATACGAGATTTCGTTATCTTTCTCGGGGCACTCGGTCTTACGTTTCTTTATAGGGAAGGATTTTGATGAAAGATACGAGATTTCGTTATCTTTCTCGGGGCACTCGGTCTTACGTTTTACTGTCGTTGGATGATTTTCTTGACAAGGGGCTGACTTTGGTTAACTTTGGTTAACTCTGTCAAGTTGGGGACTAAACTGCAGAGTCCCAGATTTTTAAAGGGCAAAAGGGTCATTTTGACCCTGACAATCCTATCCGCGCGGAGAGGACTTGAAAGTCAGGGGGTATTAATGAGGGCCAACGCCCTTCTCCTTCCCCATTCAGGTTTTTGAAATTCTCTGCATTTACGAGAGAGAGAGAGACAACCGAGGATTTCACCATTTTTGGCCAAGAAAGCTTCTCAAAATCCTTCATTTTCTTTGATTTTTCGAAAGCAATGGAACACGGGGAAGGCGTTTTTCAAGGCCAAGGACGTGGCCGGTGGCGGAGAGAGACGATTGGAGCTCGTCCGAATGAGGAGGCACTATACTCTTTCGCAATCGATTGCGGAGGAGCCCTACCCCGATGCTTGGCAACATTGGGCTTCTGATCCGAGTCTCCGAACGGTATACTTCGAATCTTTTCATTCCCTTTGTTGATTTCTTGTTTGAAATTTGAATTTTGGGTGATTTTTGAAATTTTTTTTTTTGAAATTCGAATGATTGATGTTCTTGGCTTTGAATCTTGATTTTGATGCTTTGCATGTTGCAATGATTATGTGGGTATCCCAAAATATGCATTTTGTTTGGAGAAAGAATTGGCCTTTTCGCCATTTTTTTTTTTGTAAATTCGAAAATTATGAATTGTGACTTTGATTTTTTTTTTTTTGAAATTTGAATATTGATATTGATGAATGATGCAATGCATGCATTTTGTTTGGAAAGAATGGGCATTTTGCCAATATGAGATGTATGTATGTTTAGGATTTTTTTTTTGAAAAGTGGGACGGATTTTTCCTCCCGTTGCATGTAAGATGGATGATATGCATGTATGCATTTTTTTTTTTGAAAATGGGACGGAGTTTTATTTCCGTCGACTTCTTGTAGGATATGCATGTATGCATTTTTTTTTATTGAAAATTGTTGAATGGGATTTGTTGAAAACTGTCTTTTCTGTGAGAAAAATGGGGCTATGTCTATTGCATGCCGTTATGCTGCCGAAATTTTAATGCATGTGTATGCTTTTTTTTTTTGTGCAAATGCAAATGCAATTTTTTTGACATTTTCTCTCTTTTTTTTTTTGCAGGGCGGAAACCGTTTTGTGACGGAGCAGCTGAACAAAATGAAGACTCGAGGATCGGTGGAGTCTGTAGTTGACTTGTGGGACCGGCTTCCGATGTGGGCCGAGGAGCTTTGCCGAGTCCGAGACAGTTGTTGTTGAGACCGGGCTTTGGGAGTTCGTTGAGTGCTTGAGGGGGCTGAGTCAAGTTCCACTAAGAGCAAGGGCACGATGTTCGCTTTAGCACAGACTGGTGGGATGCGACCCACACGTTTCACTTCTTACGGGGCGAGGCTACGGTTCGCGCCTTCCGACTATGCCGCGATCACGGGTTTGTCCTTTAATGGGACGCGGCATTGAGTGGCGGGACGGCTATACGGCGATGCCGATCTGCGAGCTCTTCTCGGGATTTTCCCCTATTCCCAAAAGGGGATGGGGATGGAGTATGCCGTGGTCTACGGTAAGATTGTGGAGACCATCGTGAGCTACGAGGCCTAGGAGGAGAGGATAGGGCGCCTGAGCGATCGCTAGGGCCTTCTTGTGGTTTGCCTTTTCGAGCACGCTCTTTGGACATGCCGAGGACGGCGGTCTTTGCCTTCTTGAGGTCCTTGGAGGACATGGAGATGGCCTGGAGATGTCTCGTGGGGAGAGGCCGAGGCGTGAGCTTTACTTTGCTCTCGATAGGTACGGCCAGGAAGAGCTGTGAGCTCCTTGTCTTGCTTTGAGTTTTCCACTGGAGGTATAAGCTCTCTTTTTGCTTTCCCTCTTTTTTTTTTTTTTTAGCACACACTTTTCTTTGCTTTGGATTGATTTGATTTTTACCTTTCGCGGTATGGGCGTTCGGGAGTTTTTCCACGTCACGATGTGGCGGACGGCGGAGTGCGTCGGGCGTATCCGGCCATGCATTCCTGAATTCTAAAAGCATGCCCGAGAGAAGATAAGCTCCGGGGCGTACGACTCTCGAGTACGCGGATTGCCTTCCTTTGACGGAGGCCGAGACGGATGAGGGATGATATTCTTCCCACAGGATCGCCAGTGGCGCGGTGAAGGCGGCGAGATTTGGGGCGTGCGGCGGAGGATTACGAGAGGTCGACCTGCGATGCATATTATGCAGGAGAGAGGGTGACGCGCCGGCATGGCGTGAACTAAGCCTTTGAGGACACCGGTGGAGCCTCCCGCCGATATGATGCACTCCGAGTGATCGGTCCGTGACTGGGATGATTACCGAGCCGGCCGGCACTTCTCGGATTTCGTGGCGGCCGAGCCATACCCCGTATTTGTCTTGAGGAGGTGAGGATGCCTCGGAGTTACGGATAGAGAGGGGCTTGGGATCCCGCGGTATCCTCGGGCCAGTTTTCATATATCCGGGATGGGGTCCGATTGAGGGTGCGAGATCCCTCGGCTTTGAGCGGCTTCCACGAGCTTTCCGGCCTCGTCCGGGTATGAAGGTATGGCTTCACCTTTTCCCCTTTTTTTTGCTTTTGTCTTTTCTTTTCTTTCCTGTCATCATTTTTTTTTGTTTCTGACGCTTTTGCTTTTGTGCAGTTTTCGGAGGTGGTCGTCGAGAAGCTGACGAAGCAAGTGATCGGAGCTAAGAGATTCATCGGGAGGATGGTGGCTTGCGGGAGCTCCTCGGAGCTAGAGCAAGAGCGAGCCACGGCCGGCGCACAGTCGAGGCAGGAGGCTTCCCTGTCGCTCAGAGACTTCTTCGGAGAGACTCCTCTGTCTCCCTCTCCTTGATCCCAGCGCGGTGCTTGCCTTCGGATCACGTCATTCTCGGGGATCCACACGGGCGAGGACACGTTTGGCGGCATGGTGGGTCGTCTTCGTACGTCCGGGAGTCCGACGCCTTCACCTTTGGATACGATTTTTCGCGAGATCTCGGCTTGCCCTGCTCAGAGCGTGCCGGTTGGTCTGTGAGCCTCTTTCGGAGAGGCGAGGACGATTCCCAGGCCCAGAGATCTTCGGGGCTCCTGAGGAGGCGGAGCCCGAGTCGCAAGAGGAACCTGAGACGACGTCGACGCTAGGGATTCCCGATTGATTACCCCCACAATTTTTTAGTGATTTTGAGATTTTGAGATTTATGGAGGATTGAGACTTGTACAATGTGACTTATGCACATTTTTTTTTCTTTTTTTTTAATGTAATAATTTAGGATTTTATTTATGTTTGTTTGTTTTTTTTTTTTTTTTTTTTTTTTTTTTTTTTTTATGCATACTCTTTTTTTTTTTTTTTTTTTTGGGATGTAATAATTTAGGATTTTATTTTATGAATGCAATGCGGTATGAATGCAGTGTTGCATGAGCCTTGTTTTTTTTTTTTTGGCAAGGGTGATAGTGTTTGGTATATGGACTGGTTTGGGGAGGTTTTTGCACAGGTTTCGAGCAACCGGGACGGAATATTCCTCTTTTGGTGTAGCAGCTTGGGTATTGCAGATTTTTCGATAAATGACAATCATGTCCGCGCGGATGGGGTCACTGCATCCGACATTGTCCTTTAATTTTGCTCCGAGATCTGGTCTCACTTTATTTCAAATTCAAATATCCTCTTCAACCTCCGAGTCAAAACAGCCATTTTCGGGGAGAAAGAGAGAAAAACCATGGAAAACTTTAGAAAAGCTCCATCAAAATTGTCCCAAGAATCCCAAATGTCCTTCTTCAACAAGTTCAAGGATTGGTCCCGGGAGATTATGCATGAGAGGAGGTCCTTCTTTGAAGAAAGGTATAAGGTGAAGTGCTTATGGTCTCTCAAGGAATTGATTCCGGATTATGAGCTTTTTGAGGGCTTCTTCCTCATTTTGGGACACTAGAAGGCATGTCTTTTGCCTTTCCTTCAACGAGATTATTCCGGCGTCGAAGAATTTCGGGCCTTGCTTGGAGGTCCGGAGGTGGAAAGAGATAAGCGGTTCCTTTGCCGGAGGGGCTTCTTTTGTTGACGGATTGTGCGTCCTCCTTCATCTTTCCCCGGAGGAAGCGCAAGGCATGATCCGTGGTCCCGATCATTTCGATAGTTCCGGCCTTCCCGATAGGTTTAGGGGCCTAGGCTTGGTGGATGATGCCTATTGGGATGCCTTTGCACTTTGTATGTTTGGCACCACTGTTCATGGTCTATTCCTTTGGGGTTTGCCATCGGTCTTTCTTTGGATGTTGTCGTTCACTGTCGCACAGGCGAGAGATGTCGTTCCTTTGATTCACAGGGAGACTTTTCATGCTCTTGATAGGCTGGCTACCGGAAGATCTGGTATATGCGCGGGGGCAGCCCGTTCCTCTTGACCACGTGGCGATGGAGCGTTTGGGGATTCTTCGGGAAACTCCGACATGATCAAGCCTTGGACATTTGCCGGGAGGGGGTTGCTTTGTGGATTTTGATGATCGGGGCTCATGGGAACGTTGGATGGGCTGGTCTCCGGACGAGAAGATATCGAGATGGTCGGTGCTTTGTTGGCGGGTGGAGACTCGCAGAGTGCTTCGGGATGGGTCTCATGTGGTCATGCTTAGGGGCTTTCTCGGTCCGGCTTCTATATTCCGGCTTTAGTTAAGAGACGGTTTGGCTGGAAGCGGGTTCCTTTGGGGGACTTTGATGATATAGCCACCGGGAGGTGGTGGCTCCTGTTTCTATGGATGATCCCTCGGTGTTTCCATTTCTTTCCCGAGCATGGAGGTATGATGCCTTTCCTCCTCGGGTTATTCTCGGGCGTCAGAGACCGGTGTTCTTGACCACTTGGTACCTGGATTGGTATGAGAGGCATGCAGGAGAGACTCGGGTGGCTATTTTTGAGATGGCGTGAGGCCATTGTGGGTGCGGAGGACTGGCTTGTTTGAGAGGAGGAGGGCCGGCGAGGGCAACCCTCATGATAGGAGCGGAGACGCCATTTGTGACCGACTATGAGGCTTACGTCAAGAGACGAGGAGAGGAGGGCTCCTATGCTACCGGCTAGGCTACGGGAGATGAGAGATGACGCTAGGGCTACTAAGGCCACGACGAGGCCGGTTTGATAGATCATGTCCCTATACCGAGCTTGGTAGGAGGAACACCGACATTTTTCCTGTTCGGAAAAGAAGACTCGAAGGGGGAAGAAGAGGGGAGAGGCCGGTCTGAGTGGCTTGGAGTGACTACGAGGTTTCCTAGTATCCCTTTCTTGTC
Organism: Adenophora triphylla var. japonica; assembly: GCA_022495995.1. Lineage (NCBI taxonomy): Eukaryota > Viridiplantae > Streptophyta > Magnoliopsida > Asterales > Campanulaceae > Adenophora > Adenophora triphylla. The sequence goes on from JAFEMH010003437.1 coordinate 265,649, forward strand.
ATGGCGAGACACATTAGTTTGATTATGTATCTTAGTTTCTTTTAGCGGGTTGCCGGTTGTAGGAATGAATCGAGCTTAGACTCATCAAAGAGCTTTTTAATTTGTAATGAATATTTGAATTGCTTTAGAGTTTTTCGAGACGCTTTCATGGTCGATCAATTGTATTGATGTCAAAGTATGACTTTATTTGTGTTTTAGACCGAACCGTTTAGAATTTGCGCCTACGTTCCCTCATTTTGAGGAGCTCAGTCTTCGTAGTTCAACTGATTTTTTTTTTTGTTTTTTTTTTTTGTTTTTTTTTTGGTGCAACCTGTTTTTACCTAGGCCGCCCTTTTGGGTTTTCAACCTAGTTGGGTATTACTCTTTTAGCACTCTTTTTTTTTTTTTTTTTTTTTTTTACGCGTAGTAT